>OZ014555.1:8614081-9214081 GCA_963966155.1 Clivina fossor | reverse complement strand
GGATTTAAATCTTCTGCGTTGGTTTACGATATGCCCTCGTAAATAGCAAAAGTTTCTATCGTTGTTCGCGAACAATGTTTTGTTGAGAATTCCCAATTAATCGTTAAAACGAAACGAAAAAATTTAATAATTATTTTTTTTTGTTATTTTGTTTATAATTATTATTATTTATTTATTCGTTTGGGAATCCTACCGACTGCGCCAGTTAAGTTATCAATTATTTGTTAACTTAAAAAAATTTATTTTATTTACAACAAAACGATATTACATAAATTCAACTTATATCTTTTACAATCAAACGAAATCTAACTTATCATACAGTAAAATGTTATAATTACAACTACGTATTGAGTGGGGGCTATGACGTAGTTAGGTGGTTAAAATGGGGAGAATTGCTGTTATCAGCAATGTTCGTGGGAAATGCTGTCGGTTAACTTATATATATATATATATATATATATATATATATATACTGGGTGTCCGAAAAGTTTGGACTGGGTCAAATATCTCGAGAACGAAAGGTTGGATTAACACGATTGCAAAGGAACGTTGTTTTTGACACAATTATCTACCGAATTCTGTTGTAAAAAACCACCCCCACCCCTCCTAAGGGGGTGAGCGTAAGGGTAGTTTTAAAATTTTAAATGGAAACCCCCAATTTTTTTTTCATTTTTGGATTCCTTGACAAATTCTGTGTATGGCCCCAAAATTTCACACCCAACCCTCGCCACCCCTCCACAGGGGATGAAAAAAATGATTGAAATAAAAATGATACTGAACAGTTTAAATGCTCAACTAAATCCACAACGAAAATAAACATGTCAAAAAAAACATGTAACCCCACCCAAAATTTCACCCCCAACCCCCGCCACCTCTACACAGGGGAGGAAAAAAATGAAGAAAATGATTGAAATAAAAATGAAGAAGTGGCGGGGGTTGCGGGTGAAATTTTGGGTGGGGTTACATGTTTTTTTTGACATGTTTATTTTCGTTGTGGATTTAGTTGAGCATTTAAACTGTTCAGTATCATTTTTATTTCAATCATTTTTTTCATCCCCTGTGGAGGGGTGGCGAGAGTTGGGTGTGAAATTTTGGGGCCATACACAGAATTTGTCAAGGAATCCAAAAATGAAAAAAAAATTGGAGGTTTTTATTTAAAATTTTAAAACTACCCTTACGCTCACCCCCTTAGGAGGGGTGGGGGTGGTTTTTTACAACAGAATTCGGTAGATAATTGTGTCAAAAACAACGTTCCTTTGCAATCGTGTTAATCCAACCTTTCGTTCTCGAGATATTTGACCCAGTCCAAACTTTTCGGACACCCAGTATATATATATATATAATAATAATAACGCTTATTGCAGGATAGAAAAGATAACGAGATTATTTTGTTTATATTTAATTAAATATACATATACAATATACAGCACGAAAATATAAACATTTGTAATAATACAAATAACAAATATATGATAATATTAACAAAATTAATACTGATCAAACGGTATCCGCTAGAAATTATGTAAACATGGCAAATATGGCAACTGTTCTTTAACATTCAAATTATTGAAAACAAATTTTTAACATTAATTTTAATATTGTAAATATCATCTTTACATTAAAATCTTGTGCTTTACATTCGTAAAATGTGCAAATTTTACGGTATGTAAAGTTTGAAGTAAATCGATTACATAACCGTATAGTAAAGTTTTAACAAAATATCTATAAATACGTATACCAATACGATAGTGCGAAAAGAAATTGGAAGTCACTTATCGAAATATTAAATTTCAAGTTAATACCTGATAATTGATATATTCACAAAGATATATAATAATAATTAATCCACTTAATAATATCCATATCCAGCTAACAAGTATAATATTTATTAAAAAATCTACATAGCCCATTTTTTTCATATTTATAGTATAGTAAATTGTAAATACCACATTAGTAAATACAATCAAAAAATTTGCAATAAAATGTAATGCAAAATATGTATTTGCATCGCAAAATATATTGTAGCATTTATCATATACAATATCATATAATACTTTTTTATTCTGTATTAACAGCACAAAATAAAGATAAATTGATGTTCCAATACTGAATCAGTTAGATACATTAATAAAAATGTTGAAATACCATATTTTGAATCTTTTGTTATCATTAACAATGATATTATTACGAATATAATATTAAATATTTTAAGATATTGCAAGCAAAAAATAACTTTTCGAATAAATTTGTAATGAATATCAGTAAATGATTTTGGTATATATCTGTCAATAGAATTAATAGACATTATTGTTCTCTTCATGCAGTTTGCAACGACAAAACTATTTATAATTTAATTCTGTGCAAGTAAAAAACAAACCGTAGGTGCATATTATTAAAATCAATTCAAACTCATTTTTATTTCTGTTATTGTATTATCACTGTGCTGATATTGCATGTTTATAAACATGTAATATCACTGTGCTGATATTGCATGTTTATAAACATGCAATATCACTGTGCTGATATTCTAATAAAATGATATTCTAATTTAATTGTTTTCATCACTCAGGGAGGAAAAGTCCACTTTCCCGCCCCGTAGGGCGGGAAACTGACTTCTCCTTCCCTCGTAATGAAAAATTTTATTCACCACTAGGGAGGAAAATTCGATTCGTTTTTCGCGACTACAGCGCCATCTGTCCACTAAAAAAAATTTTTTTTCAAATAAACCCTTAACACTTTAATGCGTAGAATCTAAATCTGCCATAAAAATGTGGGTTTCCATTTGAAATTTCAAAGTTGCCCCTTCTGCCCCCATAAGGAGGGCAGGGGGGCTCAATTTTCTCACCATTCGATAGAGCTCGTTAAAGTTACTAAGATTTCATAACCTTTCGTTTAAAAAAATTCAGCCCCTGGATTATAAAAGGATGGGACGGGTGGTCTGGGACACCCAGTATACAGGGTGATTTATTAGTAATTGGAAATATTTTAATTGGAGTATCCTGGGCTCAGAATATGAAGATTTAACGCAAATCACTTAGATAAAATGTGGCTCCTTACTGAGCTACAGGGTGTTTTATTTAAAAATTTGAAAACGATTTTTGCCCATTACTTTAAAACTATTTGACGTATCCTTATCATACTTAGCAGGAAGTGTAGGTACCGTACACCATACTAAATTATGTTAAATAAAAGTTTCTGGATTCTGCCAGTGGCGTACAACAGGGGCAAGTAAGAGGTTGATCTTTCCTAAATTCTACGCCACTGGCGGAATTGTCATTTTAGCACAATTTTTCGATTCTTCAATACTTTCTGTGTAAAAATTATACTCTTTCTTTGTAACGATAAAGTCACTATTTTTCGAGATATTTAAAGTTAAACATAAGCTGCACCCTTATAATTTTTTCAAAATTTCTTCAAAAAAATCTGAAAAATTTCAGTAAAATAGAGAAAAAAATTAGCTACATAATAAATAAGTAACTTTTTTCTCTAACTCATTCTGGTTTGGCAGGAAAAAATAATGAAAATTAATATTTTTTGCATTTTAATTTTTTATTTTCAATAATTTTTCCTGCCAAACCAGAATGAGTTAGAGAAAACAGTTACTGAGTTATTATGTAGTTAATTTTTTTTTTCTATTTTACTGAATTTTTTCAGATTTTTTTGAGCAAATTTTAAAAAAATCCCAAAGGTGCAGCTTATGTTTAACTTTAAATATCTCGAAAAATAGTGACTTTATCGTTACAAAGAAAGAGTATGTTTTTTACACAGAAAGTATTGAAGAATCGAAAAATTGTGCTAAAATGACAATTTCGCCATTGGCGTAGAATTTAGGAAGGATCAACCTCTCACTTGCCCCTGTTGTACGCCACTGGCAGTAGCCAGATACTTTTATTTAACATGATTTAGTATGGTGTACGGTATCTACACTTCCTGCCAAGTTTGATAAGGATACGTCAAATAGTTTTTAAGTACTGGGCAAAAATCGTTTTTAAATTTTTAAATAAAACACCCTGTACCCTCAGTAAGGAGCCACATTTTATCTAAGTGATTTGCGTTAAATCTTCATATTCTGAGCCCAGGATACTCCAGCTAAAATATTTCCAATTACTAATAAATCACACTGTATATATATATATATACAATAAATTTTAAGCACCGAAATATTTTAATTTATTTATGTTTGATAAACTGTATATATATATATATATATATATATATATATATATAACTGTATATATATATATATATATATATATAACTGTATATATATATATATATATATAACTGTATATATATATATATATATATATATAACTGTATATATATATATATATATAACTGTATATATATATATATATATATATATATATATAATTGTATATATATATATATATATATATATATATATATATATATATATATATATGTAACTATAAACTATATGTAACTATAAATCAAACTTTTTGTTAAATATTTGTATATACAGTGGAATACGTTGTAAAAAAATTGACTTGCATAACGAGCGACGTTTCCCATAACGAGTGATATGGATAGAGAAATCCCTAAATTGTGTGATGGAACTTTTCGTGCCATTGCTACATCAGCCTGTGTTTAGAACAAAATATAGCAAAAACAAATGTCTTTAGACAGCTTTCTAGTAAAAAGGAATTAGGTATATTACTAATTATTTAGATTTTTTTGTTTTTTGCAAATCGACTTTTTATTCCAGGTTGATTCATTCCTTGATAGAAGAAAAGATAAAGGTTAATTACGCTCCTTAAATATTTATATGTAATTTTCTTTGAATAAGTGTTACATATAATGGTTTTTTAAATATATTTTTTTTTAATTTTATTTTTTGAGTATTTTTTCGGGATGGAACGCATTATCGTATTTTACATTAATTTATATAGTAAAAATTGTTTCGCTGAACGAGTGTTTCGCATTACGAGTAAGACTCCGGAACGAATTATGCTCGTTATGCGAGGTTCCACTGTAATTAATTTGTATATAAGAAATAAAATTTATGTATATTTTTTGTATCTTTGCATTTTATTTAAGAAAAAAATATCTCAAAGAAATTTTATTTATTAAATACGGGATAATGCGACAAATTTGTTCTCGCACATAGGCGGTATAAACGGTAGGAACGGCCTTATATAACTAAGACAATAAGGTAACAAAAGAAATGTTGAATGTGGAAGCGTGTTGAAGGGACAGAAATAAAATATAAGGATAGTTAGAGACTAATTGTTGTCGTGTAAGAAGCAATGATACTAGTTTTCGTGAATAATAAAACATTATCGTGTAAGAATGTAGTCTAAGACGAGACTTTGTCGTATAAGGATATAGTCTGAGACAAGACTTTATCATGTATAAATGTGTAATAAGAGCGGGAAAAGGCAATACCGTGTGCAAAATATAATGTGATCCTGTATGAATAGAATACGAATTGAAATGTTTTCGGTTAAAATAGTAGAAAATTGATTTTTGTCGCCTAAAACCAAAGTATGCTGCAAGAAGCCGTTTTGTGAATATAAATAAAGAAGAAAATTTTTTTAAAATTATATTTTAATTTAATTCTAGATATTTTTATAAATTTAATATATAAATATAAATAAAAATTATATTGAAAAGTTATATTATACCAAAATATAAAATAAATAAAGTACTATATATCACATCGGCAAAATAATTTTTTATATTTATATTATATTTATATTATATTTATATATTATATTTATATATACATTACATTCAGTCGTCAAATCACCGTTCTCAAAAACTAAAATTTTGCACTTATCAATATAATAAACAATTACACTTATAAATTACATTAATATTATTTAAATAAAATTAAAACAAAGTCACTATTATTACATTTGTGTAATAATTTGGTAATAATCTTTGATTTATTTATTAATTTCAATTTTATAATAAATATAACATTTGCATAAATAAAGAATAACATTTAACATATTGAACTATCACTTCATACTGCATAATTATTTTTGATTTATTAATTATTATATTGTTATAACTAATTTTTCTCGTACATACCCGTATAAGGTAACAGGTATAAGGTAACAAATTTCATGTTAACTGTGACATTCGCCGCTAAAGATACACTACGTTTAGTTTGTTGTTTATGAGAAATTAGATTAAGGTTTTATGGAAAAATCCACTATACTCTGTTCAGGAATACAGGTGACTTTATTTCTACATTATTCGAGATAAACAATCCTATATTTTTTTTTATGTTAAATATTGCTAATATGATCGAGTAAAATTTTCAATTTAACCGTATTTTATTAACACGTATTGTGCCATCATAGGAGCTGAAAGTTGAGGTTTCGTAGGCCACAATTTTTTTTTCCTTACTTAAACAAGTAACACAATATTTTTGACCGAGTGGTGTCACATCTTTCACGTAATTATAGTACTTATTATTACGCATTTTTTCATATAATGTTCAATTTTCTACACCACATAGTTCTTGAGAAAAAATAAAAACTAAAAAATTAAAAAAAAAAATCTAGCGCCCAAACGGTTCTCGCTAGCAAATTAAAACTAAAACCAGATTATAGAACTTTTTATGCCCTATCGAAAAGTATTTTTATTAAATTTCTCTAAACCTCATAGTTACCGGAGATATTAACACTTGTAATTCTTCTTTGAAGGCGGCATTTCTAATAAGATTAATCCTTCAATGGGCGTTCTAGCTTGCAATTGTGTAGGGGCCAAATGCTTTTTCGTGACTCCTAGGCTGCCTATTATACGCTCCCATATGTTTTACATTCATTTCGAGGACCAACACGGTGTCATTAAACCAAACTCAACAGTCGACTTCTGGAAACCACGTAGGTCTCATGCGGCCACACGAGCCCAAAAATTTCGGAGTCTACGTTGACACCATATGGCACAATACGTGTTAATAATATGAAATCCCAAAAATGTTTGCTAATGCTGTTCCTATTTTGTCAAAGTTCTAAACTCCTTAGGTGCTCCCCTGGAATCAATAGATATTCTGAAAAAAATAAGCTAAATCCAAATATTAAAGTTTTTTGATTGAACTAATCCTTTACCATCAAGGGCTTTTTGTTTAAATTGCGTTTAATATATAGGTTTTGAAATCGGTTTTAATTAATGCAGATTTTTAAATAATGCACCAGACCTGAACAAATAAACTCAAAACACTTTTTATGTAATAAATTATTTTATTGCTCAAAATATCCAACTGCTGTAGATATAAATTCACATTTACGGTGTGGATTCATATAGGATCCAATTGGACATTGAAAATCTTGTGCAAATTCTTTGGAATTCCTCAGAGGTCCCATAACTATGTTTGGGCTATCTATGAAATATTTAATATCATTTGTAGCTGCGGTTGCTATATGAGTATTTCGTTTATGACAATTGATTTGTGCAAAATTTATCCAAAACAATTGTCTGTCAGTGTATGGTACTCCATATAATATCAAATCTTGCTTATGATCATCAATCCACTTGTTATAGGATGCATATGCTATATACGTACCGAAATTAATCGCATGATGAAGATCTATGGTGTTATTGATGTTAAACTGCAAAAATTTAAACACGTTTTCATTAACTCGTTTGCTTGTTTGTCTGTCTGTTTGTACAAATTTTGCAATCGACTTAAAACTAACTTTTCGATGAGCTAGAGACTTGACATTTGAAACATAGTTCAGAACTGAATGATAATGTAAATTTAACATACATACAACAACAATAAAGTGTAATACAAACTCTTTCTACCATCTTGCAAATGATCTAGAAACTTGAACTTTTAAACATAGCTCAGAACAAACATCCAAACATTTTTATCCAGACAAACACCTCACATAGAAACTACGGAAAACAACTACAGAAAATATAGAACACGCACACAAATCTAAAAAAACAGAAAATAATTATTTAAATAAAAACAATTTTAATATACCACGTTTTTAAAACGGATTCAAAGTCTAAAACAATTTCTCCTGGAAAAACGTGGAGCGCATGCGTGAATAGATAATATTATAGAGTGCGCCCCAGGTTTTTCTAGAAGAAATTATTTTATACTTTTTAGTCCGTTTTAAAAACGTGGTATATTAAAATAATTTTTTTATTTAAATAATTATTTGTTTTGTTTTTTTATTATTTTTTTCAATATTTATATTTATATGTAAGGTTATAGCTTGTTTATTATAACAAAAAATGTATGTCACATTTAAAAATTTGACTAATTATTATATTTAAATATAACATTTATAAAGTATGTATGTATGTATGTACCTACCTAAAAAAAATCGATAAATCTTAAAACGCTTTAGCAAAAGTCGTCTCATAAGCGAGATAATAACTCTTCTAGTTTTTACAGTAAGGGCATTTCAAGGTAAACAAAAGGCTATATTCACACAGGTGGTGGGAATCCAAAAATGAATAATTTTACATTCGATTCATTTGTTTAATATTACATATTTATCGTAACTAATTATTAGAAAATTAGCTAATTTATGTACAATTAATAATTTAGTAACAATTTTTATATATTTACAGAATTAATATGAAAAAAAATTAATCAAATATTTAATTGTCAATATTTTCATTGTTTTTTAAAAAATAATTTTTATCTTTTTCCTTGAAAAATGCGATATTCTCTTAATTCAAACATACATTTTATTTGAAAAAAAAAAATGATTTATCTTTATTACAATTAACAACATATATATTTTTTGGAAATTAAAATAATAATAAACAAAGAAAATATTGACAGTATTGACAATATTTGATTAATTTTTTTTATATGTTAATTCTGTAAATATATAAAAATTGTTATTAAATTATTAATTGTACATAAATTAGCTAATATATATAATAATTAGTTACAATAAATATGTAGTATTAAACGAATAAATCGAATGTAAAATTATTCATTTTTGGATTCCCACCACCTGTCTGAATATAGCCTTTTGTTTGCCTTGAAGTGGCCTTACACGATTAATTTGTTTTTAACTCTAGTAATCTACTACTTAATTAATATTGTTCAATTATTATTATGTTTGTTGTTTGACAGGTAAAGTTGTTATCAGTAATTCACTTTTACCATCATCTTTGTTTAACTATAAATTTTATTATTTTTATTTTATTCGTCAGCAAGGTTTGTGGAGTCGTGGGTATGCCTAGCGAGACTTTGTATAAAACAACATCGTGATACTTCAAACATATAACATAGAACAATAGGTAAATGCAAAATTTGTATATAAAATACCTTTTATAGAAGAATTCCCCAATAAAATCTTAGGTATCACGCATCGTGTAGAAGATAAGTTTAGCTACAATTTAATATGCGACAACTTAAGGTTGGCGCATTTTTACGCAAGAAAACGCATTATAATTGTACGCGCGCGTACAATTAAAATGCGATTTCTTGCGTAAAAATGCGCGAATACTATATTGTTGCATATTACATTGTAGCTAAACTTACCTTCTACACGATGCGCGATAAGATTTTATTGGGGAATTCTTCTATAAAAGGTATTTTTATCATTTTTGATATATTAATTTGACATTTTTTCAAAATGGTAGTGAAATTCATTTTTTTCATAGCTATCTAAGTTTATTTACATACATATATTAAATTTTTGAATGCGATATCTCACACACACACACACACACACACACACACACACACACACACATACACACACCATCACACACACGCACACACAGGCGATTTTAACAATTTTACATTATTTTAAGCGCGATTGTCAGTATTGAGTAATATACAATCTGTCTCAAAATTTTATAAACAAATTTTGCATTTACCTATTGTTCTATGTTCTTAGAATGTGTCTTAGAAATAAATGTACTCAATAATAGTAAAATACGTATCTCTTTCTCTCTCTCTCTTTTTTTTTTCTTCATATAAAACTAAAAGAATTATTATCTCGCTTATAAGATGATTTTTACTAAGGCGAGTTTTAAGGTTTATCGACTCCTTCTGAGGTGTATTATTGCCTCCTAAAATAATAACCCTGTATAATACTAAACAACGCGGTGCTTGCCCAGTTCAGCCATGTAATGGAAGATCCAAAGCCCTGTACTTGCAATTGTTTTGTAACTCTCTGATTTATATTTTTTGAAAATATTATCTTAAAAGAAAATTTCAAAAATCCACTTGTTTTAAAAAAAATTTAAATTTAATTATTTTTTAACTTTAACCGATCATATCTCAGTTACTAGATAAATTATTAATATAATTATTATTTTATTTTATTTACTAGTTATTTCTGAGTATGTTTCCTGAAAAAATAATATAATAATTAATTAATATAAAAAATAAATACATAAATATAAAATTTGGGTTCTATTAATTAAAAATCTAGTTACTTATTTGTTACCCACTAACTTGATTCTATGGTCTGTTTTCGGTGTAGTTCTGATTCGAAGCCCTAATATTCATTATATATATTACTATAATTTTTGATTCCATAAACTAAAAAAAAATTTTAAATTTTATCTACAATCAAACAAACACTATGATGCCCAATATTTCTACGTATAATTACTCAACTGCTGTAATGTTACATAATTGTTTAAAAATACATAATATAAGATCTATTAATTACAAACATTATATAATATGATATTACCAACGGCATGAAAAAGTACATATGTATGTTATATTATTTTTTTTTTAGTAAAAATCTCTTTTAGTAAATTTACAGAATTTCAGTAAATATGTTAATATAATTACATACATTTCTAAATTTACATAAAGAATGTATTTTGAAATGAATAAATTTTATTAGTATTATTATACAAAATATGTATTAAGTCTCATTATTTTGATAAATTATTACAAATATTAATATGCAAGCTGTAATATTACATAATTTAAGAACTTATACCAAAAATATTTAATTCTACATAAGGTGTATTATACAATTTGCAAAAAATAAGAAATTTTTCATACTTATTAGGTCATTTTTACGTACTTGATTATTACGAATCTGATTATTATGAATTATCTACAAAAATTACAGAATTCTAATGTAAAAATACAGAATATTTATGGTAAAGTAAAATTTTACTACTATTTTACTGTAATTTCTCTATTATTTTTTTTTAGAGTGTAATAAATCAGTGAATATAACACATCTGTCCTATACTTACTACTTCATTTCTGATGCCTGAATAGTTATAAGTATCAATTTGTTCTCTAAAACACTGCCGTTGTTGGTTATAAATTATTTGATTAGCTTTCTCCTTTTTTGACTTAAACGCAAATTGTATTTCTTGCGCTATTTTCATAGCAACATTTTATCCTACACCAGCATAATTAATTGCGTTAGGCCGTCCATATGTATAATATATATCTCGAAATAGAATTGGTGATATTACTGCAATAAAATATAATGTTTTCCATTTGTTTATTTATAAATATGTACTTCTTTTAAATTGGGTGGTTGCACATTTTCTTTTTAAATTATCACCGTCCAACACGATTTTTGTGACTCGGTTCTTTTTATAAAAAACCGGTTCAGATTAATCTAAAATAAAGGAAAATCAACATCAAAGTGATACTGATTTGTTTCTACGAGCAGGAAATCAATTTTATGGAACTTTAGGCTTTATTTTTATGTTTTACGCTATGGTTGCTTTGGAAGACCAATAATAGTTGTAAAAGTTCATCATAAACACCTCATACGATTAGAAATGACACAATAGATTCGACGATGAAAGAAAATGGCTTTATTTTAAAGCTAGATCGTTTTAAAAATATGGTTTTTCGTGATTTTACCTGTATTTTTCGATAAAAATTGCGCGCAAGTTTTAAAGTCAACTAATATCAGTTTTGAGACAAAATTACATTCTGACGATTGTTTTTACGTTTATTTAAGTGAATTTAACATTAATTATTTAAGACATAAGTTTATTAATTTATTTCACATTAAATAATTATAATTATTTTGTTCAAGTATTTCATAATTATAAAATATTTAATCAAAATACTCTAACAAAATTAAACGTAAATTGATAAGTATTGCTTTTCATTGAGTCATCCATATAAAAAAAGTATAAATGTAATGTGTTCCAAAATATACCTAGAAAGATTTTGTTTTTTTGCGAGAAAAGGAAAATCGAATAAAAGCAATTTTCATCGAAAAATGATACATGAAAAAATATGTTTTTATAAACAGCAAATATTTCTAGTTTAACATAGTGAAGCAATTTTAATACTACATAATATTTTTTTTTATTAAATTATTAAAATTTAAAATATTATTCATAATGGTTCCTAATTTTTCAAAATAAAAAAAAATAAAATACAATAAAATTTGTACATTTTACATTTACATAATTAACCATATTTATAATCAGAAATATGGGATTGTTTTAAAAAAAAACTGTTTTTCTTTGTTTAATTAAAATATATTATGTATTCTATTATTGAAAAGGAAAACTATATTTGATTTCATAAGATAAAAATTCATTATTCGTAATCTCAGCTACCACAGTAATACTAGTGCGTTTCAACAAATGGTAGATTTAAGGCGGACACTTTCTGACAAAAGTTTTAAAAATACATATAAAATTCCTGTTTTAATGCAAGATATTGCAATTTTTAACAAATATAAGTTTCTCAAGGAATATATTTGAAGAAATACCTGTTATTAATGCAAAAAAATTTTTAATGTGTAATTTGTTAAATAGTAAAATCAATAACTATGACATCCAAACTTTGAGATTATAAATTTCAGCATCGAGTTTTTCTTTTCATAAAATGAAGGAATATTAATATAGGTGACGAAATAATGAATTAATAATATTGTTGCTTCTTTATTTCTGTGCAATCTAAAACTAGTACATTTTTGAATGCAATTAAATAATAAAGTAATTTTTTTTATTCGATATGTAGTACTGGACTATAAGTGTGTGTGTATGTGTGGGGCAATATGTACCTATTACTATATTAATATTATATATATATATATATATATATATATATATATATATATATATATATATATATATATATATATATATATATATATATAATGTTTATTTGTAACGACTAGGAAATTTATATAAATAAGGTATCTTAATTATATATATATATATATATATATATATATATATATATATACAAATATTTAGAAATGTTATACAGAAAAAATAAACGTTCTTGTTTGCATCTCTTTGAAATATATCTTTATATTAATCAATTTCTCACTTATATTATCTTCCAAAATTAAATACTTGCTTGTATTTCTAAAATTAATACAAACAAATATAATAATATGTAATTTTTTAAATAATTTCCGTAACCTAGAGTTCCGTAACCTTTTAGTTATTAATAAAAGCTTTTCGTCTCTTTCTGTATGTATATGCGAACAAAATTATACAGCCTGTACAAGCCGCATAATTTTTTTATTTATAAGTAAAAAGTAAAAACATATATTAAACCCTTTTGTTATACAAGAATTTGCAAAAAGTTTGTCAGTTCTAAATTCGAAGGATTTAATAATGTTCATTAGAGTGAGATATTTGTTTACAGGTTAAAATTTAAACACCAAAGCAAATTTTCGAAAGAAGTTTTTCTGTTGTGACAGTGTTTGTTCAAAGAGTGCTAGAAATTAGAATTTCAGATATTTTGATCTTCTGCAAAATGCCGATCTCGTTCTGACATACTAATATCTATTTGGTAAATTCTATTATATAAAGGAACCAAGAACTGAAGAAAGCGATTCATAAATGATTCGTTGTTCAGCTGAAAATTTTTTTAAATTTTATTTAAAGATATAAATATGATAAGTTTGTGCAACGAATTAAATAAATACGCTAAAAAGAAAGAAAATTATAGATACTAGTAAATTATGTTACTAGAAATAAAAAGAAATTATTTTGTTTCGAAACTCTAAAAAAGAAAATTACCTCGTCAAACATATAATTATTTTCTTTAAATATTCTAGTAATTTTAATTTTTGTCAACATTTGAGATTAGTTATGATTTTATAGTTTTTGTTAAACTTTACCATATTTATTAAGATTTTGATCTGTTTTCTCAATTTTTTAAATTTAATAATTAATATCAAGCTTTAACAACTTCCTCATATTTTGAATCTGTCACGATTTGCCAGTTTTTGTAAAAATTCGCATTTCTACATAAATAGTGTTATTATGCTTAAAGAAAATTAAAATATATATATATAGGTGTATTTCGGAAAATAAATATTAACATTTTAGTATTTATATTTTAATCTTGTTTCATATTCTTAATTAGAGTGACGAATGAAAGCATTGCTCGGCACACCTGAAACAAATAAAAAATGATTTAATAATTAAAACCACTTGTGTTTTATTTTTCTATCTAGATTATATTTGGCTAATGTTTCGACACTATACACTCACTAGTGTCTTCATCAAAGTAATAACTGACTTAATAAACTAAACAAAAAATAATCATTTGGTAAATTAAAAAAATACTATAAAATAGGTAGCCGTAATTTATTTATTTATGATTTTTTTGATCTACAAATTGTTTTTCTTTATAAATACGAAATATAATTTTATTTTCTATGTCTTCGATTATTTCCTAAAAACACACCACCACGTACATCTGACATAATATTTATTAATATTTTATTGTAATTTTTGTTTTAATTTATATATTTTTTCTTGTGTAAATGTATTATTTTTTGTTAATTATATAAATTTTATTTTTGTAATTGGCTTGAAGATGGTAAAATAACCCAAACTAGTCATTAGAAATCAATAAAAAATGAAACTTACACCTTCATCATTATATTTCAATTCTATATTTTTAATAAAATTACCTAGAAGTATTTAAAAAAAATATATTTATTTCAGGCAGCTATGGAAATTAGAATTTTGTGTAAGATCCTAAAATATTATTCCGAAACTTTTAAATAAATTTTTTATTTTTGTTTTAAATAAAGTAAGTTTATTTCAAATATTTTCAATTATTGTATAGTTTGACCGGAAATAATATCGGTACTTCCAACTTTGGCGTAGTCAAGTTAACTAAAAAATAAGAGGTATCTTATGTTAACAAAATAAGCCTGAAGATTACTAAAATAAACGCATTTAATGTTAACAGATGAATTACTATGATAGATTTAAACAATATTTTTTGTATTATAACTAATTGTTTATTGTAATAATAAATCGATAACAAAGTCTTATAACTTTTGTCATTGCCAAATTTGATTTCATACAATAAATCATTTATAGAGTTAAGTGAAACATCTTTACTGAGTATTTCGTAATTTTTGTTATTTAAATAAACAAGTAAACTGTGTCATATCGATTAATAAATATAAGAAAATTATACCAGATATTGTAAAATAAGTAAATATGAAGGTAAAAATAATTCACTTACATTTTTTTTTCCATATTTTCAACGTTATTTGAAGTTGTTACAAAAATAATAGCTTATTTGCAAAAATCGATAATTTAACAAAATATTTATAATTAATTAAGAAAATAATTTTTTTATATTTATAGTATTTATCGTTAGCATAACTAAATTCTTTGCTAATATAATTTATACATGCATAAACCAAATTTTAAAAAAAATAAATAGTTTATTATTTACGGAAAACATTTATTTTGAAGTAAACAAATGTTAGATAAATTACAATAATATTAACATATTTCAGTAATCTGTTGTGTAAATTCTTTGGTCCGTATTTCCACCTCTTTTGTTAATGAAAACGTGTATATATTTTTTTTGCTTTAAAATAAATTTTTACTTCTACCTCTTATCAAATATGAGTAGTATTTATATATTTAATATATTTTTTTTTATATCTAATATTACAAAATTCAAATAAACTAATTAAATTTGATTAAAAAGTAATCTTAAGTAAACGTCAAAAGTAATTTTGACGAAAATAACTTTTAAAAGCGAGCTGACTTTCCACAATAAAAAAAAAGAAAAATTATAAATTTTGGTATTTGAATTTAAAAATATATTATATGTTTTTTGCTAACATATTGTAAATTAAAAATTTTATCTGATTTATTAGATATAACTAATTTTTTTTTGCAATATTTATGATATTTGGGAAATTTTTATTCAATTATTATAAGTATAGTAGTAAAATTTGGTTTTAAAATATTTTTCATATAAAATATAATCTTACTGTTTTGAATCCAAGTAATTTCCAGTAATTTTCAAAATTTGTTCAGTTGCACTTTTTGTTGGCGGTAATATTGCCAATCATATTATTATACATTAGATATTTTCGAGGAGGAAACCATTTTTAGAAATTTTGTACACCATATTTTTTTCGTTGATTTTATGGATTTTATACAAAATTTCTGGAACTGTAGACATTTTACATGATTTTAAGGCAATTGTTTTATCGATTGCAAGGATTTTACCAAGATTTCAAGGAATTTTACTAAGATTTTAAATTTTTTTAGAGAAATTTACATTGATTATAATTAATTTGTACACCAGGTTGTATAAATAGTTTCTCCCTTGGGTATATTTTTTCTACTAAGTTTTAGAATAATAAAAAATGATTATGATTACTATCTTTAGTTTAACAAACCTTTCAAATTATCTGTTAAGACCGCACTGCCATCTGTTGGCAAGTGGCGCGTACACATACGCAACTCAATTCACACTTTTAATTCGCAACGCAATTCGCAACGCAGTTCTTAAAGAATTCGCCTTACGCAGGCACCGAATGAACATCTAGCTCGCTTTGCTGTTCAACAAGAACACATTTTACGCTCATCAGATAGCATTCGCCGCAACAAGTATTAAACTTATTCTGTATTGTTCCTCAAGAACACATAATTCGCACTCATAAGAAGTCAACGCCGCTTTAAATACAATTATTCTATGTCGTTCGACAAGAACACATATATTCACGCTCTTCAGCAGCAACACGCTTAAGTATTACATTTTCTTCGCTATATATGCTATTTTATTAATAACACGCAGAATCATCTAATTCGATATTATTAATTGTTATTAATTGCTTGTGAATCAACTCACACAACTTTCTATTGTGTATCAACAAGATAACCGCACTTCCGGTCAACTGAATGACCACGTGCACATAACCTTCAAACAATTCAGGAAAGTACCACGAATTTTGTTCATGTACATCTTATAATTTATAATTACATTCGCTTATATATTTATCACACGTAGAATTATTACAATTCTATGCTCGTGTGCTAAACGCTTGTGATATAATCACACATTTATATATTTCGCTCGCATCATTTACGTATTAATTACGCATATCGCACACGCTCGCTTTTCATTGTTTTTGCATCATTTATTAACAATTTATGTTGCAGATTCCTTTATTTATTTATGCTTTATTCATTAATTGTACGCTTATTCGCATCAATTCTTGCATTGATACTCAGTGAAGAATATGAGCTGTCCGCTTACTTTGGTTGAAATACACCACGCTCAGAATTACACTCATATTAGTTGAAATACACTACGCTTTGTCACCTGTTGCTGTAGCATCATCCAAGGATCATCTTGAATGCTCACACAGAATATACACAAACACACGCTCTCAACTGTAAGTCTTTTACACGCACTGTCATTGAGAATCTTTGCTGCATTTATAATCGTAAGTTCCTTTTATATTATACTTGCATTTCAATTATTAAGAACGTCAACTTTGCTCATAAGTTACGTCACGTATCAATTCTTACATACGTGTTTGAGTATCAATTTACATATTAGTCGCATCTCGCATATTTACACTAAATATTCACAGTTCGATTTGGAATATCTAAATGCTATATACATTTACATTCACGCTCTTAAATCAGTTACTACAATTGTTTAGTAATTTTGCATACGTTGAATCGCTATTATTTATTTGTTTTATACACTTCGCATTACTTCTCGCTATCCTACACCTCAGTTGTGGGCCAACCTCTTTCCGCATTTCTTTCCTAGAGCTACCACATCTTGTGTAAGCCCTATTTATCGCTCGGGTAGGTGAAGATTGTCTGATCCTTCATCCATCCTTTCGCTTAACATTTTATTTAGTTGTTTTTAGTCAAGCTACTCACGCTTACATCACAATTTACGCACGCATACAGTCCACTAGCTCTCAACATCACCGCACACACGCCACATCGCTTTCAAAGAAACTCAGCTCACTTGCCTACAGAAGCAACCAGTTTTTCGTGGTCACCAAGCCAGCACCGGGTCCCAACATTATCTTTACAATAAAAATTTTAATATACCACAATATGTTATGAATGTCAATACTTTTTTTGTCAATTGTGTTAAGAATTTAAAACAATGTAATTTTACAAACAATTATAACTTAAAATTATTAAATTTAATATTTTGTGATGTTAATTTAGCTTGTTCAGTGACACATTGCACTGAACCTATATTTGCTGAAGATATACATTATCCTGCTTTATCCACAGATATTAACTTTTCTATTTCTTCTTCTTGCAAACGTAACTTCAATCCTGCAGCTAGCTCGTATTGCTACGATTTTAAAAATGGAGATTATGAAAAGCTATATGATCTAATAAATTCAATTGATTGACATCAGTTGGTTATATTTAATGATGTTGAACTTGCTTGTAATTTCTTTTATTCAACATTATATTCTTTTATAGATTGCTGTATTCCGGTTAAACTATATAAACGATTTAAACACCCAAAGTGGTTTAATAAACAAATTATAACTGATATTAAACGTAAAAATAGAGTACACAAGCTATACAAACGGACTAAAAATCATTATTAGTTAAATTCATTTAAAATGATTAGATCTAAAATAAAAACTGACATCAAAAATGCTTATAAACTTTTCATTGAAAAATCCTTCTAAATTTTGGGAATTTATTAACCTTAATAGATACCAGTCAACCATTCCCCAATGAACAATTCAATGAAGTTCAATGATAAATCTTTAAATACGTTTTATGATATTGTCAATGCTTTTGCTTCACATTTTTCCAGTGTCTACCGGCATCCCACTAATAACCTTTTTCCAAAACTAAATTTTAACATATCTGAAACTGCTCACCTATCCTACATTTCTTCAAATGGTATATCTGCAACTATAACGTCTCTATAATCAAATATGTTTTCTGGTTCTGACTTAATTCCCAATTTTCTCTTAAAAGGCTGTTCTGATGCTTTTTCTATAGCACTATTTTATTTATTTAATTTAATTTTGCAAACAGAAACTTACCCTTCTTTATGGAAAAATCTAATATAGTTCCATTGTTCAAGAATAGTAATATGCACATGATTATTAATTACAGAGCAATAGCTAAACTGTGTAACTTTAGTAATGTTTTCGAGTTTATTTTATATAAGTTTATGTATACTCATGCTAAAAAATATTTATCTTCATTCCAACCTGATTTTATTGAACGTCGGTCTACTGCTACTAACCTCGGGAATTTTACTCAGTTTGCTTCTACTTTTCTTGACAAACGTGGACAAACAGATGTTATTTATACGGATTTCGCTAAAGCATTTGATACGATTGATAATTCTATCATATTACATAAACTTAATCTTTTCGGGTATTCTGACGCTAACGTAAATTTACTTCAATCTTACTTAATTAATAGATCTCTTTCTGTTAAATATCTTGCTCATCGTTTTTCTTTTCCAGCACTATCTGGCGTGCCACAAGGTTCTTATTTGGGACCGTTATTATTTTTATTATTTATTAACGACATAATTTGTCAAATTTTTAACAAAAAATTACTTTTTGCAGACGATCTCAAACTCTATGCATCTATAAACTCAATTAATGATTGCATCGCTTTACAGCATTATTTGAATAACATCAACTCCTGTCGCACCGAAAACTGTTTATTTCTCGATATCAATAAGTGTAAAGTCTTGTTCTTTTCTAGAAAATCTAACATTATTATATAACCATATTCTTTGTCCAATACACATTTAGAACGGGTAGATAATATAAAGGATTTAGGAATTGTTTTTGATCTTAAATTAAGATTCAATTTACATATTTACGGAATAATATCTTCTGCATATAAAATGTTGGGATTTATTACTAGAAGCAAGCGCATGTGCAAATCCTGTGATACACTTAAAACACTTTTTACTCACTTGTAAAATCTAAGTTAAAATAATGTGCATTAATATAGAATCAGCATACAATAACTCTATAAATAACATTGAGTCAGTTCAACGTTGTTTTTTGAAATTATTATACTTGAAATCGTTTGGTATGTATCCTTCCTATACTTAGTACTACTCGTCCTTACTTTCTTTATTTCAATTTCATACTCTACAATGTCGTAGAATTATTTCATCTTTGACTTTTCTTTTTAAGTTAATTAATAACTTTATCGATGATTCCGCACTACTATCTCAACTGCAATTTCTTTTTCCTTTCTCTACAAGAAATACAAATTCTTTTTATCTGCCTATTGCTCATTCTAATCTTCTAATAAAGTCTTCCATTTATCATATGTATCACTCATTTAATAAATTTATTAGAATTTATGTTCTCTTCATATTTTTATTAATCATTTACGCATTGTACACACTTAATATTTTCTTATTAGATAATTTATGTATATTATTTTATAATCTATGTTTGTATCGTTTGCGCCATTTAATTGGGCTGTTGCCTGTTTAGTGTAATTAAATAAATAAATAAATAAATAAAAAATATTTTCTAAAACGGTACACGGCCGCCATTTTATAATATGGCGGCGGATGTTCTACTGGGATATGAGGATAATTAGGATGTTAATGTACATCGAAAGAACTACCGATCCTGAAATTTTCAGCTTTCTTTTCAAAATTTCCAACCTATAATCTGATTTAACTGGACTAGTAGTGTATCTTTAGGGAAGGGAGACATTTCTTCCATTTTTTTTCCACTTCGTTTTTTCCACTCCATTTTTTCATCCGTACTTTTTTCCGCCAATACTTTTTTCCATCAAATTTTTTGGTTTGGTTAGGTTAGGTTAGGTTAGAGTTAGGTTAGGTTAGGGTTAGGTAAAGTTTGGTAAGAAAATTAGTAAAAAAAAATTGGTGGAAAAAATATATAGTGAAAAAAAAATTGGAGAAAGAAAGAATTGGTGGAAAAAATTTAAAAAAGAATTGGTGGAAGAAAACTATTGGTGGAATACTGCAGTGGAAAAAATGGGGTACAATCTATTTTTAGTTTTCAGACAAACAGTAAAATGTCCCTTGAAAATAATTTTCGAAAACCGAAAATTATTTTTTATATATGACGCAGACTTTTTGGTGGACACTAGTAACTAGTATTGTACAATTGTAATTAGTATTGTGCAATTAAAATGTGCGTGTTTATCTAATTAGACTATTTTTAGCAAAAGTTATTATAGTTATTATAGTAATGCTTACGCTAGTAAAAGTTTCCAAATTAAGAACTATTATTCCGCCCATAGTCATATTAACCGGTTTATGAGATCTCTGAATAATCATTCGTATACACATTCGTATTTGTGGATCGGAAATATTTTCCCAATTAGAGTTGTATGCTGCATCGGCAACTGATATTGTCTAGAAGTTAATTATATCATCAGTTAGACTTAATTATAATCCACATAAGTACAATATATTTTGTTTTATAGTTTCATAATTTTTCTACCATACCAAATATTATGAAATTGACTTACTTCATCACGTATAAGTTGTCCTATTGCACAATATATAAACAGTTGTCCATTTGCAGCAATTACTATAAATATGAAAAATATAAGCTGATCTCTAAAACATTAAAATTCTATCAGAAAACGTTAACAAACATTTATAGACATAGTGCACATCAAAAACTCTAGAATATTTTCAATTAATAATTTTGAGAATTGATACCAGTATTTGCCTCTTGTATACAAAAAAATTCTGTCTCGAAAATATAAGTTTTGTTTTATATTTTCTCAGTTGGAAATATTTTGAACAGAAACATAATATAGCATTATTTCTCTATTACATTTAAAATAATTGTGTTATTTGCTTTGCTTATTATTAATTGCCTATACTTAGTTACTATATTTAACTACTAAATCTAAAAGGATTTAGTACCAGATTATTATTAAGAATAATAAGTATTTTAATAGCATTAGCACAAGATAGCCTTTTTTTATAAATGTAAATCTACATATAGAGTAAATGAGTTTGCAACTCAAGAAAATTTAAGCAGCGTTTAATCAAAATTTGCAAAGAGTTTAATTAACGCCGACTGTTAAAACTGTTATATTTGAAAAAGAATTGTTTGTTAATTTTTAGTACATTTTGATCATATCTCGTTATTTTGAAATCAGTTTTATTTTTATTTTTATGTTTTTTTAACTTTAAATTTCAATCTAATATATTTGAAAATTTTATATAATAATTACTGATTTTTTGTGCAATGTTCATTTTGTATGATAAATATTGTTATTGTTATATTGTATATTGTTATATTATTTGATATGATTTTAAATAAAATATTTAAAATCAATTGCTCTAATCAAATTTGTTCGAATTACCAGTTTCTCGAGAAACAACTTACTTGAATGTAAATTACTGGAAGTACTAATTTAAATTATAAATGAAATGACAAAAATTTGATTAAACCTTTTATCAATATTATTTCAAGTAACTTTTCAAACTAAATTTTATAAACAAATTTTTTAAATTCTTTTTTTAAGTGAAAGTGTTTCATTCTTAAAATTCGGCAAGTTAACTGTTTTCTTATTGCACATTCAGTCTTACAACAAGAAGACGCTAATACGAGGGTTGCCATCTATATGTCGGGATCGAGTGGCCCTAGTACTGCCATCTGTCAACTAATTCTCTATCGTAAAGTTTCACATTTTTGACGGTATACGTACTCAGAAAGATTTGATGTACCTACGCGCGATTTGTACTGTTTAGAATAATTTGAAAAATTCATCTCGGCCAAAAAATGCAATTAATTCGTGAACATTTCTTTGCGATTATTCTTCGCAACTTTCGACGTAGATTAACTTAAGAGCAATGCATCGATGAACTTAATTTCGACTTTTGGCGAAGAAGCATCGAATTGAAGCTTGGCCGTCGCGTCGTTCGGTCAACGACAAATTTCGTGAAGGTCGTCCAAAATCGGTTGTTGTTCCGGAAAACATTGATGCTGTGCGTGAACTGGTACTGCAAGATCGTCATGTGACTTATCGTGAGATTGAGGCATCCTTGGGCATTAGTGAGACTAGCATACATTCAATATTGCATGGACATTTGTTCATGCAATATTAATATTTGTTTATTGGGTCATCCGCCGTATTATCATAATTTGGCACCCAATAATTTTTTTTATTCTCGCACATCAAAAATAAATTGCGATGTTAACATTTTTCGACATATGAAGAAGCAGTTGATGCATTCAAAATGCATGTTTTGGAGGTTCTTCAATCGGAGTGGAATAAGTTCTTCGAAAATTAGTTCAAACGCATGCGAAAGTCTATTGATTTTCATAGAGAATATTTTTAAAAACAATAAAGTCTTTTCGATGATAAATATTCATTTTTGATCTATAATCCCAAAATATAAAAGTCAACTCTCGTACCATTAAAAAATTCTTCAGTCGTTAACTATACAAATATGCTACAAATTTTGATGTACACTTTACATATATTACAAACTAACAAATTTTCAGCTGTTACAATTGAATATAAGCACATCGTTGATACAATCATATTTGTGCCTAGCGTGTGGAATATTACTGGCGAATGCACATATTCAAATTTTTTTAAATATCTGAAAATAAAAATTTTGTAATACTAATGTAAAACAATATTAAATAACTTCAATTAAAGGTGCAGTTGTTACTTAGTGAAATATTTTTATACTGTACAAACAAATGAAAAATAATAAAAGCACTCGGTTTCAGGTTTTATATTTTTACTTAAAACCGTTTATTGGTCAATTTTGGCTGTTAAGTCATCATCAGAAGTAATATATTTGTTTATACATTATAAATCAATCTAAATTTTGTTACAATTATTTAAGATAAATATAAATTGCTTTTTTTATTAACAATAGGGAGTTATCAAACTTACACCATAATCATTTACAGTATTAAAATTTAAAGTGTATTTAAATAGCGTAATAACGACATAATCACTTTAGTCATTGTTAGGTAAGAAATTAAAGTAATTCGGTATATATTACGTTCGCTGCACATAGATGGCTATGTAAAAACTAATTTTGCTTCCATATTACTAATATTAGTAATAAGGAAGCACAATTATTCAAATATATTTAATGTATCAGTAATTGCAATATATACAATATAATCAATGTATACTACAAGGTCGTCGTCCAACTGCATGTTAGCTCTGCTCATTTTGTCAAAATCATTCATCTCATTTATTTATTTTAAATGTAAGATTATTACATTTTTATTAGTGCTATACAGAAAGTGTTTATGGTCTTCTCTGTAACCATCTAGCGGGCGATAATACACTTCAAAAAGAATCAATATACTTTAAAAAGCCTTAGTAAAAGTCTTCTCATACGTAAGATAATAATTCTTTTAAATTTTAGATTAAACGAATAATTTGTTTTAAACTCTAGTAATTTGTTAATCAGTATTGTTCAATTGTTATTACGCTTGCTTTTTGACAGGTAAAGTTGTTATCAGTAAATCACTATTTCTATCACCTTTATTTAACTAAAATTTTTATTATTACCACTTTGACAGCAAGGAAAAAGTAGTCTAGCGTTTGGTACGGTGTCTGTAACATTTTCAAAAAAAAATAATTGTATAGAAATTCTTCATATAGCCTCTAGATGACGAATCTGTACTTAGTTTATGTGGGTGTATGGATGTGCGTCGTCAGCTCGCTCGCTCACTCGCTCGCTCGGTCGTAAGTCAAAATTTTGTGGCCGCAACTCCTCCTAGCCGGTTCAACCGATTTTAATGAAATTTTCCGGATAAATTTGTCTAGTATCCAAGATGGTCATGTGGTTTTATTTTTTTCCAGTAATGCCAACTTTCCGAGAAAAAAATTACTAAAATTTTAAAAAATTTATTATGGCCGATTTTACTCAAATTTTCACAAAAGATTCTCTTAGTATTCATATAATTTATGTAATTTTAACAAAATACAGTGTTGCCAATTTTCCAAGAAAAAAATTACCAAATTTCATTGTGGCTACATCATTTATTCGATTTTGATCAAATTTTAAAAAAAGTTTCTCCTAGTGTCCACATAAATTGTAATACTATTAAAATACAGTGTTGCCAATTTTCCGAGAAATGTCAAAGTGGTCTCTATATGGGTTTATCCATATATTTCTAATCTTGTTTTTCTTTAAAGATCGCGATTGATATTTTAATATCGAGTTATTATGCTGATTAACGACAGTATTAACGATTTTCTGGTAGACTAATACCTAGCCCTCAAACAAATTAATTGTTTAATGTAAAATCTAAAAAAATTACTACTTGCTAATGAGACGATTTTACTAAGGCGTTTCAAGGTTTATCGATATCTTTTGAGGTGTACTATTGCCTCCTAAAATGATATAAAAAAGACCGAAAATAATTTGTATAGTTAGAATTACATATAAATTTTATATTTTTTTAAAAGAAACTATTTAAAAATTGGTTTTTTTAATAAAATTCTATTAGCTTTATATAATAATTAAAATTTGCTATAAATTTCGTAAAATAAATATGTGTTATAAAATTTTTGATGATTTCTGTACACTTCTAATAAAAAGTGCCTATAAAAAGTGTATGTTAAAATTTGCATTTTTTGTGATATGGTGCCTTATGCATTTTTTTTTTTCGTTAAAAAAACAGAAGCATTAGTAAATTATTGTTCTATTAACGCAAATTTTTTTATCTAATTTAACCGACTTTTTATCTCTTTCGATTGTCATGATGATCTAGATATTTTGTATAGCAAGGAAATATAATATGTAAATTTGTGAAATTTAGTCAAGCAGCTGCATACATATTAACAATAATACTTACATAAATAGTAAATTATGATGCTGCACACATTCAATTATAGTTTTCATATCATCAGTGTTATTTCGATTGGTGCTTCTTCCAATATTTTCAAGTCTATGTTTTAATAATTTTAACTGCGCTAAACCGTTACCAATAAATAATATTGAAAGCGTATCAAGTTTAATAAGAAAGAAAAACGCAAGAATAAAAAATATTATCATTTGAATAATCAAAATTTCATAATAATAATTATTTCTAATATATTCTGGTAACCATATGTTCATAATAAGATGTTTAGATAGAATATTTGTTATATAATATGTAAGCACAGTCATTATCATTAAGTAATTGTACAACATTGCAACGTTGTAGCTATATTTATAAACTGCTTGAACGTCTTGTTTTGATGTATCTTTCCAAAAATCTTCGAATACGTTATCAAACATAGATGACAAAACATCCGACTTAAAAACAAGAGTAACAACTTTTGTTATTATCTAAAACAAAATATTCTCTTTAATTTTAATTCAATTAGTAATACGTATTAGAGAGAAAAAATATATTTTAAATAATATATAAAAAATAATATTTTTATCAACCATTTTTTTTCTTTTATATATGCACTAGGACTAGGTGTTTTGTTGCAAGTGTAATCATCTACACATTAATAAATGACAGTTGTTTCATATATGTATATATATCATTACGGTAGTGAAAAATTAAAACTATTATATATATATATATATATATATATATATATATATTTAAGTAATGCAAGGATACCGCCCTATCTTTCACAATAACTAAATTCATTTCATCATCAAGTTAGATGCTACTAAGCGAAATTCTAAGAAAACAGATAATTTCTGCAACATCGTTCTCATGCTTTGTAATTTTGTAATCATTCTGATCGTAACTTTATTTTTAATAAATTTTTGAGTTTTAAAAATATAATTTACATATTTATTACAATATAAAATTTACTTACTTGCCAAAATCCGCAAGATAAAATAATATCGTACATCAAGGAATTAAGATTTTTATCGTTAACTTTATAAAGATAAATTCCCACTAAGATAAAGATAAAAGTTGCAAGAAATAAACAGAAAACTGAATAAATTCTCATAAATCTGGAACGATTCTTTGGATTTGCCCCACCATAATTCATTATGTTGATTTGAGCTTGCATTACTGCAGCAAAATTCAACTGGAAAAAGATGTAAAACATGTAAATTTGAAAGTCAAACATTTTGTAAAAATGTCCTATTTTAATAGTTTAATATAAATAAAAACATAAATTTAATAAATAAAAAGTTAATTTATTAAACGACTTACATGTTTCTGTGTCGAAGTCATTTTTAAACTAAAAGAGACGGAAAGGTGATACATGACATTTTATTATTACAAGCAAATGTAACATTCTCATAATTATTATACGACTAGAAAATATCTATTTATAATTATAGATTTTACTTTACAAACAAATCAAATTAAATCGAATTATATTAAAGAATTATTAATATATTTGAAAAAATTATAGTTCTTATTAATTGCAACAGTATGACGCAGTTGTAATGTGTGACCTACCCAACAGGAAAACAGATTTTTTCTGCATAAAACAAATTTTTTAGGTGAGTCCACTGAAAAAAAATTATATTTTAGTTTATTGCATTTTTGTTTAAATGCTGTTGTTAAATTTTTAAATCAAATTTAAATCTCTGATATTATCGTAGTGCATATAAAATAAAAATAAGATTATAAAATATCCCAAATCCACACTTAAATTAAAATAAAACTAAATACAAATTTCGGAAGCTAAGCTTTCATCATCAGTAGCTAAATAAAATTTCCAAAAATCTTACCTGTGATCCGAAGTACATAAACACTTAAGCACTTGTCAAAAATCACTGGTGAGTCGAAAAAATATAATAACTTAAATAAGTAAAACTAAGGGGGAGGTGGGTTAAAAGTCAGCGGTCAATTTTGATTGGGTAGTAAGTCAAAAAATAGATCCTGGGATTGGTCCGTCATCTGCGTTTACAAGATTTCCTTTATTTTTGAAAATGTAAAGACTTTCTAAAATATCTAATTGATTAAAATTTGTAACTTGTTTAATTAACAGATGATGGAAGCTTAGCTTCCGAAATATGTATTTAGCTTTATTTTTATTTAAGTGTGGGATTGGGATTTTTTATAGTCTTATTTTTATTTAAATTTTGCCACAGTAGATCATTTTCTAATCTTAAATCGTAGTGCATGTTTTTAATTGAATTACTATGTATTCTTTTTTACTACTTTGACTGCAAGAAAAAAGTAGTATAGCGTTTGGTACGGTGTCTGTAACATTTTCAAAAAAAAAAAAAAAAATTTATAGAAATCCTTCATATAGCCTCTAGATGACGAATCTGAACTTAGTTTATGTGGGTGTATGGATGTGCGTCGTCAGCTCGCTCGGTCGTAAGTCAAAATTTTGTGGCCGCAACTCCTCCTAGACGGTTCAACCGATTTTAATGAAATTTTCAGGATAAATTTGTCTAGTGCCCAAGATGGTCATGTGGTTTTGTTTTATCCAGTGATGCCAACTTTCCGAAAAAAAAATTACTAAAGTTTTTAAAAATTCATATTGGCTACGTTATTTATCCGATTTTGATGAAATTTTCAGAAAAGATTTCCTTAATACTCCCATTAATTACATAATTTTATTAATATTCAGTGTTGCCAACTTTCCGAGAAAAAAATTACTAAAGTTTTAAAAATTTTATTATGGCCATGTTATTCAACCGATTTTACTCAAATTTTCACAAAAGATTCTCCTAGTATTCATATAATTTACGTAATTTTAACAAAATACAGTGTTGCTAACTTTCCGAGAAAAAAATTAGTAAAATTTTTAAAAATTTATTATGACCATTTTATTTAACCGATTTTAATCAAATTTTCATAAAAGTTTTTCCTAGTGCCTAAATAAATTATGCAATTTTAACACAATACAGTGTTGCCAACTTATCGAGAAAAAAAATCACAAAATTTTTTAAAAATTTATTGTGGCTACATTATTTATTCGATTTTGATCAAATTTTCAGAAAAGTATCTCCTAGTGCCCACATAAATTATAAAATTATTAAAATACAGTGTTGCCAACTTTCCGAGAAATGTCAAAGTAGTCTATATATGGGTTTACCCATATACTTCTAATCTTGTTTGTTTGGTTACTGGTGAACAAAACAAACTACAATAATTTTGTCTGGCTTTAAATTGATTTTTTTTCAAATTTTATTAAAAGTATATAAAAGCTCTTCATATAGCCTTTAGCGATTATTAATCTAAACTCGCTTATGAGGTTGTTGTACCGTTCATCCGATTTGCACCAAATATTCAGAATAGATCTACATTATTTATCCAATTTTAAACAAATTTTGGCAAAATATTTTCTTGGTGGCTATATAAATTATATACTTTTAATTAAATAGAGTGCTTTCAAATTTCAGAAAAAAAAAATTTGAAATTTTAAAAATTCATTAGGTATGGCTACATTATTTATCCAATTTTAATAAAATTTTCGGAAAAGGTTCTTCTCGTTTTCAAATAAATTTTATAATTAGAATAAAACACAGTGTTGCCAACTTTCCAAGAATAAAATACTAAAATTTTTAAATGTAAATTATGCCTACATTATTTATCTCATTCTAATCAAATTTTCACAAAATTTACTTTTAGTGCTCACATAATTTATATAATTCTAGTAAAATACAGTATTGTCAACTATTTTGGATAAATTTACTCAAATTTCTAAAAATTTATTACGGTTACACTGTCCATCCAATTTTAATCAAATTTTCACAAAAATTCTCTTGGTGCCCACATAAATTATATAATATTGCCAGTATTGCAAACTTTTTAAGAAAAAAATTACGAAAGGGTAAAAAATTAAAATCAATTATACCTACATTATTTATCAAAAATATTATTTTAGTATTTGCAAAAATTATATAATTTTTTTATACAGCATTGCTCATTTATGATGCTAGAGGGGTTTATATATGGGTTTACCCATATGCTTTTAATCTTGTAAGAAGTTCATATAGGTCACTGACAATTCTGAGGCCTTGGGAGAATTACTGATTTTTTATGTCGATTCGCCAATATCGATTTGTTTAAAATCAAGGTACGTATTATTATTATTTCTCTTCTCGCGGTGAGTAGTAATCATCTTGTAATTTATCGGCGCCTCCGGACGGGATAAATATCCATTGTTTTGTATTTATTTTATTTATTGTGTAATTATTTTCAGATACATACATACATACACAATCACGCCATGTATCCAAAAGGGTGTGGCATAAACTCTTTCCATTATCTCGAAATCAGTCTTCTCCAAACATTCCTATCCAAACAAGCAACTTTCGCTTCATCTACATTCATAATTTTTCTAATACCAGGCAATCGAACACCACATGTCTGAAAATCACTTCATTAAAATATTTTGTTTAAAAAAAAACAAGATTGAAACGTACTCCCACAAGCACCTGTTCACGCTACCGAAAAACCGTATACATATACATTTATTTGTTTTTTGTTTTATTAAAATGCATAATTTAAAAATAAATATTGCCTATAACAAAAAAATATATATTTTTAATCTACAATTAAATAGAATTAAGTACCACAGTAGATATTTAAAAAAAAATAAGCCGTTTTTAGACTAGTGGACATTTAATAGTATGGATAAGTTTCAATGGGATGGTTTTACGATAACTTTCGATTATGTGGCTTTTTGTAGACACAATTTTTCGATAGCGAGGAAAGCTTTGTATAAAGGGATACTAGTCCAATAGTATTAGTTCATAAGAATCTCCTTGGAAATATATTTATTAAGCAGGAACGCAGTAATCATGCCAAACTTGTGTTCTATCATTGAACAATCCTGGTAAAGGATTATCTACTCAGGTCTCGCACACGAACTTGAAGCCATCACCTAAGCCGTAGACTTGCAATTCTATCTGTCGGAGTTACGCTTGGAGTTTGGAGTTTGCTTGAGACAAAATTGTGGTCGTCAGCTTTTCCATTTATTTTTTTTCAAATTTGTATTTCCGCACTGCGGATGTAAATATCTGATTCAGTCGCTGCCCACGGTTGACTTACTACCTATCCATTCAGCAGAAGAAATAGCTAGTCCTAAAACTTGTAAATGTTCTCAAATTTGTGTGAAATTTGAAATTGCAAATAAAATTTGTTTGAATTTAACTTTTATTTAAACTGTCAATTTTTTTATAGAAACATAATGTGTTTTTTTTAATTAATTATTAAATTGTGTTGCTCGAGTACTTTCGATTTTTTTTTAAAGGAAATCTAATAATAAAATTTTCTGTGATTTTTTATTTATTTTATTTTCAATTATTTTTTGATTAAATTAAGTTTACTTTGATGATATCATTTATTATCTCTTAAAAAAGTTATTTTAAAATTAAAATCGGATAAGAATTATTTCGCACTCATATGCTCCCAAAAAAATAAAGCTGCAGAAGCACCTCGTGTAAATACACAAATAAGGTTTTCTTCAAGCGTATCGTAATATTAACCCTCTCGTGCGTATTTTTATTATTATTATTATTTTTCGGGAATAAAACATAAATTATAAAACAAAATTTTTAAATTCAAAATTACGTAAAATACATAAAAAATAACTGTAACAATTAGTAATAAAGAAAGTCTTACTATCGAGTCGCATAAAATTTAATTTAAAAAATATAAAATCTGAATATTTTGAATGAAATTTTTATTTAATTATTATACAAGAGCTTTCTTGATACTATTTCATTAGAATACAATCTAGAGAGAAGAATGTCATCATCTGAGTCATATAAATCATCGTTTTTATTATCGTCAATATCACTAGCTTCCATTTCGTTATTAAAATCAAAGTTTGAACTACGTATCAGGTAAATTAAAATTCACTTTTGCATCACCTGATAAAAATACATCCTCGAGTTCGGAATCATTTTCAAATTCCGGTCTAAAAATATATTAAACGTAAATTGTAAATGCATAAAGGCCACTATTGTGGACAGATCAATGTTATTGAATTATACAATACTGATGAATTTATATTATGACGATTTCATAAAATAGTTGTCAATTAATTATAGTTACAAATGTTTTCGATAGATGGTGACAAAATAATAATAAGACCTTTATTTCTAGTAGCTACTGTAGTTTCAGATTATAATCAAATAATATTGAGCAGTTTACAGCTGCATAAACTACTGTAGTGGCCTATATGTACCATAAGGGTTAATATTAAGTTACCATATTGCCCATGTAGATAGAGGTCATTATGTCACTAGTACAATAATAACATTATTATACAGCAATTTGTTACTATGTAAACTACTGATGATAACATCAAACATAACTACAACGTCAAGTGTATTTAATCTGACACCTTTGGAGACCATATTGAAAAGTGTTACGTCAAGTTAAGTTAAGTTAAGTTAATTGATAATTTTATTGCATATTTTTGTTTGAATTTTAATTTGTTTATTGAACATATCAGATTTGTACATATCAGATTGACTTAAATCTTTGCAGACATTGCTAGTTCAGCTAAAATATAATATTGAATTTAAATAGTTAAGAAGTATTTGTTTAATTGTTATTTTAATTGTTGTCACAGGTATGAAAGTAAGTTGTGCCATCTGTTTGTAATTGTGCACATAAAATGTTAATCATATGTTCTGAATTAAATTGTAAGTTAGAATCAAAACTTCCTTAATGGTATAAACTAAAATATGTTTTAGATATATAAATAGAATGTAGGTATAGTATTTAATGCAATAATCTAAAAATGTAAAATTTTGCCCTAAATCACTCTAATAATTGACTATTGACTATTTGCTTTTATGAAAGTAAGTCACATGTAACAGATCACATATTAAAATTGTGTCGTAGTGTTATATTAATAAAAACTTTTTTTCTGAAATATTAATAATTCATAGATATAATTGGTTTTCATTTGATTTGTTTAAAAAGTAAAAACAATAATTGTAAAAAAAAAGTTTTCTAATTGTACATAAATATGAGAATGTTACATCTGCAAATATAATTAAAATATTATGTATACCATTCTATTTTTACAATTTAAAAATGACTTTGAAACAAGAATATATATATATATATATATATATATATATATATATATATATATAAATATATGTATATATATATATATATATATATATATATATATATGTATATATATATATATATATATATATATATATATATATATAATATATGTATATATATATATATATATATATATATACTGGGTGTCCCATTTTAATCCGCCACTTGCAATAACTTTAAAATCGTGCATCGGACAAAAAAATGCTCCGAATAAAAAGTAAATGGTTTCGAGGGGGACATCTGATGCAGGCACCCTTGTTCCCCCCGAACCTCTTGGGGAGCAGGAACGGGGGCAACTTTAAAATCTTAAATGGAATTCCCTATTTTTTATTGCAGATTCAGATAGACTATTGAAAAGTATGTGAATTGTATTTCGAGACTTTTTTTTATCTTTGATAGATAGCGCTGCAAACAGCATTTTTTTCTCAATTTATCTGTCTTCAATTTTAAAAAAAATGGTGTAATTAAGTACCATATTCAAGTTTTTTTCAGTTTTGTGGGAAGACGGGAGGGGGAAAGGGTCACTGAATCAGATATCCCCTCGAAACCATTAACTTATAGTTATCCCTCTTGAAACAATTAACTTATAAATTTTTTCTTTTCATAAAATGAAAGGAATATTAATATAGGTGACGCAATAATAAATTAATAATATTGTTGTTTCTTTATTTCTATGCAATCTAAAACTAGTACATTTTTGAATACAATAAAATAATAAGATAATTTTTTTTATTCGATATTTACTTTTGGGCTCTAAGTGTGTGGGACAATATGTACCTACTACTATATTAATATTATATACACACACATATATATATATATATATATATATATATATATATATATATATATATATATATAAACTTGACAAATTGAGCGAAAATTAATTTACAAATATTTAAAAATGTTACACAGAAAAAATAAACGTTCTTGTTTGCATCTCTTTGAAATATATTTTTATATTAAACAATTTCTCACTTAAATTATCTTCCAAATTTAAATACTTGCTTGTATTAGTAAAATTAATACAAACAAATATAATAATATGCAATTTTTTTAGAGTTTCGTAACCTTTTAGTTATTAATAAAAGTAAATGTAAAAACATACCGTTTTTTTACAAGAATTTGCAAAAAATTTTGTTAGTTCTAAAGTCGAAGGATTTAATAATGCTCATTAGAGTGGGATACTTGTTTACAGGTTAAAACTTAAACTTCGGAAGAAACACCGAAGCAAATTCTCGAAAGAAGTTTTTCTGTTGTGACAGTGTTTGTTCAAACAGTGCTAAAAATTAGAATTTGAGATATTGACTTATTTTCTGCATAATGCCGATCTCGTCCTGACATACATCTATTTGGTAAATTCTATTATATATATATATATATATATATATATATATATATATATATATATATATATATATATATCTATAGTTTAAATTGAATAAATAACATTGATTAATTAAAAATTGAATTAAAAATTTGTCAACTTATATCGTCTGGGAATCGAACCCAGGTCCACCAAGTATCCAGCACGGCGCTCTTACCTTCTAAGCTAATGATACAGACGATTAAGTTGAACATTTTTAATCAATATAAAGTATTCATAATTTTTGTATATATATATATATATATATATATATAGGAACCAAGAACTGAAGAAAGCGATTCATAATTGATTCGTTGTACAGCTGAAATTTTTTTAAAATTTTATTAAATAAATACACTAAAAAGCAAGAGAATTATAGATACTAGTAAATTATGTTACTAGGAATAAAAAAAAATTATTTTGTTTTGAACGGGTGAGTTGATAGTCGAGACAGTACAAACTTCGCGAAACTCTAAAAAAGAAAATTACCTCGTCAAATATATAATATTTTTCTTTAAATATTCTAATAATTTAAATTTTTGTCCACATTTGATATTAGTTATGATTTTATAGTTTTTGTTAAACTTTACCATATTTATTAAGATTTTGATCTGCTTTCTCAATTTTTAAATTTAATAATTAATATCAAGCTTTCACAACTTCCTCATATTTTGAATCTGTCACGATTTGCCAGTTTTTGTAAAAATTGGCATTTCTACATAAATAGTGTTATTATGCTTAAAAAAAATTAAAATACATATAGGTGTATTTCGGATAATAAATATTAACATTTTAGTATTTATATTTTAATCTTGTTTCATATTCTTAATTAGAGTGACGAATGAAAGCATTGCCCGGCAAACCTAAAACAAATGAAAAATGATTTAATAATTAAAACCACTTGTGTTTTAGTTTTCTGTCTAGATTATATTTGGCTAATGTTTAGACACTATGCACTAGTGTCTTCATCAAAGTAATAACTGGCTTAATAAACAAAACAAAAAATAATCATATAGTAAATAAGAAAAAAATAATACTATAAAATAGGTAGCCATGCTTTATTTGGGTGGCGGTCAAAATCCCGACAATCAAAATCCCGACAATCAATATCCCGACAATCAAAATCCCGACAAGTCAAAATCCCGACAGGTCAAAATCCCGACAGGTCAATATCCCGACAGGTCAAAATCCCGACAATTAAAATCCCGACAGGTCAAAATCCCGACAATCAAAATCCCGACAGGTCAAAATCCCGACAATCAAAATCCCGACATAAAATACAAAATGCCCAATTTAAATTGCGTTAATGAAATTAATGTTTTTTAAGAATTAATTGGATTTTCGTTTTGTATTTTGTTTTTTTTTTCTCATGTCTTAAAATAAACCTTATAATAAAACCATTGTTAGTAAATAAGTAGTGATGGTATAGAAACCATTAGGCCTAAGTAAATTACATAATTTACTTTGTACCAGGTTTTTATGAAAATTGTATTTTTGGAAAAAGCTATACAAAGTAATATTTCAAATTTACACATTACTTTAAGCTTTATTTCTTCTCTTTGTTTCTTTTTGATATTTCATAAAGCCAAACAATAAAATATCTTTTTAAAAATGTTTAATTTTTGCGACAATTTATTAATAATTTACAATTAATTTTTAATATTAAGTACATTACATAAAGAAAATAAATAAATATATAATATGTATTTTTATTTTTACATGTTTTCAAATTTTGACGATATTTGTGTAATTTTTGCGACAATTACATGAACATACACAATGTAAACAAATGTATTGTTCATCGTATTTAATTGTGAAGTATTTACTTTACAATTAATTTTAGATACATTATATAAATATAAAATTAATAAATAAATGTTCTTTAATTTTGTATGTTTTCTAATTTTGACGAAAATAATTAATATGTTTATTTTTTTTTATAATGTCCAATTTTATATTTCGTAAATGCAAATAATAAAATATTTTTTAAAAAATGTGTCATTTTTGCAATTATTTAATTGTAAAGTATTTATTTTACAATTAATTATAATAGTAGATATATTATATAATTATAAAGAGAATAAACAAATGTTCTTTATGTATGCTTTCTAATTTTGACGAATTTAAAAAAAGAAACAAAATTTTTATCTAGTAAGTATATTATGGCTTGTAAGTACCTATATAATTTTTAAAAAAATTGTAAAAAAATTCAATGCTTAATTCCATAAATTATTTTCTACAATTCTTTTTTAATTTTCGGTAAGTACATTACTGTAAGTATATATAAATAAACGTATTTTTTATTGTTTGTATATTTCTTAAATACAAATAATAACATATTTTTTAAAAATGTTCAGTTTTTGTAAGTATTTAATTGTAGAGCATTTACTTTACAATTAATTTTAATATTAGATACATTATACGTATAAATATTAACAAAATAAATAATTGATCTTTATTTTTGTAATATTTTTTAAAATGTGTAAATTTTGCTAGAATTTATCAATAATTTACATTTAATTAAATAATAAATATATTCATGAATTTTTGTAAATGTACAATTTTATAAATTATTCATAATTTACAATTTTTTTTAATATTAGTTAACTGTTTATCAAAAATTACATTACATTACTAATTTAACATTATACACAACCTATTAAATGCAAAATTCTACCTAGAAAACCATATTTTAACTTGTCGGGATTATGACCTGTCGGGATTTTGATTGTCGGGATTTTGACTTGTCGGGATTTTAACCTGTCGGGATTTTGACCTGTCGGGATTTTGACTTGTCGGGATTTTGATTGTCGGGATTTTGATTGTCGGGATTTTGACCCTAACCCGCTTTATTTATATATTTTTTTGATCTACAAATAGTTTTTCTTTATAAAAACGAAATATAATTTTATTTTCTATGTTTTCGAATATTTCCTAAAAACACACCAAATGTACAACATCTGACGTAATATTTATTAATATTTTATTGTGATTTTTGTTTTAATTTATATACTTTTTCTTGTGTAAATGTATTATTTTTTGTTAATTATATAAATTTTATTTTTGTAATTGGCTTGAAGATGGTAAAATAACCCAAACTAGTCACTAGAAATCAATAAAAAATGAAACTTACACCTTCATCATTCAATTCTATATTTTTAATAAAATTACCTACAAGTATTTAAAAAAAATATATTTTTTTCAGTCAGCTATGGAAATTAGAATTTTGTATAAAGACTTAAAATATTATTCCAAAACTTTTTAATTTTTTTTTGAAATAAAGTAAGTTTATTTGAAATATTTTCAATTATTGTATAGTTTGACCGGAAATAATATCGGTACTTCCAACTTTGGCGTAGTCAAGTTAACTAAAAAATAAGTGGTATCTTATGTTAACAAAATAAGCCTGAAGATTACGAAAATAAACGCATTTAATGCTGACAGATGAATTTTTATGATAGATTTAAACAATATTTTTTGTATTACAACTTATTGTTTATTGTAATAATAAATTGATAACAAAGTCTTATAAGTTTTGTCATTGCCAAATTTGATTTCATACAATAAACCATTTATAAAGTTAAGTAAAACATATTTAAAAAAAAAAAATTATCTCTACAGAGTATTTCGTAATTATTGTTATTTAAATAAACAAGTGAACTGTAAGTCATATCGATTAATAAATATAAGAAAATTATACCAGATATTGTAAGATAAGTAAATATGGAAGTAAAAATTATTCATTTCAATTTGGTCTTATTTTCAACGTTATTTCAAATTTATTGGAAATATAGTTGTTACAAAAATAATAACTTATTTTCAAAAATCGATGATTTAACAAAATATTTATAATTAATTAAGAAAATAATATTTTTATTCTTATAGTATTTATCGTTGGCATAACTAAATTCTATGCTAATATAATTTATACATGCATAAACCAAATTTTAAAAAAATTAAATAGTTTATTAGGTATTTACGGAAAACATTTATTTTAAAGTAAACAAATGTTTCATATTCTTAATTAGAGTGACGAATGAAAGCATTGCCCGGCAAACCTAAAACAAATGAAAAATGATTTAATAATTAAAACCACTTGTGTTTTAGTTTTCTGTCTAGATTATATTTGGCTAATGTTTAGACACTATGCACTAGTGTCTTCATCAAAGTAATAACTGGCTTAATAAACAAAACAAAAAATAATCATATAGTAAATAAGAAAAAAATAATACTATAAAATAGGTAGCCATGCTTTATTTGGGTGGCGGTCAAAATCCCGACAATCAAAATCCCGACAATCAATATCCAACATTTATTTTAAAGTAAACAAATGTTAGAAAAATTACAATAATATTAACATATTCCAGTAATTTGTTGTGTAAATTCTTTGGCCCGTATTTCCACCTCTTTTGTTAATGAAAACATGTAATTATTTTTTGCATTAAAATTAATTTTTACTTCTACCTCTTATCAAATATGAGTAGTATTTATATTTTTAATATATTTTTTTTATATCTAATATTATAAAATTCAAATAAACTAATTAAATTTGATTAATAAACCTCAAAAGTAATTTTGACGAAAATAACTTTTAAAAGTGAGCCGACTTTCCACAATAAAAACAAGATTAAAACTATATGGGTAAACCCATATATAGACCACTTTGACATTTCTTGGAAAGTTGGCAACACAATATTTTTAATAAAATTATAATTTATGTAGGCACTAGGAAAAACTTTTCTGAAAATTTGATCAAAATCGAATAAATAATGTAGCCACAATAAATTTTTTTAAAAATTTGTGATTTTTTTTCTCGATAAGTTGCCAACACTGTATTTTATTAAAATTGCATAATTTATTTAGGCACTAGAAATTTTTTTTATAAAAATTTGATTAAAATCGGTTAAATAGTTGTCATAATGAATTTTTTTAAAATTTAGTAATTTTTTTCTCGGAAAGTTGGCAACACTGGATATTAATAAAATTATATAATTAATGGCAGCATTAGGGAAATTTTTTCTGAAAATTTGATCAAAATCGAATAAATAATGTAGCCACAATGAATTTTTAAAAAAATTTGTGATTTTTTTTCTCGATTAGTTAACACCATTGTATTTTGTTAAAATTGCGTAAATGATATGAATACTAGGAGAATCTTTTGTGAAAATTTAAGTAAAATCGGTTAAATAACATAGCCATATTAAATTTTTAAAAATTTTAGTAATTTTTTTCTCGGAAAGTTGGCAACACTGGATATTAATAAAATTATATAATTAATTTGAGCATTAGGGAAATCTTTTCTGAAAATTTGATCAAAATCGGATAAATACTGTAGCCACAATGAATTTTTAAAAACTTTAGTAATTATTTTCTCGAAAAGTTGGCATCACTGAAAAAAATTAAAACCACATGACCATCTTGGATACTAGACAAATTTATCCTAAAAATTTTATTACAATCGGTTGACCGTCTAAGACAGTGATGGCAAACCTTTTGAGCTCGGTGTGTCAAAATTTTGAAAAATTGAAAGATAATTTTCGTGGCGTGTCTGGTTTCAGAATTAAATTATTAATTATTATTAACGTAAGTAATAATATTATTATTAATAACCAACTCTGGCCGTTATGAGAGACAAATATTTGAATTATGAAATTTTGTATCTTTGAAGATGCGTGTCACCAAAAATGAGCTCGCGTGTTAGCACTGACACTCGTGTTATAAGTTTGCCATCACTGGTCTAGGAGGAGTTGCGATCACAAAATTTTGTCTGACGACCGAGCGAGCGAGCGAGCTGACGACGCACATCCATACACTCACATAAAATAAGTTCGGATTCGTCATCTAGAGGCTATATGAAGGGGCGTGCGGGAGTTGGGCCGTTTACCTGAATTAATCCCTTACGCTTGAAAGGTAGGCAAAGTACGGTACGGTCGTTGGGCCGTTTTCTACCTGTACTCTAGTAACTACTAACTAACGCACCGTTTAAAACAAATCAAGAAAACAACGGTTAAAGAAAACAAAATATGATTGAAATATACAACATTTTATTACAGAAAAAAAAAACATCTGTACATATACATTTATATATAAATATATACATATGAACGTCAAAACCTAAATACGAAATGCAGTATAATTGAGTATATTTACAAAAATTTACACATATATTTACATAAATTTACACATATTTACATATAAATATATACATACGCACGTCAAATCCAGTCAAAATAGAAATTATAGAAGAAAAAAAAAACAATTCATTAAGTAGCATATCTGTAACAGATTAATTGTACCTAACCTAACCTAGTAATTTCGTTTTGATCTCGTTTTTTTAACATTTCAAAACAAACTAAATAATAGACAGCAAGTGCCGTGATCACAATATTAACCCAGATCCAGGTAAACACAAGGAATACAAACTGTTAAAGATTATAAAGCCCAATTGCTGTACCCAGCTTAGTAGACCCTATACCCATGGCCCAACTGCTGGACTTCCATATGAAGGATTTCTCTACATTTTTTTTTTTGAAAATGTTAAAGACACCGTACCAAACGCTATACCACTTTTCCTTGCAGTCAAAGTGGTAAAAAGAAAAATTGAATAATTACTAATTTTTATATTTAAAATTAAAAATATATTATAAGTTTTTTGCTAACATATTGTAAATTAAAATTTTCATCTGATTTATTAGATATAACTAATTTTTTTAGCAATTTGTTTATAAGTATACATTTCTTATGATATTTGGGTAATTTTTATACAATTATTATAAGTATAGTAGTAAAGTTTGGTTTTAATATATTTTTCATATAAAATTCATGAGTTTATCATGACTGGTCAAATAAACAAAATGCATTGACATGTCGTAGTGGCCATGTAGCTCAGTTGGTAGAGCATTAGGCGCGAAACCTAAAGGTCCCGGGTTCGAACCCCGGCAGGGCCAATGCATTTTTCTTTAATTTAAAAATTGTCTAATGTTTAATTAGATAAATAAATATAAAATTAATGGTGTTTAATGCAAAAAATAAAAATAGATAATCTTACTGTTTGAATCCGTCATTTCCAGTAATTTTCAAAATTTTGAATTGTTTTATACGCATATTGTTCAGTTGCACTTTTTGTTGGCGGTAATATTGCCAAATCATATTATACATTAGATATATTCGAGGAGGAAACCATTTTTAGAAATTTTGTACACCAGATTTTTTCGTTGATTTTATGGATTTTATACAAAATTTCTGGAACTGTAGACATTTTACATGATTTTAAGGAAATCGTGTTATCGATTGCAAGGATTGTACCAAGATTTCAAGGAATTTTACTAAAATTTTAAATTTTTTTAGAGAAGTTTACATTGATTATAATTAATTTGTACACCAGGTTGTATAAATAGTTTCTCTCTTGGGTATATTTTTTAGCTAGTCGAAAAGACTAGCTTATAAAATCGTCAGTACGGCTGGCTGGCTGGCTTGCTGGCTGGCTGGCATGCTGGCTGGCTGGCATGCTGGCTGGCTGGCTTGCTGGCTGGCTGGCTAGCGGGCCGGCCGGCCGACCGTGAATGAAAAATACGATAAATAAGAGTGTTAATTATAAGTATAAAGGAGAGCTCGTAGAAAGCTGAAACTTGGCAATTAGATAGTTCATACCAAATAAAAAATTAAGTTCAATTTTCAGACCGCTCCGATGTCAGGGTCCCGAGAACCCGTGACCCGTGAACCAACTCGAGAATGCTCAAAAACGGCTTGTACATGATGCATATTGCTTACGCCATTTTGTCTCTACAAATGTTTGTGTTTATTGCATCAGTGTGATATTAATTTGTATTTTGTTTTGCTGTTTTAATTGTATTTAATGTGTTTCTGAATAAAATTTCCATTTTCCTCAATTTATTCTTAGTTCTTCGATACGATAAATTCATTGTGGCTACATTATTTATCCGATTTTGATCAAATTTTCAGGAAAGATTTCCCTTGTGCCCACATAAATTTCTTAATTTTAATAAAATGCCGTGTTGCCAACTTTCCGAGAAAAAAATTACTAAATTCTTTAAAAATTTATTACTACCATGTTGTTTAACCGATTTTGTTCAAATTTTCACAAAAGATTCTTCTGGTATTCATATAAATTAGTTAATTTCAACAAAGTACAGTGCTGCCAACTTTCTGAGAAAAAATTACTAAAATTTTTTAAAATTTATTATGACCACTTTATTTAACCAATTTTAATTAAATTTTCACTAACGATTCTCCTGGTGCCCGCATAAATTATGCAATTTTAACAAAATACAGTGTTTACAACTTATTGAGAAAAAATTACTAAAATTTAAAAAAATTTATTGTGGCTACATTATTTATCCGATTTTGATCAAATTTTCAGAAAAGTTTCTCCTAGTGCCCACATAAATTATAATTTTATTAAAATACGATCTTGCCAACTTTCCAAAAAAAAAATTAATAATTTTCTAAAAATTTGTTATGCCCGCATTATTTATCTGATTTTAATGAAATTTTTACAGAAGATACCCTTAGCGCCTATAATATTATATATTAGCAAAATGCAATGTTGCCAACTTTCGGTGAAAAAATTTTTTATTCTTATTTCTTATCATTTATGTGGTAATGTCAAAGTGGTCTATATATGGGTTTACCCATATACTTCTAATCTTGTATTTTAGCTAGTCGAAAAACTAGATTATAAAATCAAACTACATTCGACTAGCTCCATTCTCGCTTTGCGAGAATATTATTCTACTATGTTTTAGAATAATAAAAAATGATTATGATTACTATCTTTATCACATGAATTTTGTTTTATTTCCAAAATACAATAATGTGGTAGCATTTATCAAGTTAGTAGCGCGCGACGAAGTTGGTACGGGTTGCTTTTTATATTTCGGGATTTGGCAACCCTGGTGTTGCAATCTGTCAACTGACAGCTCTATCGTAAAGGTAGACGTTTTTGAGGTTATACGTACTCAGAACGTTTTGACATACGAGCGCTATTTGTGTTGTTTACAGTAAGTTAAAAGATTCATCTGCCCCCAAAAATGGAATTAAATCGTGAACATTTTCGTGCGATTATTTTTTACAACTTTCGACGTGGATTAACTCAGCAGCAGTGCATGAATGAACTTAATTCAACTTTTGGCGATGAAGCTCCATCAAGGACCAGTGTTTATCGATGGTATGGTGAATTCAATCGTGGTCGGAGTTCACTCCAAGACGAATTTCGTGAAGGTCGTCCAAAATCAGTTGTTGTTCTGAAAAACATTGATGCTGTGCGCGAACTGATATTGCAAGATCGTCATGTGACCTATCGTGAGATAGAGACAACCTTAGGCATTAGTGGGACCAGCATACACTCAATATTGCATGAACATTTAACTGTCAAAAAAATTTGTTCGCGTTGGATCCCACACAATTTGTCAATCGCTCAAAAAAAGGCTCGTGTCGATTGGTCGAAAGAAATGCTCGAAAAATACGATCGCGGTGCTTCAAAACACGTCTATGACATCGTGACAAGTGATGAATCGTGGATTTACGCGTATGAGCCCGAAAGTAAACAGCAGTCGACTGTATGGGTGTTTCAAGATGAGCCAAATCCAACAAAAGTTGTTCGCGCACGAAGCACTTCCAAGCAAATGGTCGAATGTTTTTTCGGAAAAACTGGACATGTCGCAACCGTACCACTAGAACAACGCAGAACAGTCAATTCTGAGTGGTACACAACAATTTGTTTGCCAGTTGTCTTCCAAGAAATCAGGAAAACTAACCGCCGAAGACGGATCACTCTTCACCACGACAATGCGAGCTCTCACACATCGGCTCAAACAACTGCATTTTTGAGCACCCAAAACATCGATTTGATGAGTCATCCGCCATATAGTCCTGACCTTTCACCAAATGACTTCTTTTTATTCCTGTACGTAAAAAACAAACTGAAAGGTCAACGTTTTTCGACACCTGAAGAAGCGGTTGCTGCATTCAGAATGCATGTTTTGGAGATACCTCAATCAGAGTGGAAAAAGTGCTTCGACAATTGGTTCAAACGCATGCAAAAGTGTCTAGACCTTCATGGGGAATATTTTGAAAAACAATAAAGTGATTTTCGATGATTAATATTTGTTTTTGTTCTCTAATCCCGAAATATAAAAGGCAACCCTCGTACACTCATTTTTTTAAATATTGTCAGTTCTGCAATTTAAGTTTAAGATATCAATTTTTGAAATTGAAACTAAATATTTTATTAATAAATTTATTATTATTAAAAATTCTATTTGATCTCTCTGTTTTTCATTATAATTGATAATTGATTTATAAACTAAACAAATAGCTACTGAACTGATATCAACCCAATGATTCAAAGTCCACTATAATTGGGCTAAAAGCTTAGTTATTGATTTATTATTAAAATAATCAACCAGTTTTAAAACAAAAAATATTGCTTAAATCTATTACAGTAATTTATTTGTTAACGTTAATAGTCTTTGTTTTGTTAACGTATACATACAGTATTACTACGAGTTAAATAAATTTATAATGTATACATTAAGTAAAATCTTTTTTGCTCCACTGGGATATATGAGGATATTTAGGCTATTAATATACATCAAAAGAACTACCGATCCTGAAATTTTCAGCTTTCTTCCCAAAATTTCTAACCTATAATCTGATTTAACTGAACTAGTAGTGTATCTTTAGGAAAGGGGGACTTTTCCACTTTTTTTTTCACTCCGTTTTTTCCACTCCATTTTTTCATCTGTACTTTTCTTCCGCCAATACTTTTGTCCGCCAATTTTTTTGGTTTGGATAGGTTAGGTTAGGTTAGGGTTAGGTTAAGTTTGGTAAGAAAAGTAGTGAAAAAAAAGAATTGGTGGAAAAAATGGGGTACAATCTATTTTTAGTTTTTAGACAAGCAGTAAAATGTTCTTTGAAAATAATTTTCAAAAACCAAAAATTATTTTTTTATTTATGATGCAGAATTTTTGATGGACACTAGTAACTAGTATTGTACAATTGTAATTAGTATTGTGCAATTAAAATGTGCGTGTTTATCTAATTAGACTATTTTTAGCAAAAGTTATTATAGTTATTATAGTAATGCTTACGCTAGTAAAAGTTTCCAAATTAAGAACTATTATTCCGCCCATAGTCATATTAACCGGTTTATGAGATCTCTGAATAATCATTCGTATACACATTCGTATTTGTGGATCGGAAATATTTTCCCAATTAGAATTATATGCTGCATCGGCAACTGATATTGTCTAGAAATTAATTATATAATCAGTTAGACTTAATTATTATCCAAATAAGTACAACATATTGTTTAATAGTTTCATACTATTCATCTCAATTATTCAAACCTGATAATATTAGAAACCAAAGCCGCATATGACCTAGATGTTGCGCGGCTTAATCAATTTTAAAAAAAAGATAGTTTCATAATTTTTCTACCATACCAAATATTATGAAATTGACTTACTTCATCACGTATAAGTTGTCCTATTGCACAATATATAAACAGTTGTCCATTTGCAGCAATTACTATAAATATGAAAAATATAAGCTGATCTCTAAAACATTAAAATTCTATCAGAAAACGTAAACAAACATTTATAGACATAGTGCACATCAAAAACTCTAGAATATTTTCAATTAATAATTTTGAGAGTTGATACCAGTATTTGCCTCTTGTATACAAAAAAATTCTGTCTTGAAAATATAAGTTTTGTTTTATATTTTCTCAGTTGGAAATATTTTGAACAGAAACATAACATAACATTATTTCTCTATTACATTTAAAATAATTGTAATATTTGCTTTGCTTATTATTAATTACCTATACTTAGTTACTATATTTAACTACTAAATCTAAAAGGATTTAGTACCAGATTATTATTAAGAATAATAAGTATTTTAATAGCATTAGCACAAGATAGCCTTTTTTTATAAACGTAAATCTACATATAGAGTAAATGAGTTTGCAACTCAAGAAAATTTAAGCAGCGTTTAATCAAAATTTGCAAAGAGTTTAATTAACGCCGACTGTTAAAATTGTTATATTTGAAAAAGAATTGTTTGTTAATTTTTAGTACATTTTGTTCATATCTCGTTATTTTGAAATCAGTTTTATTTTTATTTTTATGTTTTTTTAACTTTAAATTTCAATCTAATATTTTTGAAAATTTTATATAATAATTACTGATTTTTTGTGCAATGTTCATTTTGAATGATAAATATTGTTATTGTTATATTGTAATTTAAATAAAATATTTAAAATCAATTGCTCTAATCAAATTTGTTCGAATTACCAGTTTCTCGAGAAACAACTTACTTGAATGTAAATTACTGGAAGTACTAATTTAAATTATAAATGAAATGACAAAAATTTGATTAAACCTTTTATCAATATTATTTCAAGTAACTTTTCAAACTAAATTTTATAAACAAATTTTTTAAATTCTTTTTTTAAAGTGAAAGTGTTTTATTCTTAAAATTCGGCAAGTTAACTGTTTTCTTATTGCACATTCAGTCTTACAACAAGAAGACGCTAATACGAGGGTTGCCATCTATATGTCGGGATCGAGTGGCCCTAGTACTGCCATCTGTCAACTAATTCTCTATCGTAAAGTTTCACATTTTTGACGGTATACGTACTCAGAAAGATTTGATGTACCTTCGCGCGATTTGTACTGTTTAGAATAATTTGAAAAATTCATCTCGGCCAAAAAATGCAATTAATTCGTGAACATTTTTTTGCGATTATTCTTCACAACTTTCGACGTAGATTAACTTAAGAGCAATGCATCGATGAACTTAATTTCGACTTTTGGCGAAGAAGCATCGAATTGAAGCTTGGCCGTCGCGTCGTTCGGTCAACGACAAATTTCGTGAAGGTCGTCCAAAATCGGTTGTTGTTCCGGAAAACATTGATGCTGTGCGTGAACTGGTACTGCAAGATCGTCATGTGACTTATCGTGAGATTGAGGCATCCTTGGGCATTAGTGAGATTAGCATACGTTCAATATTCTTGCAATATTGATATTTGTTTATTGGGTCATCCGCCGTATTATCATAATTTGGCACCCAATAATTTTTTTTATTCTCGCACATCAAAAATAAATTGCGATGTTAACATTTTTTGACACATGAAGAAGCAGCTGATGCATTCAAAATGCATGTTTGGAGGTACTTCAATCGGAGTGGAATAAGATCTTCGATAATTAGTTCAAACGCATGCGAAAGTCTATTGATTTTCATAGAGAATATTTTTAAAAACAATAAAGCCTTTTCGTTGATAAATATTTATTTTTGTTCTCTAATTCCGAAATATAAAAGTCAACCCTCGTACCATTAAAAAATTCTTCAGTCGTTCACTATACAAATATGCTACAAATTTTGATGTACACTTTACGTATATTACAGACTAACAAATTTTCAGCTGTTGCAATTGAATATAAGCACATCGTTGATAAAACCATAATTGTGCCTAACGTGTGGAATATTACTGGCGAATACACATCTTCAAATTTTTTAAAATATCTGAAAATCAAGATTTTGTGAGACTAATGTAAATCAATATTAAATAACTTCAATTAAAGATGCTGTTGTTACTTGGTGAAATATTTTTATAATATACAAACAAATAAAAAATGATAAAGCAATCGGTTTCAGGTTTCATATTTTTATTAAAAACCTTTTATTGGGCAATTTCGGCTGTTAAGTCAATTAATATAAATTTTGTTACAATTTTTTAAGATTATTATAAATTGTTTTTTTATTAACAATAGGGAGTTATCAAACTTACACCATAATCATTTACAGTATTAAAATTTAATGTATATCTAAATAGCGTAATAACGTTATAATGACTTCAGTCATTGTAGAGTAATACGGTATATATTACGCTCGTTGCACATAGATAACTATGTAAAAACTAATTTTGCTTCCATATTACTAATATTAGTAATAAGAAAAAAAAATTATTCAAATATATTTAATTCATTAGTAATTGCAATATATACAATATAAAGAATGTATAGGTACTACAAGGTCGTCGTTCAACTGTATGAGTCCATATATTAGCTCGGTCCATTTTGTCAAAGTCATTCATCTCATTTATTTATTTGTTTTAAATGTAAAAATATTACATTTTTATTAGTGCTATATATAAGGTGTTTACGGTCTTCTCTGTATCCTTTTAGCAAGCGATAATACATTTTAAAAAGAATCAATATACTTTAAAAAGCCTTAGTAAAAGTCGTCTCATACGTAAGATAATAATTCTTTTAAATTTTACATTAAACGATTAATTTGTTTTAAACTCTAGTAATTTGTTACTTAATCAGTACACTGAACAAAATAGATATGTGCCGTAGTCATATATATTGCTATTATAGCAATAATGTGTCGTACGTGTAGTGACATCAATTTTGATATTTTCAGTAGCAAAACAAATATTGCTAATATTTAGCAATATAATATATTTATTATAGCAATATATATATATATATATATATACAGGATGATTTATTAGTAACTGGAAATATTTTAACTGGAGTATCCTGGGCTCAGAATATGAAGATTTAATGCAAATCACATAGATAAAATGTGGCTCCTTACTGAGCTACAGGGTGTTACTTAGTTATTATGTAGCTAATTTTTTTCTCTATTTAACAGAATTTTTTCAGATTTTGTTGAGCAAATTTAAAAAAAAATCCAAGGGTGCTGCTTACGTTTAACTTTAAATATCTCGAAAAATAGTGCCTTTATCGTTACGGAGGAAGAGTATGTTTTTTACACAAAAAGTATTGTAGAATCGAAAAATAGTGCTAAAATGACAATTCCGCCAGTGGCGTAGAATTTAGGAAGGATCAATCTCTCACTTGCCAGTGTTGTACGCCACTGGCAGTAGCCAGAAACTTTTATTTAACATAATTTAGTATGGTGTACGGTACCTACACTTTCTGCCAAGTATGATAAAGATACGTCAAATAGTTTTAAAGTACTGGGCAAAAATCGTTTTTAAATTTTTAATTAAAACACCCTGTAGCTCAGTAAGGAGCCACATTTTATCTAAGTGATTTGCGTTAAATCTTCATATTTTGAGCCCAGGATACTCCAGTTAAAATATTTCCAATTACTAATAAATCACCCTGTATATATATATATATATATATATATATATATATATATATATATATATATATATATAATGCAAAAGAATAGCAATAATAAATCATTGTTCCAAATATTTATTTATTGTAAAACTAGCAAACTAATATAGTTATTGTTACAAGCAATATGTTGCATAGGTGATTTTACAATGCTACGTACTTTCAACCAGAATGGCTGAGTAGTAGATTCACATATACATTACACCCTCCGATGGTCAGGAGTGCAGCCGCTAGCTTTTATACAGTGGAGTCGGTCGTGAGATCTATGCGCGTTTCTTACGTATACTCGGGGCGCCACATGATTGTGCTTTAAATATCTATTTAATAATTTAATTAAATTGCAAAAAAGTGAACTATGCTGCATACAATCATGAAAATGCATCCAATCCCTTATCTATACTATATAACTGACTGGTCGGACAATACAATGTACAATAACGAATAAGAAATAATAAAATAATTATTAAGTTTAATGAAAGATAATATATTGAATTGAAAGGTACGTAAGTACAAAATTGTGATTCTCACATATATAGTAAATATATAAAATATAATTAATAAAGGTAATTATTCTTACAAAGTTAATATTAATTCTAGCGAAACTATTTATATATTGAGTAATTAGAAGCAAAGAAAATTAAATATTACCGTTATGGACATAAGAATATGACAGGGCAAGGACTGCAGTGAATAGGTTTGTACAGTGTGAATAAATAGCGCGAAACGATGCACGGCGAAGGATTGATCGATCAAACCGAGCGATACAGGCGCATGATTAACTAATAACGTAACATGTCCTAGCTCTTTCGTGTTTCTAAGATCCCAAACAATAATCGTAACCAAATATATCAAAAATAATTACTATAAAATATACTGTCAAATTTCGCGTGAGTTATTTATTTATTTATTTATTTAATAATGTTTACTCTACAAGCCAAGGCCCAATTACAGAGTAAAATACAATGTAAAATACAAAAATAAACATGTATACAAGTAAGATAAACAAACAAATTGACAAAAATAAATCACGAGTAATCATAGAATGCTAATAAACTTACAATAACCGATTTCTTAAATGCAGACAGAAAGGAACAATAGTTATCATTGCAATCTACAAGACAATTAAATAAATGACACATTGTGTAGACAGGTGAGCTGTGACGAATATTAGTTTGGATAGTAGGAAGATAAAAAATGTAAGTTTGCCTGGAAGAAAATGAAGGAACATAGAAATTAAGTAAAGAAACTAATTGCGAATCATCAATGAGATTGTTTATAAATTTAAAAAGAAATATTATAGGTATCATAGACCTACGCAAACGCAAACTGTTAAAATAGAAAGTTGAAAGAAGATGAAAATAAGAACAAGTACGAAGAGGATATGATCCAAAAGCTTTAAAGTAAAGAAAATTTAGAAAGCGACGTTGTATAGCTTCGATAGAGTCGATATGAATAACATAGAAAGGGTTCCAAATTATGGAACCATATTCCAGCTTAGATCGTACTAGTGCGAAATACAAAGTTGTTATAGCTATGTTAGAAGTAAAAGTACGAGTATTTCTAATTATAAAACCTAAGGTTTTATAAGCAGCTTTAGTAACGCAATCAATATGAACATTGAATCTTAACTTAGAGTCAAAGAAAATACCAAGATCTTTCGTCGAGTTAACGCGAGTTATTGAATTGTTAGAAATATGATATTCAAAAGATATAACGTTCTTCTTTCTGGTAAATGATAATACTTTACATTTGTCAATATTAAGGAAAAGTTTATTAGCCGTGCACAAAGTATTGATTTTGTCAATATCTTCCTGCAAAGATATGCAGTCATTGTCTGAGTCAATGGAACGGAATAGCTTAAGGTCATCAGCGAAAAGTAAACATTTATTCAATATTACTGTTGTAATGTCGTTGATAAAAAATAGGAAAAGTAAGGGACCAAGATTAGAGCCTTGGGGAACACCAGAATAAGAAGTAAAGGCATTAGATCTGTGTCCCATATAAGATACAAAAAGAGATCTGTTCTGAAGGTAGGAAAATATTAAATTAGTTAAAGATGAAGAAAAGCCAAAAGAAAGGAGTTTGTTTACCATAATTTTATGATCAATCGTATCGAAGGCTTTGGTGAAATCTGTGTAAATAACATCAACCTGACCCCGATTGTCCAATATAGTGGAAGTAAATTTCGTGAAGTTGCATAAATTAGTGATAGTAGAGCGACCTTCCATAAAACCATGCTGCAAAGGAGATAAAAATTGTTTACTGAAAGAGTACATAAATTTATAAATGATAGTTTCAAGAACTTTACTAAAATTCGATAACAAGGCTATACCTCTGTAATTGGTAATATCATTAGAAGCACCACTTTTAAAAATTGGCAATATTTTGGCCTGTTTCCAAGTAGTGGGAAATTTTTCGGTAGTTAAAATTAAATTAAAAATATGAAAAAGAGCAGTACAAAAGCTATCAGAGCAGCCTTTTATAAGAAAGTTAGGAATTAAGTCAGGACCAGAGAATGAATTGGATTTGAGAGAGTTAATAGCATTGGAAATGTCGGAGATGGAAATTTTAGAAAGATTAAAATAGTTATGGGTAAAAGAAGTTGGGTTAGGGTATTCCTCATTATCAGAATTTTTGTACACGTTAGCAAAGAAAAATGCAAATGCATTAACTTCGTCAGGCGGTGAATTAAGTTGTGTGCCGTTAAACTGCATAGTTGTGGGTATAGCTGTACAGTTCCGTTTAATATTGACAAATTCCCAGAATTTTGCGGAATTCGTAGATAATGAGTTTTCAGCGTTGCGAATGAAACTCAAATAAGAAAGTTTTATGTCTCTTTTTAGGCTAGCTCTTAGCTTATTAAAAGACTCAATACACGCTGGATTCTTTGTTCTTTTAACTTGCTTGCGTAACATGTTTTTACGTTTTAAATCTGTTATTATTTTCTTGTTAAACCATTTTGGGTATTTATGTTTTTTAATAGATCTAAGTGGAATACAACAGTCCATGAAGGAGTATAAAGTAGTGTAAAAGAAATCACATGCTAGATTAACGTCAGTGAACGAGGCAAGTTGAGACCAATCGAAGGAAGATAAAAGATAATAAAGTTTGTTGTAGTCGCCTTTACGAAAGTCATATGAAAGTGTTTCAGTTGATGGAGAAAAATTATTTTTAGGAGAAGAGTGAGAAGGTGATTTAAATATAATATTTAATGCCGGATGATGAGGATCCTCAGTAAAAATAGAATCAGGATAATGTGTCACAGTACAATGAAAATTGGTTATAACTAAATCTAGAAGTCTAAATTTACTGTTTTATACGTGATTACGTTGAGTTACACCTAGAAATTTACAGATATAATAAAAATTATTTAAAATAGGAGCATTAATATTTTCTGCAAATTCCGGTATATTAAAATCACCGACAATAATTAAACTATGCTTAGAATCAGTAACACAAGGTAATTTTTCAAATAATTCATATGTTTTTGTATATACATCAAGTGAAGAATTCGGCGGAATGTACAAATTAAAGATAAATAACTTGGAATTAATGAAATTTACACAAACAACAATAATATCGACAGTTTTAGGAATATCAAGATTAGATAGATTAATTATGCTTGACGTAAATTTACTAGTAACAGCTATTAGTGCACCGCCTCCTCGTGAAACGTTGCAAGCACTGAAATCGCGATCAGCTCTATAAATAGTATAAAAACTGTTAGATAATTCGGAGCACAGTACACTAGAGTTGAGCCAAGTTTCTGTAATGGCAATTATATCAAATTCACAAATATCTAAACAAGTAGTCCATTCGAATAACTTTGATTTGATACTGCGGGCGTTTTGATAGAAGACACTGACTTGATCGGGAATAGATGAAGACGACAATGGTGCAACTGGAGGTGGAGTGAATGAGTTGAACTGTGGTAGTTGCTATGCTTTACCGAGAATGTAATTCTTAAATTTTGAAAAATTGTCTTGAAATACAATACATTTCTCATTATCCCAAGCACAGTGATCAATCGGTATATTGGTTTTGTTGATTTCATTGAATTTACTACAATTGATGCATTTAATGACCGAGGATTTGCATTCCTTTAAAACATGGTTATCTCTGCATCGAGGACAGACTGGTGTAGCTTTAGAGCATGATTTAGAAAAGTGATGAAATCCACAGCATTTGTAACATCGTCGCATTTCAATTCCATTATATACTGATCAAAAATCAAGACCAATATATATCTTATTTGCATCTAATAATTTGGTATAAGTTTGAATATCAGTTTGAACAACAGCTTGAAATATATTTTTATTGTTGCGTAAAGGTGATATATCAATTCGCATTCGCAATTCGCATTCCGACGTATTCGAAATACATGAAGTATTTCGTCAAAGATGATGCATTAAGTCATCGTTATTATATTTTAGCGACAAGCCAACAATACGAACACGTGGATTTAAAATAGCAAGATGTTTTATATTATAATTGTCACTTAATTCGTTGTTAATTAATTCCTAAAGTTTATTGGAGTCCCCTAATGTTGTGCAGCTCAGCGCTAATCCATTGTTTTTAGTATGATGTACATGTTTAAAATCAATATTTGTGACAATTGGATTAACCGTTTTTAGTATATCTGTTTTTGTTTGAGAAAGAGACTGGGTTTTCTTTGGCTTAATCAAAACAACTGGTTCCGGTTTCTTGGTTACATCAGCAAAACTTGGTTTAATATTATCCTTAGAGTTACTGTCTACATCAAATTTGGTTAATTTCGATGTAATAGATGCTTCAAATTCATTCAGTTTATTTGATACAAATGAGAAAAGCTCTTCTTTAAATTTACCAAATATTTCGTTCAAAAAATCAGAAGATAATGTATTTTTAATTGATGAAATTTTTTGTTTATTTCATTAAATTTGGAAGAGATTGACAACGAATTGGACTTATCTAAAATTTCACATTTACTTTTACAGTTCTAACATAAGAAAAAAAAATTACGATTTTTCTGTAGTACAGTAAATTCGGATTCGGAAAGATTAATACATGATAAATGATATGATTTCAAGCATTGACCTTCGCAACTAACAAAATTATTGTCTCGCTTAGGTCTATTACATTTACCGCACTCAGACATTATAAACAAGCATAATATTCGGACAGTAAGTTAATTGGATTAGCACAACAAGTTTCACAATGTCGCGGCGGAGACGTATGGCTATGTTTAGTACGGCAGTAAATATACATGTACTAACATAAGTTAAAGACGAGAAAAAAATGTTCAATGCATACCCGCAGAAATTCACTACAACTGCAAACTGCACTCTTGCCTTTTGGAATAACGGTCCGTTGTTTATAACATTAAATAGTTCACAAAAAACTGCACATTGTGAAATAATTTTTACAAAAAAAAATATGAATTTCGAACAAAAAATGCATTCAGAGTAGCACCGTGAGACAACGCTTATTGACAGTATGACTATTCGACTTATTATTGTTATTACAATATCTTGATCTAATTTTATACTTATAATAATAATCGTATACGACAATTCCGACAGTTCTAATAAATTTTAATACAAATTCGTTTGTACAATAAAATCGCTTATCTGTGAATCCAGCGCTGGTTGGTTGAAGATCACGATGACGTCACGACCGGAAAACAATATGGTTACATCCCCTGTCGGCCTCGTGGTAAGATAACCTCAAACAGGATTCACTTGCAGCTTTTCTCGATATTACTTCTCAACATTGAGTGTGTATACGTCCAACGTCCGATATATTGCAGTATTGATGTCGTATTATCAATTAATATATATATACGATTGAAGTTCGATTACTCATACAAGAATATTTACGATATCGATATAGATGACGATAAGTTAAGATAGGATAAAAATAAGAGTAAGATAGATAGATTAAAGAGCCTGAAAAGACATTATTAACTTTGTTAGTTCACTGTATTGTATGATCAGACAAAACAAACAATTACTAAATATCAAAATCTATTGCTAACGAAGTATTTACCTTAAGATGGAATGCAGGCCCGAAAATGTTAAAATGTGTATGCAGTATATCCGAAATATATTCGTAGGATTTCTGTCAATATCCTTAATCGAATATCAATATGTGTCCGCAAATTGCGAAGTTAGATTTAATTTCAATTTGATTCAAAAATTGCAAAGCCAATATTAAATCGTAACCTTTACTGAAGATTCGATCTCAAACACAGTTCAACGAACAATGACCAGTCGTTAGCCAGGTCGATTCAACTTATCACGCGCAGAATAAGAATGCGCAAATAATTATAAACAATAGACAGTGACCCAATTTAGCAGTAATGCTTCTCTTATTGTATACCTTTAAGGGTGTACAAATCACCATTAATCTAATGACAAAATAGAACGTAACAACAATCTCCAATGTTTACCGTAACTAGCTCTTATATTTGCCATGGATATCTAAGATGTCTATAACAACAATTTCATATTATTGATAGAAAATCTAATTTTAGTGGTAAATTTGAAATGATAAATATTTCGGGTATATAATGTAAAATAAAACTCACTCATTATAAATTTAAATTATTATTTTTTATTAAAGTAATACAATATAATATTCTTATTCTAAAGTTACACACAGAAAAATGTATTGTTAAAATTATTTTGTTAAAAATAATATATTTATATTATTTAAAGGTATTATTGATACCGGTAAATCTCTAATATCCAGAGTGATGTCGTCATCCAACATCATATCATTCCCAAAAGAAGTTTTGGAGCTCCAAGTTTTGGTCGAAACATTTTCTACATTAACGAACTAAAAAGATATTAAAAATTTGTTCAATGTTCAGTCAAAAATAAATTGTAAAAATGTATTTCTTAGTTAATTACATGAAAATTTTGAAAGTTGTGTACAATCAAACTCGAAATAATAAGCATACAAAAACAAATCATAAATAACATTTAATTATAAAACAAGAAAGAGATTATTGATTTAAAAATTCTGTAACACAATATAAAATTAGTTTACCTCTTGATCATTGATAGTTGTTTCATGAATATAATTTTTGTATTTATTTAAAAATAGTAGTCGTGGCCCTGCTTTGGAAAATAATTTTTAAATAGTTTCTGTATTTGTCAGAGAAAATGCTTCTTCATTTATTTCTTCTCCTGTAATGAAATTTATTAAAATAATTTACACATTACTTAGGGCTACTATTTTCAACCATGTATCAGCGAATAGCTATTTATAATCTATTATAACATCTTGTAATAATAGTATTTTTTCAAAAATGTACAAAAAGTCGAAAATAATTAACATATTCAATGTCATTGAATTGATCAAAATAATTTATTAAAATCGCTCTTCATTTTAATATACCTTGACAAGCAGGTTGTAATCGTTCTCAAAAATAACTTTCATTGAATAAGTGTTTGTAAATACAAACATTTTTATTTATATTTTGAATAATGTTAACAAATACTGGACCTTAAATAAGTATATAATATGTAGGATATGCAATACCTTCAAATAATGAAATGTAGAATTCAAATCCTTTAACAAATTTTTAACAAAGATGTCACTCACTCTCAGTTCAAATATATAAAACTTACGTTGTAAAAGTAGGAGATGCACTAAACGAAATAACATTTGCACTGGCAATGGCGTTCAATTCGTATACGAGTTACTACAAGTTCGTTCCATGTAGCAATCTTGATATTTGTTACACATATCTAATATATTTATTTTTAAATATACAGATTGTTAGATTATTATTAAATATCTGAATATTCGTCAACAGCCATATGAGATATGTGCACCAAATATATTTTATTGCTATTACCTTTTTTAAAAAATAAAGCTATTTCATAAATATACAGATATTTATAAGAACAATATGAGATTGCTAATAAAATAGCAATATGTGGATTGCTGCTATAGCAATACAAAATAATACAATATTGCTGAAACAAATATAAATATTACTGTGGTAGCTATATTTTTGTTAGTAATCTATTTTTCTCAGTGTATTGTTATTACGCTTGTTATTTGACAGGTAAAGTTGTTATCAGTAATTCACTATTGCTATCACCTTTATTTAAATAAAATTTTTATTATTTTTCGTTAAAGATCGCGATCGATATTCTAATATCGAGGTAGTCAATATTATGCTGATTTATGAAATGCATCATAATGCGGCTGCTGCAAGTTGGCTTTACGCTGAACGATTTCCTGGTAGACCAATACCTAGCCCTCAAACAAATTAATTGTTTAACGTAAAATCTAAAAGAATTACTACCTCGCTAATGAGACGATTTTACTAAAGCGTTTCAATGTTTATCGATTTCTATTGCCTTCTAAAAGGATGTAGAAAAGACCGTAAATAATTTGTGCAGTGGCGTATCTAGGGTGGGGCAGACAAGCGGGAGCAAAAAGCGGCCCAAAATTTTGAAGAGTCCCGACTCTGACGGACATCTAAACTTACATACTCAAAGAAATAGAAATTCTTATTTAAAACCCTGAAAATCTCCATAAAATTCTTACAGTTCCAATGCTGACAGTTGTTCAGTTGTTCAGTTATTCAGAGGTTCTCAGAGACTTTTTTGAGATTTTCAGAACTTAGGCGCATTGTAGTTTTAAACTTTTTCTTATAATATGCACCGTAAGTTTGAATCGGTAATTTGGCGCTAAAAGTGGTGTTTTGTAATTATTCGGATTTCGCTAATCCAGATTAATGCTTTTGCATCAACGAAGGCGAGAAAGATATACGTATAGAATGCATGCAGAACAAAGTTTTACCAAATGTTCGTAATGTTCCTCAAAATGTTCTTAAAAGTTCAATAAATAAATAAACATATACAGGGTGTTCGTTCGTCAAGTTGATATAGGACAATAACATGGGATACCGATAATATGCAAAATATTTCTTTCTGAAGTAAAATCCGGAGAAATACTTAGAATATTTTTCGATAGGGAATAAAAAGTTCTATAATGTGGTTTTAGTTATAATTTGCTAGCATGTGCCGTTTGGGTGCTAAATTGTTTTTTGATTATTTGGTTTTTATTTTTTCTCCTTAAAAACTATGAGGTGTAGGAAACTAAGCGTGATATGGAAGATTGCGGGATAATGAGTACTATAATTGAGTAAAGAAACCACTATTCTAGATTGCATCGTTTAGTAGAAAAACCTAAAAACTGAATTTTTGAAAATATCTCGACGGGGTACTCTTGGATTTTTTTTTCAAAATAAGACTTTTTTCAAAATTTGCTCACAAAAATCTGAAAAAATTCAGTGAAATAGAGAAACAAATTAGTAAATTAGCTCTAACTCATTCTGATTTGGCGGGAAAAATTATAAAAACATTTTAGAATTTTCAATAATTTTTCCTGCCAAACCAGCATACGTTAGAGAAAAAAGTTATTTGGCTATTATGTATCTAATTTGTTTCTCTATTTTATAGATTTTTTTTCAGATTTTCTTAAGCAAATTTTGAAAAAATTTTTATTTTGAAAAAAATTCCAAGTGTACCCCGTCGAGATATTTTCAAAAATTTAGTTTTTAGGTTGTTCTATTAAACGGTGCATTCTAGAATAATGGTTTCTTCACTCAATTATAGTATTCGTTATTCCGCATTCTTCCATAACATGCTTATTTTCCTACACCTCATAGTTTTTGAGAAAAAAAATAAAAACCAAAAAATCAAAAAAAATTCTAGCGCCCAAACGGCACATGCTAACAAATTGAAAATAGAACCAAATTTTATAACTTTTTATTCCCTATCGAAAAGTATTCTAGGTATTTCTCCAAATTTTACTTCAAAAAAAGTTATTCTACATATTATCGTTATCCCATGTTATTGTCCTATATCAACTTGGCGAACGAACACCCTGTATATTGATAAATATTTTGTTGTTATACTCTTTTTTGTCCATATTTGTTTACATTCAAAATAATGTTGGCAAATTGCTTAAGATGAATCAGTATGCAGAAATTAAATATATCCCGCATATCTAAAGCGCGAAAGGAATAAACTTGATTATAGATTTTCACGAGGGCGGGGAGCGCAATTACAACACTTGCCGTGGGCGCCATTTTACTCAGATACGCCACTGAATTTGTGTAGTTAGAATTACACATAAATTTTATATTTTTTTAAAAAAAATATTTAAAAAAATTTTTCTTTCTTAAAATAGTATTAGCTTCATATAATAATTAAAATTTGCTATAAATTTTTTGAAATAAATATAAAAATTTTGATGATTGTTATACCTATACTTCTAATAAAAAGTGCCTATAAAAAGTGCATGTTAAAATTTATATTTTTTGTGATATGATGCCTTATGCATTTTTTTAGTTGAAAAAATTAATAAATTGTTCAATTAATGCAACAAATTTTATCTAATTTAACCGATTTCGTATCTCTTTCGGTTCTCATGATGATCTAGATATTTTGTATAGCAAGGAAATGTATTATGTAAATTTGTGAAATTTTGTCAAGCAGCTGCATTCATATTAACAATAATACTTACGTAAATAGTAAATTATGATGCTGCACACATTCAATTAAAGTTTTCATATCATCAGTGTTATCTCGATTGTTGCTTCTTCCAATATTTTCAAGTTTATGTTTTAATAATTTTAACTGCGATAAACCATTACCAATAAATAATATTAAAATTATATCAAATTTAACAACGAAGAAAAATGCAAAAATAGACAATATTATCATTTCAATAACCAAAATTTCATAATAATAATTATTTCTAATATACTCCGGTAACCATATGTTTATAATAAGATGTTTAGATAGAGTATTTATTATATAATATGTAAGCAGAGGAATTATCATTAAGTAATTGTACAACATTGCAACGTTGTAGCTATATTTATAAACTGCTTGAACGTCTTGTTTTGATGTATCTTTCCAAAAATCTTCGAATACGTTATCAATCATAGATGACAAAACATCCGACTTAAAAACAAGAGTAATAATTCTTGTTATTATCTAAAACAAAATATTCTCTTTAATTTTAATTCAATTAGTAATACGTATTAGAAAGAAAAAATAATAATTGCGAAATACATTTAAATTTTGACATAGGAGAAATATTCAATAAAAACAAACAATTTTTTTCTGAAAACCAAAAATATAAACCTTAATATGATGGTGACAAATAATATTTTAAATCAGCCATTTAATTCCTTTATATATGCACTAGGTATTATGTTGCCAGTGTAATCATCTACACATTAATAAATGATTAATCATTTTAAACAAACAAAAAAAACTATCCTTGAATATTTCAATAAATTTATCAATTTGTACTTAATTTACAAATGTAAAATTGAATGTAAATTTATATCTGCTTATAGTAAAGTTATTGTAGAACATTCAGTACAATATTTTGTACAAAGTTTTATAAATAATTGTAGAGAACCTTGTCAACATAAAAACAGCACAAAACTGATAGGAAAAACGAAAACAATAGACATAAACAAAAATACAAAATTATGATCATTTGACATAACAAATTACATACATTCATACATACATACATACACAATCACGCCATGTACCCAAAAGGGTGTGGCACAAACTCTTTTCATCATTCCGAAATCAGTCGCCTCCAAACATTCCTATCCAAACAAGCAACTTTCGCTTCATCCACATTCATAATTCCTCTCATACATGCTCTTCTATTCCTACTACTTGGAAACTTTCGCTCACGCAAAACACTCTCAATCATATCACTCCAGCTACTCATCGGACGTCCACGCAAACGAATACCATCAAAATCATTCAAATATATCTTTTTAACCAAACGTTCATTAGACATTCGCTCAACATGGCCGAACCATCTTAACTGACTAACACCAACTTTTGCTACAACATTTTTATCAATTTCACACTCATCATACACTAGTCTATTTCGTACCCGATCTCTCTTAGTTACACCCAGCTACCCCACGTAAAAATCTCATTTCGCACAGCAGTCATTTTCCGTTTATGCTTTTGCAACCAAACCCAACATACATCAAAATAATCACAGAAGACATAAAAAAAAATCACAGCGAAGAATACACAAAACAATTAATACAAATACTACAAATGACACTATCTCAAAATTATTTTAAATGCAATGACAAAATTTACAAACAAACTGAAGGATTAACCCGTTATCTGGTATACTATCAGAAATATACTTACAATACATAGAAAATAGATTCGTAGAAGAAACAAAAACTAAATACAAAATAATAAAATGGATCAGATATGTTGATGACATACTGTGCATAACCGACCATCAAAAACCCGAAGAAATTCTACATCACCTCAATAAAATAAACAAAAATCTAAAATTCACAATCGAACTCGAGCAAAATAATCAAATAAATTTCTTAGACATAACATTAACAAAATACAACAATGAATTAAACTACAACATATATAGCAAAAATACAACAACAGACACAATCATACATGCACAATCTCAACACCCTAAACAACACAAAATAGCAGCATTCAGAAATATGTTAAATAGATTAGAAGCAATACCGCTAAATCAAACAAACTACAAAAAAGAATACAACAACATCATAATAATAGCAAGCAACAATGGATACAAAACAGACACAATAAGCAAACTTCACAATAAAATAAAAAATAAAAAGAAAAACAACAAAGAAAATTAAAATGAAAACAAAAATTGGGCAACATTCACATACAACAACAAATACATATACAACATAACAAAAATATTCAAAAAACACGACATAAACATAGCATTTAAATCAACAAACACAATTAAAAACCTAACAAACCACAACATAGAGACAGAAAATAAATTCAATAAAAGTAGGGTATACAGATTAAAATGTAAAACTTGCAAATCAACATACATAGGACAGACAGGCAGAAAATTCATAAACAGATACAAAGAGCACATACATTCTTTCAAAAATTACAAAACAGTTCTACAATACGCAAACCATTTAATAGATAACCAACACGCCACAGGACCAATAGAAGAAATTTTAGAAATAGTAAAAATAAATAAAAAAAGTAACATATTAAACATAATAGAAAATCTAGGAATACAAAAAGAAAAAAGGAAAAAACCAATTATGAACACACAAATCAACAGCCAATCCAACACGATATTCCAGCCAATCTACATCCCCACCAAAAACTAGAAGATATAAATTGACACGACAACGCACGGACCAACGTACTTGATAATGATCGCAAAAACGAAACGCGTCGCAGAATAAAGAAAAAAAGAACTGTACAGGGTGGGCAAATTTGGACGTTTTCATAGGGGAACTCGGAAACTATAAGAGATATGGAAAAATAGACCGCGCATCCTCGATCCCTTTTTTTGAGAGAAACTCAATTATGAAAACAAAAATTAGCTATCGTCTTTTGTTTTCGAGTTATGGCGAAAAGTTCGCTTTTTCCGTATTTTGATAAATGGCGATATCTCGATGGTTTTTTAAATTAGACGAAAATAATTTTCACATTCTTAAGGCACTTTTTTTAGTAGCATGAAATGGTCTTAACAGATATTATAAATCTCCGTTAATTCTCGGGTTATAACATAAAGTTGTGTTTTATTAAATACAAGTCATAGTCGGCTCTGACTTAGTTAAATCGAGAATTTTTTTTCTCTTTTCAATGATATACAGTGTGTTGACCGCGACCCCGGAACATAGGACTTTAACATGTAATTTCGAGAAATTGCGATATACTACTTTCTCGAGTAAAATTCGAAGAAATACTTAGAATACTTTTCGATAGGGCATAATAAGTTCTATAATTTGGTTTTAGTTTTAATTTGCTAGCATGTGCCGTGTGGGCTGTAGAATTTTTTTTGATTTGTTGGTTTTTATTTTTTTTTCTCAAAAACTATGAGGTGTAGGAAAATAAACATAACATCGAAAAATGAGGAATAATAAGTACTATAATTTGGTAAACAAACCATTATTCTAGGTTGCATCGTTTAGTATAAAAAAATTAAAAACTGAATTTTTGAAAATCTCTCAAGGGGGTACCCTGGTTTGTTCACCAAATTTGTTTGTTCACCAAATTATAGTACTCATTATTCCTCAATATTTCCATGTCATGTTTATTTTCCTACACCTCATACCTCCTACAAATCAAAAAAAATTCTAGAGCCCACACGGCACATGCTAGCAAATTAAAACTAAAACCAAATTATAGAACTTATTATGCCCTATCGAAAAGTATTCTAAGTATTTCTTCGAATTTTACTCGAGAAAGTTGTATATCGCAATTTCTCGAAATTACATGTTAAAGTCCTATGTTCCGGGGTCGCGGTCAACACACTGTATATCGTTGAAAAGAGAAAAAAATTCTCTATTTAACTAAGTTAGAGCCGACTATGACTTGTATTTAAAAAAACACAACTTTATGTTATAACCCGAGAATTAACGAAGATTTATAATATCCGTTAAGACCATTTCATGCTACTAAAAAAAGTGCCTTAAGAATGTGAAAATTATTTTCGTCTAATTTAAAAAACCATCGAGATATCGCCATTTATCAAAATACGGAAAAAGCGAACTTTTCGCCATAACTCGAAAACAAAAGACGATAGCTAATTTTTGTTTTCATAATTGAGTTTCTCTCAAAAAAAGGGATCGAGGATGCGCGGTCTATTTTTCCATATCTCTTATAGTTTCCGAGTTCCCCTATAAAAACGTAAAAATTTGCCCACCCTGTACACAGGAAAATCAAAAAAAAAAAAACAACAAAGAACTTTCAGTTATTGTATGGGCTACCAAACAATTTCGCCCGTATTTATTTGAAGAATTTAATTATACTACAAATATAAAGATGTTGTTAAAATTTCTTAGCTGACGCCTTACGCTCCATCTCGAATCAAACCAGAATTTAAAATATATAAAAATACGAATATTTTCAAATCAAATAACACATTAGTTCATTAGTACATTGCATTTCTAAAGATATGCAAATAAGTAAAGGGTTTGCATACCAAGTCAAACAAAAGTATCTGCGCTTAAATTACTACAATTTAGACAAGAAAATATTTATTCAAAAAGATCCAAGATTAATTTGTCATTTGGTTACAAAAGAAAATTATTCTCATACATCAGAATTTAAAAATATAAAAATTTGTCTCGAAAAGCTGTTAGATTATTGTTTGCAAAATAAAATAAATGAATTAGACATGCCAAAAATTTGTTCCTGTTTAGAAAAACAAAAATGGAATCACATAGAAAATATGATCAAAGAAATATTTTAAAATTCTTATACCAAAATTAATGTTTATGCAGAACCAAATAATGCAGAACTAAATTTAAATTCAGACACGGATTCAGTTATCGTAGAAACAGGTAGCGAAAACGAAACTGTACATTCTGACGACGAGAGCCCAGTAAACAGTTTAACATATACAGACATTCCTATAAATTCATGTAGAAATCAAATAATAGTTAAAGAAACAATAACAGAAATTTTTAATTAAATTTTAATGCTGTTTTACAAACTTATTTTGAATAATAGTGATACATCAGTAGCCTTCAAAACAATTAATAACGATATCGAAAATTAAGAAGAACAACAACTCACTATAAAAAACTATCATGAGAGGAAAACTAACCACAGGGGCATTACAGAAGCTTACAATAAGTTAAAACAAACATACTATTGGCCCAATATGATAAAAGACATACAAAATTTTAAAAATAACTGTAACATTTGTCTCAATACCAAATACAAAAAAACAAACAAATTAATAAAATGCCTTACATATTTTGTAGTACCAAAAGAAACAGTATCAGATAACGATTTGGAATTTAACAATAAAACACTTCAAATTTATTTAGCATTAAGAAACATACACAATCACTATATTTCAATCGATAACCCAAAAAGTAATAGAATTGTCGAAAGATTTCATCATTAATCGAACACATGAGAATAATTAATTAAAACCCAATATTAAAAACTTTACAGTTAAACGAATTACTAATTACTAATTGTTAACTCATAATAACAGTATTCATTCGATTACAAAACGTACACCATTAGAAATTGTTCGGACAAACTTCAGAACAAAACACTAAGCCAGAAGAAGTACAAATAAACAATTTAATAAAAAGATTGAAGCAATTAACGAAAAAAAAATTATCTTAAACACAAAATTAGAAAAATCATTTAGCCCAATATTTTATGAAGTTGATATTATCCAAAAGCAAAATTTAATAAATGAATTGATTCAAATAGCACAAGACCTATATTTCTCATTGATACTATTAGAAGAAACTGCAAATTTCTGTCAATTAAATGTTCTATATTTTAGAATAATCAAATACGACGAATTAATAAAAAGATATAAATAAAATCGAAAATAGTTCCATTAGAACAATTTTGTTAAATAACATTCAAAATAATAACATATTGAAAACTTACTGTTCACTAAAAAATAATAATTTAACGATCCTTATCGAAATTCTATCTAATGTTTTTAAAGAAGAACTTATTCAAGTCACATTTATATCTACACATTTACACGACATATACGAAACTATAAACATTGTATACGGCCTTTATCTAAAAGAAATACTTGTAAAATTAGATTTATAGATAAGTGTGTTGAAATTAATAATAATGAAGATTATTGCCTTTCTCAAATTAATGATTATGTGAAATGCTTGAAAAATGTAATTTGTTATAGAGATTTTCAGTTTTGCGAATACAATAGATTATCAACAATAAATTCAATCATAGCAATAAAAAAGTCAAGTTTTATTTAATTGTAACAATGAAATAAATATTAAAGATTGGCAAGGTGTATATTATATAAATAATTGTAAAATAAATAACCAGATTCAGATAAAAAAAATAATTTGGAGAATTAATAGAAATTCATACAAATTCAACAAGTCAAAAAATTTAAATTTTAAAAAATAAATAAAAAACTGAAAATGATATTCAATTAGATTCGCTCTATAATAATGTTAATGGGGGAAATACATGTAACGACCTAAAAAAATAATGTTTTTAGGATTTTTTTTTGGCTGAATGAAACAAGCTACAATGCTGTGGTTTCTTTTATTCTATGTGACATATAATCAACTATACTTGTGAATTTTTTTAACTTTTTGTGACCTCTGGGTGAACTCGAAACCAATCTTAATTGATGCAGCGTCCGCCTTGCCCGGTCGTATGGCGGGAATTCCTGGAGCCGGAAAAAAAAAATTTTTTTTGACATTTAGTCACTGATTCTCCGATGTATTTTGTTCTATATGAACTTCCAAAACTACAAAAAAAAACGGATATTTTATCATTTTAACTCATTGTGAAAAAAAAGGTCAAATTTTCAGCATTTTTTTTTACTTTAGACACACCTAAAAAAAATTTATTGTTAATATTTTCGTTATATCAGATGTTCATATAGAATAAAATTCTATTTCCTTTCAAGCAGACAAAGTTTCCACTCATTTGTATGAAAATTGCTTGACTTATCACGCCCGCCATTTATAAAAATACCGATTCGAGAAAAACTCATTTAAAGTCGCCGGTTAGCCAAAGCGGCTACCGAGGCGCAGGTAAACAAATGCCTTTTTTTCGGTAAATACATTTTTGATCGGTTAGATATTTTGCTGGATAAATCTTTGATGTATAAGCAATTAATTTATTTAAAAAAAATCAAAAAAATTTTTTTTTTACATGTATTTCCCCCCTTAAAGTCGCCGGTTAGCCAAAGTGGCTACCGATGCGCAGGTAGAAAAATGCCTTTTTCTCGGTAAATACATTTCTGATTAGTGAGATATTTTGCTGGATAAATCTTCGATGTATACGCAATTAATTTATGTAAAAAAAAAAACGAAAAAAAATTTTTTTACATGTATTTCGCCCCTTAAGTTAAATAACTATCAATATATTATTATCTATATTGTCATCGCATTAATTATTATTGTAATGATATTTTGTATTTGCAAAGATTATCTACAGAAAACTAATATTCCAAAAATTAATAATGAGTCAGAAATTATTGAAATAAATAAATTAGATCAACAATCAAGTAGTAAAAGCTCTACTCCTGATGAGTTAGCATTTCCTCATAAGGGTGGAAGTGTAATGCAAGAACACCGCCCTACCTTTTACAATAACTAAATTCATTTGATCATCAAGTTAGATGCTACTAAGCGAAATTCAATCATTTTCAAAGAAAACAGATAATCTCTGCAACTTCGTTCGCATGCTTTGTAAAATATAATTTTGTAATCATTCTGATCGTAACTGTTGTTCTTGTAACACGTAATTGCTTGTCTTAATAAAATTTATTTTTAATAAATTTTTGAGTTTTATAAATATAATTTACATATTTATTACAATATAAAATTTACTTACTTGCCAAAATCCACAAGATAAACAAATATCGTATATCAAGGAATTAAGATTTTTATCGTCAAGTTTATAAATATAAATTCCTACTAAGATAAAGATAACAGTTGCAAGAATTATACATAAAACTGAATAAATTCTCATAAATCTGGAACGATTCTTTGGATTTGCCCCACCATAATTCATTACGTTGATTTGAGCTTGCATTACTGCAGCAAAATTCAACTGAAAAAATATATAAAACATGTAAATTTAAAAGTCAAACATTTGGTTAAAATGTTCGATTTTAATAGTTTAATATAAATAAAAACATAAATTTAATAACTGAAAAGTTAATTTTATATTAATTGATTAAATGACTTACATGTTTCTGTGTCGAAGTCATTTTTAAACTGAAAGAGACAGAAAAGTGACACATAACATTTTATTATTACAAGCAAATGCAACATTCTCATAATTATTATACGACTAGAAAATATCTATTTATAATTATAGTTTTTACTTTACAAACAAATCAAATTAAAACGAATTATATTAAAGAATTATTAATATATTGGAAAAAATTATAGGTAGTTATTATTAATAGCAACAGTATGACGCAGATGTAATACGTGACCTACCCCACAGGAAAACAGATTTTTTCTGCATAAAGCAAATTTTTTAGGTGAGTCCACTGAAAAAAAAATACATTTTAGTTTATTGCATTTTTGTTTAAATGCTGTTGCTGTTTTTGAAGTCTAACCTGACTCTGATATTATAAAAAATCCCATAAACACACTTACATTAAAATAAAGCTAAATACGAATTTCGGAAGCTAAGCTTCCATCATCAATAGCTAAATAAAATTTCCAAAAATCTTACCTGTGATCCGAAGTACATAAACACTTAAGCACTTGTCAAAGATCACTGGTGAGTCGAAAAAATATAATAACTTAAATAAGTAAAACTAAGGGGGTGCTGGGTTAAAAGTCAATAAAGAATAGATCGTGAGATTGGTCCGTCATCTGCGTTCATAATATTTCCATTATTTTTGAAAATGTAAAGACTTTGTAAAATATCAAATTCATTAAAATTTGTAACTTGTTTAATTAACTGATAATGGAAGCTTAGCTTCCGAAATACGTATTTAGCTTTATTTTAATTTAAGTGTGGTTTTGGGATTTTTTATAGTCTTATTTTTATTTAAATTTCGCCACTGTAGATAATTTTCTAATCTTATATCGTAGTGCATGTTTTCAATTGAATTAACTGTGTATCCTTTTTTTTTTGGTTACTGGTGAACAAAACAAACTACAATAATTTTGTTTGGCTTTAAATTGAATTTTTTTTCAAATTTTATTAAAATTATATAAAACTCTTCATGTAGCCTTTAGAGATTAGGTTGTTGTACCGTTCATCCGATTTGCACCAAATATTCAGGATAGATCTACATTATTTATATAATTTTAATCAAATTTTGGCAAAATATTTTCTTGGTGGCTATATAAATTATATATTTTTAATTCAATACAGTGTTTTCAAATTCCAGAGAAAAAAAAATTGAAATTTAAAAATTCATTATGGTTACATTATTTATCCGATTTTAATAAAATTTTTGCAAAGGGTTCTTCTCGTTTTCAAATAAATTTTATAATTATAATAAAACACAGTGTTGTCAACTTTCCAAGAACAAAATACAAAAATTTTTAAATGTTAATTATGGCTACATTATTTATCCCATTATAATCAAATTTTCACAAAATTTACTTCTAGTGCCCACATAATTTGTATAATTCTAGTAAAATACAGAGTTGTTAACTATTTTGGATAAATTTACTAAAATTTCTAAAAATTTATTACGGTTACATTGTCTATCCAATTTTAATCAAATTTCCACAAGAATTCTCTTGGTGCCTACATAAATTATATAATATAGCCAGTATTGCTAACTTTTGGAGAAAAAAATTACGAAAGGGTAAAAAATCAATTATACCTACATTATTTGTCAAAAATATTATTTTAGTATTTGCAAAAATTATATAATTTTGTTATACAGCATTGTTCATTTATGATGTTAGAAGGGTCTATATAGACCCTATATTGCATATGGGTTTACCCATATGTTTTTAATCTTTTAATCTTGTTATAAGTTTATCTAGGTCACTGGCAATTCTGAGGCCTTGGGAAAATTACTGATTTTTTTATGTCGATTCGCCACTATCGATTTGTTTAAAATCAAGGTACGTATCGTACTATTTCTCCTCTCATTTTAAGCTTGTCATTCGTCGCTCTATGCGGTGAGTAGTAATCATCTTGTAAATTATCGGCGCCTCCGGACAAAATAAATATTCATTGTTTTGTGTTTATTTTATTTATTGTGCAATTATTTTCAGATATATACATACAGAAAATACACAATCACGCCATGTACCCAAAAGAGTGTTTCACAAACTTTTTCCATTATCTCAAAATCAGTCTCCTCCAAACATTCCTATCCAAACAAGCAACTTTCGTTTTATCTACATTCATAATTTTTCTAATACCAAGCCATCGAACACCACATGTCTGAAAATCACTTCATAAAAATATTTTGTTTTAAAAAAGAAACAAGATTGAAACGTACTCCAACAAGCACCTGTTCACGCTACCGAAAAACCGTATACATATACATTTATTTGTTTTTTGTTTTATTAAAATGCATAATTTAAAAATAAATATTGCCCATAACGAAAAAATATATATTTTTAATGTGCTTATGCAATCTACAATTAAATAGAATTAAGTACCACAGTAGATATTTAAAAAAAATAAGCGATTTTTAGATTAGTGGACATTTAATAGTATGAATAAGTTTTAATGTGATGGTTTTTCGGTAACTTTCGATTATGTGGCTTTTTGGAGACACAATTTTTCGATAACGAGGAAAGCTTTGCATAAAGGGATACTAGTCCAATTGTATTAGTTCATATGACTCTCCTTGGAAATCTATTTTGTTTAGGCTATATTCAAGTGGTTTGCCGCTAACCAGAACGCCATGTGCAATAGGTCACACAACAGACCCCTAGAGTAATAAATTTAAGGATTTTTGACATTTTAGTTTAAAAGATTATGACTAGTGTTTAGTATCATAAGTGTTTCCTAGATTTAGGCTTATCTTATGTTTGTAATATGAGACTTTTGATTAATAGTTTTGCATAAGACAGAGATATTTTCAGTGAGAAAAAGACTGATTTTTATAGCAGAGTGTTACAGTCTCATCAGAGACAAAAGGAGTCGTGTATCAGCATCCATACTAGAAACAAACTAATTTTGAAAGTCATACCTTTATCATAATTATATTTGCATAATCGCATTATATTCAGTTTAAACATCAATTATTGACAATTATATACAGTCCACTATAGTCAAACAGTTTTATTTTACAACAGCAATTTAAAAACTTTATATCTATCATAACTGGATACGCCGCATGTCTCACTCGTTCGGCTATTATTTATGCAAAATTAACATCAAGCGTAATTATACCGGACATATTTATTAAGCAGGAACGCAGTAATCATGCCAAACTTGTGTTCTGTCATTGAACAATCCTGGTAAAGGATTATCTAGTCAGGTCTCGCACACGAACTTGAAGCCATCACCTATGCCGTAGGTTTGCAATTCTATCTGTCCGAGTTACGCTTGACGAGAACGATTGTCAATCTGAATTTGCTTGAGACAAAATTCTGGTCGCCAGCTTTTCCATTTATTTTTTTTCAAATTTGTATTTCCGCACTGCGGATGTAAATATCTGATTCAGTCGGTGCCCACGATTGACTTACCACCTATCCATTCAGTAGAAGAAAAAGCTAGTCTTAAAACTTGTAAATGTTCTCAAATTTGTGTGAAATTTAAATTTGCTTTGCAAATAAAATTTGTTGAATTTAACTTGTTTTTAAACTGTCCATTTTTTTTATAGAAACATAATGTGTTTTTTTTTTAGTTAATTATTAAATTGTGTTGCTCGAGTACTTTCGATTTCTATTTTAAAGGAAATCTAATAATAAAATTATCTGTAATTTTTCATTTATTTTATTTTCAATTTTTTTTGTTTAATTTAGTTTACTTTGATATCATTTATTAACACTTTCAAAAAAAATTATTCTAAAATTAAAATCAGATAAGAAATATATCGCACTCATATGCTCTCGAAAACATAATAGCTGCGGAAGCACCTCGTGTAAATACACAAATAAGGTTGTCTTTAATCGTATCATAATATTAACCCCCTCGTGCGTATTTTTATTATTATTATTATTATTCGGGAATAAAACATGAATTATAAAACAAAATTTTTAAATTCAAAATTACGTAAAATGCATAAAAAATAACTATAACAATTGGTAATAAAGAAAGTCTTACTATCGAGTCGCATAAAACTTAATTTAAACAAGATTAGAAGTATATGGGTAACCCATATATAAACCACTTTGACATTATCACATAAATGACAAGAAATAGGAATAATTTTTTTCTCGATAAGTTGGCAACACTGTATTTTGTTAAAATTTCATAATTTAAGAGAATCTTTCGTGAAAATTTGGTTAAAATCGGTTAAATAACGTCGTCATAACAAATTTTTTTAAAATTGAATTATTTTTCAAATTTTAAAAAATTATTGTAAAATTTAATTATTTTTCTCGGAAAGTTGGCAACACTGTATTTTGTTGAAATTAAATAATATGTATGGATATTAGGAGAATCTTTGGTGAAAATTTGAGTAAATTTGGTTGAATAACATGGCTATAATAAATTTTTGAAAATTTTAATATTTTTTTCTCGGAAAGTTGGCAACACTGTATTCTATTAAAATTACGTAATTTATGCGGCCACTAAGGAAATCTTCTCTGAAAATTTCAACAAAATCTCATATATATTTTAGTAATTTTTTTCTCGGAAAGTTGGCATTACTGGAAAAAACGAGAAGCACATGACCATCTTAGGCACTAGGCAAATTTATCCTGAAAATTTCATTAAAATCGGTTGAACCGTCTAGGAAGAGTTGCGACTACAAATTTTGACTGACGACGCACATCCATACTCCCACATAAACTAAGTTCAGATTCGTCATCTAAGGACTATATGAAGGATTTCTATACATTTTTTTTTTGAAAATGTTACGAACACCATACCAAACGCTATACCACTTTTTCCTTGCAATCAAAGTAGTAAAAATATAAAATCTGAATAATGTAAATGAAATTTATATTTAATTATTATACAAATGCTTTCTTGATGCTATTTCATTAGAAAACAGTCTAGAGAGAGGAATGTCATCATCTGAGTCATATAAATCATAGTTTTTATTATCGTCATTATCACCAGCTTCCATTTCGTTATTAGAATCAAAGTCTGAACTACCTATCAGGTAAATTAAAATTCACTTTTGCATCACCTGATAAAAATACATCCTCGAGTTCGGAATCATTTTCAAATTCCGGTCTAAAAAAATATTAAACGTAAATTGTAAACGCATGAAGGCCACTATTGTGGACAGATCAATGTTATTGAATTATACAATACTGATGAATTTATATTACGATGATTTCATAAAATAGTTGTCAATTAATTATAGTTACAAATGTTTTTGATAGATGGTGACAAAATGATAATAAGACACTTATTTCTAGTAGCTACTGTAGTTTCAGATTATAATTAAATAATATTGAATAGTTGACAGCTGCATAAATAGCTATCTACTGTAGTGGCCTATATGTACCATAAGGGTTAACATTAAGTTACCATATTGCCCACGTCGAAAGAGGTTATTATATCACTAGTACAATAATGAGAATGTTATATAGCAATTTGTTACTATGTAAACTACAACACCAAACATAACTACAACGTCAAGTGTATTTAATCTGTCACCTTTGGAGAATATATTGAAAACTATTACGTCAAGTTAAGTTAAGTTAATTGATAATTTTATTGCATATTTTTGCTTGATTTTAATTTGTTTATTGAAAATGTGAGTAAATACCAGAAATACAATGTTTACCGTTAGATTTATCAGAATTTTTTTTTTAATCCAATTTAAAAAAAAAAACTTGTAGGATGTAGATATCAGATTGACTTAAATCTTTGCAGACATTGCTATTTCAGCTAAAATATAATATTGAATTTAAATAGTTAAGAAGTATTTGTTTAATTGTTATTTTAACTTTTGTCACAGGTATGAAAGTAAGTTGTGCCATCTGTTCGTAATTGTGCACATGAAATGTTAATCATATGTTCTGAATTAAATTGTAAGTTAGAACCAAAACTTTCTTAATGGTGTAAACCCTGATATAAAGTAAAATATATTTTAGTTATATAAATAGAATGTAGGTATAACATTTACTGCAATAATCTAAAAATGTTAAATTTTGCCCTAAATCACTCTAATAATTGACTATTGACTATTTGCTTTTATGAAAGTAAGTCGCATGTAACAAATCACATATTAAAATTGTGTCATACTGTTATATTAATAAAAACTTTTTTTCCGAAATATTAATAATTCATAGATATAATTGGTTTTCATTTGATTTGTTTAAAAAGTAAAAACTATAATTGTAAAAAAAGTTTTCTAATTGTACATAAATATGAGAATGTTACATCTGCAAATAAAATTAAAATGTTATGTATACCATTCTACTTTTTACAATTTAAAAATGACTTTGAAACAAGAATATATATGTCATTTAATAAATTAATGTAAATTATGTTATTAAATATATTTTTATAACTTTTTTCCAGTTCCAGCTCAAATAAACATGATGATGGGAGGCAAATTCAAAAAGTCGTTCCAGATAATTTATTCAGTTTTTAATTTATTTCTTTCGGTAGACATTTTAATCTTAGAGGGAGTTCATCTATAATATACAGTGCGATATTTTTATCTCTGAACATATGAACTGAACTACATACAAATTTCCTATGTTCAATTTTAAAAAAAACACGTCATACGCATGGAGACATCCCTGACAGTTATGCAACCAATCTTACGTAATATGATGTTTATTTGAATAAAAAATGAAATATTTAACAGAATATGGTCATTTATTGTAAATTGCTGAACTCTTAAATTTATAAATAATAATTAATAAATAATACTATAAAAATAAAAATAAGACATTTTATATTTAATAGAGAAAAGTATAATTTTTAATTAATAAATTTATTTATTTATAAAAGATTTTCGAAATGTCCTCCATTCTGGTCTAAGCAATAACCTAATCTATCTCTAAACGCTTGTACACTATTTTTTAAAAATTCTGAATTTATTTCAGTACAAGCTCTGAGTACTCGTTGTTTTAATTCTTCTGTATTTTCTATAACAACGTTACTATAAATTTTAGATTTTAAGTAACCCCAAAGAAAAAAATCATTTACAGATAAATCAGCTGATCGAGGTGGCCAACGTATTGGACCGTATCTCCCAATCCAACGACCTGGAAAAGTTTCATCAAGGAAACGTGCAACACGTTTGGTAGAATGAGGTGGTGCTCCGTCCATTTGAAAGATCACATTATCAATATTCAAACTTTGAATTTCTGGTACAATGTGGTCTTGTAGCAATTCTAAAAATTTCATTTCATTGAGATTTCCCTCAATGAAAAAAGGACCAATAAGGACATTGTTAACAATTCCTGTCCATACATTAATTTTTTTATTATATTGTGTATGCGTTAAATTTTGTACATGCTTATTTGTGCATGACCAGTAACTGTAAAAATAAAATTAATTATATTTAGCCTAATTTAAATGGTTAATTTAAAGAATACACACCGATAATTTTGGGAATTTACAGAACCATTTGTAGTAAATGTAGCTTCGTCCGTAAAAACTATTTTACTTAATATTTCCTAATTTTCATTTATTAAATTAAATAAAGTTTCACAAAAATCAGTTCTCTTAATTTTGTCTTCTTCAAAAATTTGCTGGTGATTTGAAAATTTATATGCTTTATATTTAAATTCTTTTAATGTTTTCAGCACAGAACTACTTGAAATTTGGAATTCTTTAGCCACACTGCGAAGAGACGTTATTGGATTTTCTTCCACATACACTAAAATATTTAATTTCATCTCTTCTGACAATATGTGGCAGGTTCTTTTCTTTTTGTTGTGTTTATATTCAATACAACCATTAACTTTAAATTTTTCAATAATATTGTGAATTGTACCAATGGATGGAATTGACTTGTCAGGATATTTAGCAGCAAATAAATTTCTCACATTTCTCAAACTATTCTTGTCAAAATACCAATGCAAAATTTCTAATCTTTCTTCTTTTGTATACATTTTTAAACAGATTTTTTGAAATAATGCGAATAGTTTAATGCTTTCTAAATATTTTGTTGAAAGTAATTCATTTTTTTCAAATAACTGTCACATTATGTAAGATTGGATGCATAACTGTCAGGGATGTCTGCATGCGTTTCATGTGTTTTTTTTTTAAATTGAACATAGGGAATTTATATGTAGTTCAGTTCATATGTTCAGAGATAAAAATATCGCACTGTATATATATATATATATATATATATATATATATATATATATATATTATTAAAAAAATTTAAATAATTAAGTAATGCTTTTGAATTTGACAAACTGTATAAATATTCAATAAATTATGGGTTACGAACACATGCACATAAATAAAAGATATGATTTGATGCAGTGTATAATAATCAGTTATTTATTTTCAGCTAATAAGTTATAAAAAAAAATTTATTATTGGCATAAAATATCATAAATCAATATAAATTTACATTAATTTTTACATTCTATTGCGTACATTTTTACCACTTTGACTGCAAGGAATGTGTGGTATAGTGATCGGTATGTTCAAAAAAAAAGTAAATTACATAGAAATCTTTAATGTAGCTTCTAGATGTCGAATCCAAACTTAGATTAAGAGGGTTGATGTGTGAGCTTCGTTAGCTAGCTCGCTCGCTCGGTCGTCAGTCAAAATTTTGATCGCAACTCCTTCTAGACGATTCAACCGATTTTAATGAAATTTTCAAGATACATTTACCTAGTACGCGAAATGGTCATCTAGTTTTATTTTTTCCAGTAAAACCAACTTTTCAAGAAAAAATTACGAAATATTTAAAAATTTATTGTGGTTACATTATTTAACCAATTTTCATCAAATTTTTACAAAAAATTCTCCTAGTACCCACATAAATTATATAATTTTAACAAAATACATTATTGTCAACTTTCCGAAAATAATTATTAGAATTTTTAAAAATTTATTGTGGCTACAATATTTTTCCGATTTTGGTTGAATTTTTAGAAAACATTCCCATTTTAATACAATACAGTGTTACCAACTTTCAGAGAAAAAAATTACTAAATTCCTTAAAAATTGTATTATTTAATTGTAATTAACCAAATTTTCAAGAAACATTTTTTCTAATACCAACAAAAATTATAGTTTTACTTCTATACAGGATTGCTAACTTTCCGAAAAAATTATTCCTCATTTTTCCATATCATGCTTATTTTCCTAGACCTCGTAGTTTTTGAGAAAAAAAAATAAAAATTAAAAAATTAAAAAAAAATTCTAGCGCCCAAACGGCACATGCTAGCAAATTAAAACTAAAACCAAATAATAGAACCTTTTATATCCTATCGAAAAGTATTCTAAGTATTTCTTCGAATTTTACTCGAGAAAGTAGTATATCGCAATTTATCGAAATTACATGTTAAACGCCCATACGAACTTGACGAACGAACACCCGGTATATATAATTATATACTATATTAATTTATTTTAAGCATGCTGTTTGTACGATTTAAAACAAATTTTTAGGATAGATTCTTTTTTATGCATAATATTTAATTTAATTTAGTATTTAATTTTTGAATAATGTTGCCAACTTTCGGTGAAAAAATATAAAAATTGTTTTCTTATTTCATAATTTGTGATAATATCAAAGTGATTTTTCTATCTAAATACTAATTGAATTTCTACAGTTTTTACTTGTGTTTTGTATTGTAAATATAGTTCTAATAAAATTAATACAACATTTAGAGGTGCTGAACTTTTTTTAAACGAATACAATAATTAATTAATAAAATTTTGTATTAGATATATTTTCATATCATATGATTTATGTATTATCTGATGTCATATTAATTAAAAACATCAGAAAGGAATATGAAGCTCGCACAACCTAAAAATTAGAAAAAAATAATTATTGAATAGAATAAAATATGATACATTTAGCTAGAGTTACATACCCGCCCAAAGCTGATAAAATTTAGGTCCCATACGCCACCAATTGAAATTACAAATGATTTTTGACTTTGCATCATTATCGTTATTAAACTTTTTTGTACGACACCGCTATCTATATCATACCATATGCTATTGTATGCAGCATCACATACCTTTAATCCCTGAAAATTCATTATTTAAAAACAGAATTGTGACTGATCTAGATCAAAATGTAAGGTCTTTGATCTGATCTAAACGATTTCAACTTTAGAGTTTTTAATCTAAATCACATATAAATGATCTATGATTTTGAAAACAAATCATATATGTACTTGCATTTCAAAATATAACTTGCTTATTAGTTACGTTGCGTTTCATAAAATTTAAAAAGCTCATAGCGCTCATCTACTGAGTTGAACGAATATTTATGGTAGATTTGACTATTAATTCGGAGTTGCAATAACTTTGTAGTGTCGCAATAACAAAGTTAATGCAGTTAAGGAAAGCCAAATAATGAAGATAATCTGTCACGTGTAAAAATAATGTTCCATATCTAAAAGTAATTGTGTATAGAATGTAAGAGAATTTTTATTTCATGATAACGACAAAAACAAAAAACTATAATAAGCTTTAGAGAAGGTTGATAACTATTCAGAATTTATATTTTCAAATATAATAAATCACCTATTTAAACAACATATTCGAATGTAGCCCGAAATTTTTCATTCTTTACTCTATAAAATGCACGTAACGGAATTTTAAACTCATAACCGGCAAATTTGTTCAGAAATTGTTAAAATAGTTATTGCTACTTCGAGTGTACGCTCCTAAATCTACACTCTACAAAATTGGGTAAATGGAGTTAACTCTTTTTACTCTACACAGTATTAGCCAAACAACAAAAATTTCAATTCATGCGCTCTAACAGCAATATCCGAACAGTTACAGAACATTTCAAGGTAAAAAATAATAACACAAATGGAATAGCCAAATCCTTCTTATATATATATATATATATATATTATTGTATATTTTAAAACAGCCACCAAAAAAGACTATGCAATATGATTTTTAGCACATCAAAATTCAAGACATTCTGATGATTGTTAATGGAGAGGTGTAAATTTGAAAAATATGATTTTTGACTCAAAAAAAAGTTGTGATTAGGCTGTGCATTTTTCAATTGTCTTAAAATGCACCACTTTATTACAGTTTTTAGTGTGATTAAAATTAAATGATATTATATAGAAAATTGTTAGTGTATGATTTTCGTCACATGCGAACAGTCATCAAAATTGAATGAAAACTATAAGAACATATAATTCCAATTTATTAATCATTTTACGTTTTTCTTTGGAGTCAGAAATCATATTTTTAAAATTGACACCACTCCGTTAATAATCATCGAAATTTCATGAATTCTGGTCCATTAAAAAGCATATTTCATAATCTTTTTGGTGATTATTTAAAAATATTTTTAAAGTGAATACAATAAAATGATAATTTACTTCATCTTGAATAAGCTGACCAGCAAAACAATAAGCAAGTGTTTGTAACAAACCAACGACCGTTGTACACGCACAGATAAATTTTCTATTGCTGTAATAATACAAAATATTAAATTTATTTGGCAAATATAATTTAAAATATACAAGTCTTACAAGTCTTCTTCCACTACAAATCCGTACATTGATAAACACAGAGCCGGAAAAGTTGTAACAAGTGTAGGTAAAAATAATTTTGAATAATTATCTTCGAACGAGTTTAGAAACCTAAAAATAAAAATTAATAATAAATTAAGACTTAAAAGCGTACGCCTCTGAATGCAAGACAAATCTAATATCGTATTTCAAAATATCTTTATTTTTGTAGCACTAGGGATTTTACCGTAAACAGTCTTGCCTTGGCGACAAGGCACAATGAAGAAAACACACGACAAAGCACAAAACACAAAGCACAGTCTTTAGCCAGTGCAGTTCATACGTACAGAATGTGAGTTCTTACGGTAAATCGTGAATGTTGTGTTTCTCTGGTTTCGTGCAATTCGGTGAACCCACAATTAACAAATACGGTAAAACTTTACTTCACGGTTACCAAATTTATTTACTTCAAACTTTGCAGACTCTTATTTTAGCATATTTTATGAATGCAGATCACAAAAGTTTAGTGCGAAAATTATATTAACAATATTAAAACTGATTCTAAAAATTTGATTTTAACATTTTGAATGTTATACTATTATTTTTAATATTTATGTTAAAAAAAATAATTTTTTTCCATGTTGCTTTAATTTCACTGAACATTAACAAATTAACCTCTTTACTTCATCTCTTCTGTAATGAGCACCACCATATATTTCACGTACAATCATTTCATCTTACGTATAACCTACATGTTAAAGAGGGACCGGGACGTTTTGCCGCCGCCGTTTTGCCGCCGCCGTTTTGCCACCGCCGTTTTGCCGCCGGACATTTTGCCCCGGACGTTTTGCCGCCGCGACATTTTGCCGCCGGGACATTTTGCCGCCGGAACATTTTGCCGCCAGGCAAGTATTAGGCGTAGCTTTCGGTAGAAAACAAAAAAAGAGATAATTCGATGAAATATTTGTTAGGTTAGGTTAGGGTAGGTTAGGCTATTAGGTTGTATGTAGGTGTTTGTCTTCTACGCCTAATACTTGCCTGGCGGCAAAATGTCCCGGCGGCAAAATGTCGCGGCGGCAAAACGTTCGTGGCAAAATGTCCCGTGGCAAAATGTCCGGCGGCAAAATGTCGCGGACCCTGTTAAAGATGAGTTTTCAAAATAAGTTTTAATATTGTAAATACCATTTCCGAACTAAAATTTTGCGATGCATATTCAGTATGTTAAGTTTAAAGTAAATGCAAATGATAACCGTAAAGTAAAGTTTAGTCACGAATAACTTGGTCAATATATAAAAACTATAAATTTTCCACTATTTATTTATTAAACCCAACAATTATTTCGACTTTTCAGTCATAACCATGATGACTGAAAAGTTGAAACAATGGTCACGATTAATAAATAGATAGTGGAAAATCAAGTAAAGTGTTATCTTTTATTCTTTTATTATTATTATTAAAATGAAATTCTATCAAGAACCGACTACACACAGTTTTTCAATTACATATATTATATATTGCTTTTTAAATTACGGGTAATTTATTTTTAAATTAAAATTTTTTGTAGTTGTGCAAGTAGATAGAATATGACCTATGTTTATACCATATTTTTTACTTTAAATGAACTTCTTAACCATTTTATTTTTAATTTTAATCAGAATTAAACAATGCTAACTAACTCTAGCGCTTTGTTTAAAGATACAGTAGATACGTACCTCAATATTTTGACATGATGAGCAACATTTATATTAACAATTTCATTGTTTTCTTTATAACTGTTCTGTGGTCCAATTTGTAGTAAATTTATACAACTCATTTTAAATTGTATACAAACACTACATGTTAAAACAATGAATAATCTATCAATGGAACTTATTAAACAAGAAGATGTTAGTACAAATATTATTGATTGAAAAGAAAATACTATTTCATAATATGGTGATATTTTTATATAATATTTGATGAATGGACTCCAGATTTCTATTAGTAATGCGTGATTTCCTTTCATACCGGCTCGTAACACAACAAAACAACTTGCCATTGTAAGTAACACATAATATATTCTGCTGACTGTATTAGCTATTTTATATAGCGACTGCATGTTTTGTTTTGATTCATTGTCTAATGTGTCAGTTAACTCAAATTCATTCCAGACTGTGTCTAACATACTGGACAAATGTTTTGCTTCTCTCATGACAAAATAATATTTTATAGTCATCTGAAAAGATATTGTACATATATCGACTTTTAAAAAAAATGCTTAATATTAATATATAATATCCAAAATTTAATTGTAATTTTATCTTTCCAGATAAGTTTTTATCTTTGAGAATAAATGCACGGCGAAATCCAATTATTAAGAGATTAAATACATATATTTACAATCACGTTATGTATCCAAAAGAGTATGACACAAACTCTTTCCACTATTTCAAAATTAGTTTAATCCATACAATCCTATCTACCCAAGTAACTTTAGCTTCATCCACGTTTATTATATTTATTTTCTGTTCCTACTACTTAGAAACATTTGATCACATAAGCCAATATTTCAATCATACCACTCCAACTACTCATCGGACGTCCACGTATAAATGCATATCTTCAAAGTCATTCACAAATATATTATTTTAACCAAATGTGTTAAAAATGCCCGAACCATCTGAACTGACTAACACCAACTATTGGAACAATATTTTTTAATTTCACACTAATATATTTTGTATCCGATTCTTTCTAGTTACATCACATACACCAAGTAAAAATCTCATTTCCACAGCAGTCATTTTCATTTCAAGTTTTTGCAACAAAACCCTTGCATTTACTATCATTCATCAACGTAGGCAACAAAACAGAATTTTCATATATTCAAACGGTTTCTTTGGAAACATTTCCGTTTCTATTAAAATAAAACGGCTTTTGGTTTAATTTTTTTTAAATATTTGTTAATAACCGATGTACCACACCGACTCTACCTACCCCTTCATCAGTAAAAAAAGATACAAATTGTAACACTTTGAGCGGTTTGCATATATTTATAAACTTTAAGGAGCGTGCATAAAAGTAGTGACCAAACAATTATTAATTTAATCTTTTATTAAATATAGTGACATACGAAACAGTAACAAATTACAGGACTATACAAAAAAAAAACACAGAGCGAAATATAAATTACAAATATAAACTACGAATTAAACTAATAAACAATTAAGCGAATCTAGCTACTAAAGCGATCTCGAGGCCTCTGGCACTCGAAGCGGACTTAACTTAAAGAGAACTTAACTAAAGCGAAGGCGAGCGTGAACTGACTGATGCAACAGAGAGAAAAATCTACTTTTCTAAAAAACTAAAATTGTAACTTTTCAAATATTACAACAAAAAATATCTAAAATACTTCAAAATATTTCCAAGAAATATCTTGAAGTGGCCAAGTGATTTGCCGCGAACCCTAATATATAAATCTGTCACTAAGTCAATTCTAACAGATACAAAATTACTTAGTCTTTAGAAATATGTATCAGATTACACATGGCCCAGAACTGTCTTGTTACAAAATGACATGTACATATATTTCATGATCATAATTGGCTTCCATTAATTAAAAATTTATAAATTTTATGATTATAAGTTACTTATTTTGTTACCTAGTAACTTTCCGTTATTTACTCTAAATGTCATTTGTATTTTTTTTTCTGATAAAAACATACGTAAAGTACATGGAGTATATCGATTGTTAATCAATATTAATACAGAACTATATCCTAAAGCCGTTTTATTGTAATATAATAAATACTAATTTTTTTTTAATATGTTATTTATGTTTCCAACAAAAGTACACAAAGCATCTAAAACCTTACAACTAGCATTAACTTTTCTTTTTATCTCCCGATCAAAGCCATCAACCTTAGATAATAAATAATCCAAAAAGATAATTTGAAAAAAATGTTTAATATTTATTACCTGAATAGTTCCAGCAAGTAATACACCATCGTCCATAACATTACTAAATGAATCGTACGTGTTAAATAGAAAGTTTAAAATATTTAATACCATAAAAACAAACATCATTATCCCTAGGAAAGTACCAATTACATTTGCAGCAGGCGTACGAATTTTCGGGTTGCATCCAATATATGTCATTAATTTTATTATGTCTGTAGTTAGTTTTTTTATTGTAAGCTGAAAATATTTTATTTTATTAACAAGAACCACGTCAATTAATGCACATTATACCTCTTTTTTTTGCGACATTTTTTTTTTATATTGAAATATTTCGAAAAATATTCCAAGTTTTACTTTTGTATCTAAAATTATTGAAAATTTTATAAATATTTTCAAAATAATAATTAAGTTTTTCAAGAAATTTACAAATTAAGAGTAATATAATTAATATTATATTTTAGTTAATTTGTTTCAAAGTAATACAATTTTTTACTGCGTGTACACTATGAATATAATGTTAGTTTACGTTTTTATTGACAGGTACATATAAGGTGATTTTTAACTAGTGAATCAAATTTTAACAATTTATTACGGTGGTCACTTTGACTAAAGAATCTCATATAAACATATGCCTTATTCTATCATATATCTAGTTGTGCAACTACAACAAATTAGAGTTTTATTTGATAGGTAAGCAAAATTATATTTTATATTTGAACTTGAATAGAGGCATGGCATCGACGAATCAAAGAATGGGTACACGCGAATCATGTCAATATTTTAACGAATTTGATTTAATCAAATATTAACATTCGATCGAGTCTAAACAGTTTATGCATAACTATCTATTGTTTTATTTTGTTTTTCTACGGTAACTTGTTATTAAACTCGTAATTTTACTATGCCACCATAATTTCTTGTAGGTGCAACAAGACAGAATTCGAACTATGTTTATATGAAACTTTGCACTAGAAATACCCTCCCTAACACAATGTTACAGTTTGGTACACTCGTTATAAATTACTCTGTATCATAATTTATACACGAAAAAATGCTTTTTATAATAAGACAAATATATTTTTATTATATTTGAATGTTTTAATAAATATTCTAAATTTAAATTTTATATTTCAGATTAATATTAAAAATTTATCAATTTTTAAAATTTTCTGATGTTTTCTATACATCAAAAACTGCTGTTTAACAAAGTCAGGATTTTATTTTAACTTTTGTTTAAATAGAACTATACCTTTGAACTACGTGTACAACTTCAAACTAATTTTAATGTGAATGCAATAATTTTTATATAAAAGAATGCTTAATTAACTTTTAATATTGACAAGTTAATTATAAGGAGAGGACTTTGAATTTTATTTAAAGTTATAATAATTTATAGAATATAGAATATTTGATTATAATTTTACATTATGACACTGACAAGTTGTTCTTCTTTTTGTTAATTAAAAATTAATTAAAACTGTATTTCTAATTTTTATAAGTTGTAAAAAGTTTTATATGTTATTAAATATTTCATTTAATGAAATCGGAAAAGTGTCGACTGGTAATATTTAATAAATAATTAGTAATAAACGGAATTCAGTCAGTTATATTTTATATTTTTCATTATCTTTTAAGCCAACGTTTCGGCAATCATTATTGTTTTCTTCAGGGCATTTAATGCATTTAATATAACAAATAATAATTTTTTTTTATTTTATTTTAGATTTGCGTTACATATAACATCAACTAAAAATATTTTACTAGCTCTAAAGAAAGAAATAATGATTGCCGAAACGTTGGTTTAGAACAAAATAAAAAATATATTACTCACTGATTTCCGTCTATTACTAATTATTTATTTCATTTTATATTAAAATCCCTAATAATAGTTCAAAATAATTAAATTTTGAATACTGAAATAAATAAATTGTCGAATATTTTATACAGGTTGATTTATAACAACTGTACCAAACTTTAGTAGTTTATTTAGGGAAGTCATTTCGAGGTAGGAATGTTATATGAAGCCTGGCACATTACTGCGGTTAGGGTTTACATATACAGTATCTATTTTTTTTATTAAATTAACACGCCCATTAAATTAATAGAGTATATTTCTGTAAAGTAATTTACAAATTATTGTAATATATCGATTTGTTACCAATAAATATACTGATTCAAGTAGATAGATTTGTTAAAATAACTGCTATACCACTGAAGTATTTATTTTCATTTATATAGAGCACAAGAGCTGCGTCAAAACATACACTACCAATAAACTTGTTATAATCATATAAAAATGTTTTCATTTTCCAATAATAACTTTTAACACTGTCAAATAAAGCAGGATAAAATTTTCTTACCAAATTTGGATCAACTGATAAATCTTTGGCTCTATATATCCCCTGTAATTATTTTCTGTATGTATTTAAATTTATAAATTTACTAATAAACAAACACAAAAGTTGAGAAAGTAAGTATTCATTGTAAAAGTGCAAAAGCAAATTTTATTATAAATTACAAAATATATAAATTTTATTTTTAATTAATAATTATTTATTAAAAATACGCTGCTCAATTCACTTAAATAACGCGTAGAATGTAAGAGATGATGATGCAACCAGCCAATAGTTTCCTTCTATTTTATAACTAATTTATAAAGTTTTCGTAACAACATATTAGATATTAGCAAATTTTATTAGATTTCAACAAAATTTCAAAAACTAATTGTGCTAGATTTAAAATGAGCCATTTCAAAATTTTTATTTATATTATGTATAATAATAATTGTAAAACAACTATTCTGGTTTCAATCACGGAATTTATTTTATATATTCATATTAAATTTGTTCAATATTTTAGCATTCTAAATATTTTAAATCATTCCTATACAATTTACTTATTTGTATTAACAAAGTTTTTCTCAGTTATAGTACAGCGTATTCAAATTTAAAATATTAATAATTAAAAATAATAAGGAATAGTAAAAATTTTTTTTCTTTCTTTCTTTATAATAAAATATAAACTTTTAGTTATATATTTTTTTAATATTATTTTAATTTTAATAAATAAACTAAAAATAATATTAAATGCAATGAGTATCGTGCTTACCAAATTGTGTTTATATTATAAATTACTGATGTGTTCTAAAATATATAGCCAAATATATTTTTTTTAAATTATTACAATATAGGTAAAATTTAACATAATTAAAAATTCTTTTTTTTTTGTTAAGTAACGATTCGATACTTATTTAGTTTTTATTAAAAAACATTTCCGTAATTATTACCTACTAATAAAAATTAAAATAATAAAACTTAATAGAGCCGTTCAATTTTACAATAATTATTTTATCTTCAAACGATAAAATTATTGTATATAATTATAGTACAGTTACTATAATTACAGTATAGTTGATAGAATACTTTCTTTCTAAACGGCATACCAATAACATAACAATACTTTTTTTATTGGAAATCTCATGCGCGGAGTTATTTGATAATAAGCCCTAAATGCACGCAAAAATGGCAATTCTAACCATTCGCATGGTTTCATAGTCCCAGGTGGCTGAAAACTTCTATAAAATTCGCAAGAATCTAAATTTTCCTTGCTGCGACATTTAGTTAAACTTATATTTAGCTGTAAAAAAAGTTACTTGCATTAGTGCATATAAATTGCAAAAGGCATTTGTTAAACGTTTTGTAAGTTAATCAATTAAGTAATTCGAAGACAATTGATAATCTAGTTGCTTAATTAACTTAATTAAATTTCTTAATTTTTTTTTCCCAAACAGTATTCAAAATTTGACCAAGTTTTGGAGAAAAATGTATTGTCGCGTTATGAACTTCAATAGGAATTGGACTTTCTTCTCCCAAGCCGCATATGTTAAGCTTGTCTACTTTTATAATATAATCAAAGTTTACCTAAAATTGCATATAATAGATTTAGGAATATTTTCACTTTTACTTGTTTTTAATCAAGGTTGTCCACCGCTAACATATTAAATATACCTAATAAAATTTTAACATAAAAAGAAACTGGAATGGTTTTCGAATCGGTTAATAATTCCACTTCGGTTCGGTTCAAGCAATTCAGATTTTCTTTTAGATAAAAAATAAAATTATTACTTATAATAAAAACATTGATAAACAAATATCTAATTGGATTTTAGCCTCAATTTATTTGAAAAAACTTATTAAAAAGAAAATTGCAAATTAGAAAAAAAAAATTCTAAACGGTATATTAATGCAATAAAAAAAGTCATTTTTTGTATAGTTCAATTTAAATGTTTAAATTATTGTACTAATATTTTTTTATTATAAATTTTTTTTATTTCAGTTAGAAATATTTAATGCGATTGTTGTATCAATATTTTTATGCTTTTTTTATAGTTAAAATTAAATAAATAATATTTATTTGGATTTTTTGTTTACAAATATAATTATATATATATTATAATTTAATATGGCACTCTAAATCTGCAGTTACTATAGATAAACTCAACTAACCAATGATTAGTGAGAAATCTACAATTGTGCATACAAAATACATTTACAGAGCAAACGCATTACACTCATGGAAATAGTACCGGTTCGGTTTCGGTTCAAGTTTTTATTCTGTTTGCAATCTTGTTTTTAATTAATATAATTTTGTTTAGAATAAAAAGTAGGGCACACAACAAATTTATAACTATATTATAGCATTGTTTATTTTTATTTTTTTGAATTCCTTAAAATTTTAACAATCTATTCACTCTCAGACAATAATTAAATTTATATTAGCATCAGCAAATTTAGTTAATACTGTAACTTAATTAATAATACATTAAGGGGTTATACCTACCTGCAAGGCCGAAAAATACACGAAAGTTTGGGATTTTTTTAAACAAAAACTACACAACATTTTTCAAAACGACTTTCTCCACTTTATTCGGCATGTCTTCCTCTACAAAATGCGATTTTTTAAATTACAAAAATCCGTCCTGGTGCCCCGCACGGCTGCTCCCCGTGGATGATGTTTTTGGGAAACCCTTTTGCGGTGCCAAGTCCCATTCGCGCTAGAATTATTTGAAATCAATAAAACCAAGCGGGTTTTCTTAAGCATGAGTAAAACTAGTACTTAATCGATGGATTTTCAAAAAAAATCATTTTTGACAAAATGGCGGCCTTGTAAAGTAGAAGTATCGATTTTGACCCATAAAAATTTGTCTCTGATCGGCTATAAAAAATCGAAATTTAATCAGAGACAAAATCCGAACGATTAAGTACTAGAAAAAATAGTTCTTAACAAAATGCGCACACAGCCATCTGAATCGAACGAATAGTTTTCGAGAAATTTTTGGCACCGATTTTGAAAACATGGTTTCGAGATAATTGCGTTTAAAGTTTCAAGTTGTGTTCAGTCCTCTGTAAGTGAATATTTTTGGGAACTTACATAAAATCATCAAATCATCACTTTTTACACTGACATGCAGCCTCGTATTGTGCACGTTCGTTTGAGGTTATGACATTCAACGTAAACACGCTCTTGCGCATGTCCACGCGCACAGGAATGACGGACAGCGTTTCCAATGGGTCTCGACCCGGTACTCTTGTACCGCGCATAACTTTGTCAATTTTAATCGGATTAACTTGCGCTTTTGAGAAAATATTCTTGAATATGTATACTTTCGATTTATGCAATAAAAAAAAATCGATTTTTTGAAAGTTTGTAGGTAGGTATAACCCCTTAATTGAATTTAAATGTTAGATTCAGTGGCTGGAATTTGTTAGTCTCCTAGTAAACTCTTGTCTAATAAATTAACTATGAATGGGCTTTTAATCTATTTAGATATTTGTCTCTAAATTTTTTAATCACTTCTTTTACGAAACTCATTTCAAGTTATAATTATACTCAGCGCATACCTCGGAATATTTACAATAGTTCAAATTGTAAGTTTGGCCACATTAGCTAATAAACAAAATAATTTTTTTCGTACAAGTTGTTTTGAAATAAAAAGCGAGGTTTTCAAAGTGAGTTATTCTAATTGCAAGTTATAAAAAATATGTATGCCTTATTAAATTTAGTACTACATATTTCTTTGTTTAATTTTGTAATAGCTTAACAAATTTATGTTAATTATATCGTTTAATTGCTAATATACCTTTGCCTCTATTGACAGATTGACAAATTGGAGATCTTGGTGGTAAAAATTTATTGGTCCCTTTGCTACTTTGAAAGAAATATTTGTGCAAAAAATTATTTTGGCTAGCATAGTTTTTTACATTATAAATCAGGAGTGAATGATTTTTGTTTTATAATAATGAAATATATATATATATATATAATGTATTGTTACATGCTTAATTTTCCTGTTATCCCAAATCGTCCTTTATACCTCAAATCCTCTCATATATTTGTAATCTAACCTCACTTGTACCCTTGCGAATTTCTTTCATTCCTAAAAATTAAATCATGTGATGAATTCCACTCATATTTCCTTATTTATGTTTGTGTACTTACCTATTTTTAAAACGAAGTGGGTCATTTGGATTCTGATATTTTTTCGCGGTTAGATAGTGGTCACGTGGTTTTGTTTACTTGCGTTTTGACATTTAATTTGTTTTATTCAATTTTCGTACCAGTAACGCCACCTATTGTTTAAATTTAGAATTTTGTTTATTGTAATTATTTATTTATTATTTTATTTATTTAATTTAAATTCGCGTTCCATTATATTTAATTGTAAACTAATATTTGATCTATTTTAATATAATAATCAGCAATTTAAATGGCATTTTATGTTAATCTTAGTTTAATTTTTGAAAAAGTGGGCGTACCTACCAATTTTCGGTTCTGTCATTGGTTTTTGAAAAATCGTCCGATTTCCGGAAATTTTTGACGAACTGGGACTTGAGTTGTAGCTGTGTCAGAGTATAGACGTAGATAGTTTTTGTTGAAAAAGGTTTTTCGCCTCGTGGTCGGTTTAATTGTTCACTTTGTCTTGAATAGCTGGGTAACCAGGATTTTAAACTGCTCCGCGATCAGTCAGTTATAGAACGTAGTGCATTGGTGTAATTGTGAATCAGTTTTGTATGTGCTGCGTTTTAGTTCGCATTTGTTGCGGTTTTTGACGGTGGAAGCCATTTTCACCCCGAAATCCTTTCTACGCTCTCCAAACGCCGAGGAAATCTCCTGTCGTTCACCGGGACTCTCAGCTTCGCGACAGCGCTCCAATTTTCTCTTGGACGCATCATACCAGCTGCCACGCCCGGCAAATCGTTCATCCAGCAACGGGTCAGAGCCCGCTGGGACCATCTTGTGAGTTCGTTCCGTATCTGTTTTGTAACGTGTTTCTTATTGTCCATATTCGTGTGTGACGTATTACCCCCCTCTGACCATTAAAATTCGGAGTGTAATTTTCGCGCCATTATTTTTTTGAACTTTCCGAAACATTCTCGATCCTCCATCGAGTTTGATTATTCGTTCGTCGATCAGTCTACAATTAGATCAGGATATTCAAGAAACATTTTCCTTAAAGATAAATTTTCTATACGCTTACCTGGCGTGCGATTGCGATTTGTTTTGATTTGTTTTGCTTTATAAACTGTATCTCGGCGTAGTGTTTGTGGCATTTTTGACTGTTTTAATAATTCCAAATCGTATATAGATTTCACATTTATTGTTATAATTGTTTTGAATATTGTTATTAATTTTATATAGATTTCATATTTATTGGTATAATTTGTTTTGAATATTGTTATCAATTTGCCGGTCGAATATAACCTATATTTATATTCGAATTGTTCTTAAGGCAATAAAACGTTAGTAGTATATTTTACTATTTAAATATTAGTGTACTTACCCCGTGTAAATTCAGACGCCGGAAATTTACATAATATCTTTGAATGTCTAGTAAAAACGCCATTCTTAAATTTAATCATTTGTTGTTGTCAAATTTTTGACGTTAAGCAACGTGCTCTATACTTCATGCGAAGTGCTGAAGGCGAGGATAGATCTTGCTAGCCATCCACTGTACAGAATTTAGCGCTAATATTCTCCGATAGGGACATTATTTCTGTTATTAATACTTATCGCAGCAAAATCTATACCTATTTAATTGTGTATTTATTTATCGCCGTGTTTGTGACACCTCGCATGCGCGATTGTTCGAGTTTAGCAAAATTTCTGGTTGTTCTGAAGAGTTCATACGTGACGTCGTATGACGTCAACACAAACGTAAATATTTGGTTATTTTGTACATCAACAATTAGTTACTTGTTATTTTGTCGATAAGTTTTAAATCTCTAAATAAACGCTACTGAAGGTAGTATTTTCAAAGCAAAGTAGTAACCTGTGTTTTCTTTTATTTTTGTTGTTGTGTGTTTGTCCGCTGCGAGCGTCATATTGTAAGATCATAGCAGGAACGCAACAGTTTATAAGTTTAGTTCCCGGAACGCGTTATAAACTTATTGGCGCCCTATTCAATTTCTTTTATTATTCTTTTTTTTTACCGCTCATTATTTCGCGTTTAATTTTGTGGGACCCCGACCCATTGCGACGTGAGCCGGCCGCGGCACCGGGGAGTTCCTTTTACTCCCTTCGCTGCACTCAAATCGGTTTTGAGTGTAGCAGTATTTATAACTAATGTTAACATAATTTTCAGACACAGTTGTACAATATATTTGGTTTTTGGTACATGTGTATTACCGTTTGTTTTGTGGATGCATACAAAAATAGTCAATTAAAATAAAATTTCTAACAAGGTGCTCATATGCCGAATTCGACGACAAATAAAAGCTGTTTTATTATTATTACACGACTTACGATACAATTCTTCAAAAGAATTTTTATTTTAATTGACTATTTTTGTATGCATCCACAAAACAAACGGTTATACGCATGTACCAAAAACAAATATATTTTACAACTGTGTCTGAAAATTATGTTAACATTAGTTATAAATACATTATATATATATATATATATATATATATATATATATATATATATATATATATATACAGACGATTCCGCGTAATTGGGCCACCGCTTAATTGGGGCAACCGCTTCTTTGGGCCAAATCTCAAAGAACAGAAACCAAACCAAGGAACCAACAGTAAATTTACATGTTTAATTGGGACAACATTCCGCTTAATTGGGCCAGTAAATTTAAGATCACAGTACATATTATGTTACAAATATTCACAAGAAAAAATATTTACAAAGAATTTAATATGATACGCTTCATATCTTTTTGATTCACAAGATGGAAAATTATATTTAAAAAACTAGCAAATATGTATCAATTTTGTAGAAGTGAAATGTTACAAAAACTAAAGACAGACTACACTTGACATATTTTTGCATTGAATTAAAAATGTTTGTACCAATTTATTATTTTATTTTGGAATTTATTATTATTTTTTCTTAAAAGTTTATATTTTTCGGTTATATGTAGTTTATAGTTTTGTCCAAGAATTTATAAAATAAAATTATTGAAAGAAAAATATGGATTGTTTAATTTTATGTAAAATTCGCTTAATTGGGCCAAAATGCTCTAGTCCAGATGTGTCCCAATTAAGCGGAATTGACTATATATATATATATATATATATATTATTATTATTATTATTATTATAAAACAAAAATCATTCACTCCTGAAGAAGAATGCAGGTCATTTGAAACGTAGAGTACAAATGATTATTCTATTAAAATAAATTCTACAAAAATTGACTGAGTATTCGATATCCTTTAACAACAATTAACCATACAGTCGACATTCATCACGTACATTGCTACTAATGTTCATCTTTTAATGGAAGAGTAAATAAAATTAAATAATACGTTATCAATCAAAATTCGAATTAATTAGATTCTTAATTTTTGCCGATTGTAGTCTGAAATAATGTACAAATATTTGAAGATTCAAATATAATATAATATTGAATCCTCACATATTTTTTTTTATTTTTCAGAACGTACGACAAAATAATTAAATTTTTTTTACATATAATGTCGACTTCTATAAAATGTACTATTATAAAAGATACAATAAATGTAGACGAAATAACATTTCTGAAATAACTGATGTATTGTATTTACATGCTTGTACTTACATTGGCTTCCAATAACACTATATTTAAAAAAATAAATGTAATTGAAAAATATATCATGTTGATATTTCTCAAAATATATTTTTTAATATATTTTATTTTATTATTGTATAGATATATTAATTTTGGAAGCTTTGGAGCTTATGAGCTTTGAGCTTGAAAGCTTTGGAGCTTATGAGAAACGTGTGTTGTGTCTAATAAATTTATAACATCATGGGTGTTGATTCATTTATTATAAACATTATAATAGTACGTTAATCAATAATACCATACAATTAATTAGTCATTTCACCATAAATCAGTACAATGATAAATATAGATATATTACTAAAAACTGTTATTATTTATACATTATTGAAAGTAATGACATTATAATGTAATACGAGTATATTATGTGATATCTAATTAAAATCAAACTAGTATTTGCAATTAATTTTCAATTATTTTAAAAAAGTTTATAGAATTATTATTATTATTATAACAAGTTAGGTGAAATTATACATACATACACAATCACGCCATGTACCCAAAAGGTTGTGGCACAAACTCTTTTCATCATCCCGAAATCAGTCGCCTCCAAACATTCCTATCTAAACAAGCAACTTTTGCTTCATCCACATTCATAATTTATCTCATACATGCTCTTTTATTCTTACTACTTGGAAACTTTCGCTCACGCAAGCCACCCTCTCAATCTTACCATTCCAACTACTCATCGAACGTCCACGCAAACGTATACCATTAAAATCATTCAAATAAATCTTTTTAACCAAACGATCATTAGACATTCGCTCAATATATCCGAACCATCTTAACTGACTAACACCAACTTTTGCTACAACATTTTTTTCAGTTTCGCTCATCATACACTAATCTATTTCAACCCGATCTCTCCTATTTACACCACATACCCCACGTAAAAATCTCATTTCCACAGCAGTTATTTTCCGTTTATGCTTTTGCAACCAAACCCAACATTCACTACCATACATCAACGTAGGCACTAAAACTGCATTATATATACTTAAACGAGCTTCTTTGGAAACATTTACATTTCTAACGAAAGTTCCCAAAGCACCCAAAATCTTACAACCAGCATTTACTCTCCTTTCAATTTTACGATCAAAAAGGCCATTTCTAGACAGCAAACTACCCAAATACACAAATTCATCTACCTGCTCTAAACGTGCACCGTCAATATATACATTACATTCAGTAGTCAAGTCACCCTTCTCAAAAACTAAAACATTGCACTTATCAATATTCAATACAAGATTCATAACTTTACCAACAACATTAATTCTATCTATCATCATTAAAATTAATAATACAGTAAAAATCGTAAAATTTTGAAAACATATGCTTTCTAACGGAACTGTAGCCGTTAGAAGCTTATTTACATGTAAGAGCAATCGCGTTAGTCTTATTTATTATATGAGAAAAAAAAAACAAGTCATAAACTTCTGAATAATTGTAAAATTACTGATTGATTTTCTAACACTAGTAAAGCAATTTACTAGTTATGACTTACTGCGTCCTGATAAAATGTGTTTATGACTTGTTTTTTCACAACTCAAAAATTCCTTTAGTTCTTCAGTTCCAGGTTTGTACTTGTCTGGTGAGTTATTTTAATTTTAATTAAATTTTTGTATAAAATTGGTTTATTAAAAAAATTCCGTTAAATTAATTGGCCCGTATTATGAGGTAGGTTTTAAAATGGTTTTAACTAATATCGGTGCCACTATGTTTAAGAATTAATTAATGGTTCAGAAATTTTTATTTCAAATATTGTTTTTATTTAGCAGAGGAAAATTTAATTGGTATATCATAACACGTAGATTGTAAAATTTATTCATAAATCATAGCAGTTTTATAATATAAATGAAATATCCAATTGCACCGAAATTGTTGTTAAATTATGAATTATAACATTTCAGTAAAAATCTAGTAGGTATCTTATAATTGAAAGTAATTTGTTTAATACTGACTAAGCTAAGATTATATAGTAAAATAATCTTTGTTAAACTACAATACACAAAGCACAATTTATGAGCTGTTTGCTACTAAACTGCAACTTACTCACTTACCACCATCAGTTCAAACTCAGTAATATACAAAATTATTACGCTACCCAGAAACTGGGCAAATATTAGATAAGAAAACGTCCTTTGTGAACCATCTAATAACCTAGAAAATTAATTTGCTTTTTGTTTTCAGAATGTAATTTTAACAAAAATATTTACTCTAATATAGGCAAATGATGTTCAGTACATTTCTTCAATATAATCTGCACATACATGTTGGATTTTTTTACTTAACATTTGCATATGCGAATCTTTCAAATTCTTTTTCAATTGTATAGTTTTCTTATCTTCCGCTTGAAAGTCTTGTGTCTCATTTTCTATAGCACTTTGCAAATTATCATTCAGCACATCCATTTGAGAGCAAGCAATGTTCATAAAAAAAAGTAGGTAATGAATCAATATGAGCATTCGTCAAACAAATACAAACCAGTCCCAAAACTTGGAAAATATATTCTAAATTGTAATTTAAACTGGAATGTGATAAAAAAAATCTAGGTTTGTATTAAACAAAAAAAAGTTTATAGTCGTATAGTGTAAACCTGGATCTAAAAAAATATCTATTTACAGCATCGAATAGTACATTTCAAATAATAAAACTTTCATACGAGAAAAAAATTTCTATTACATATAATAAAGAAATTAAGAGGGGGGAGGGGCGTCTTCCCAGATTCACCCTGTATATATATATATATATATATATATATATATATATATATATATATATATATATATATATATATATTAATTTGTAGATAAAAAAATTGATCAAGAAACATTTATTCAACTCACTGAAAAAGACTTGAAGGAAATGAACATAAAAATTGGACCTCGAAAAAAAATTAATTAATTAATTGCTGATCTGAATATTTCACTGGTAAGTATAGTTTTTGTTAGGCATTATGAGTCATAAGAATTTTTAAATAAATTTTAATTTATAATTTGTATAAATTATTTAAAAAATTTGATTTAAGGACTTGACAAGTAACTCGACTGTTACATTTGCCACTGCAACACTGTCAACGCCGACACATATATCTTATAACAAGAGTTGTTCATCGATTAGTGATGCTCCGATTATTTTTTATATAAAAAGTAATGATGCAGATTTGGACGCAAGTTCAGGATCACAAGTAATATTATCACAAGAAACATGCCAAGAAAATATCATAGAAAATAAGTTATATATATATATATATATATATATATATATATATATATATATATATATATACATATAAATTGAAAACCAAAATATAATATTTTTCTCATTTTTGAAGTTTATTTTTTGTAACTATTATATAATCAATTTCTATTAATATAAAATAAAAAAAATAATTAGTAATAGACAGAAATCAGTGAGTAATATATTTTTTATTTTCTTCTAAACCAACGTTTCGGTAATCATTATTTCCTTCTTTAGAGCTAGCAAAATATTTTTATTTGATGTTATATGTAACGCAAATATATATTATTTGGTCATAAAATAAAAAAAATAAAAATTATTATTTGTTATATTGCATTTAATATAACAATTATAATTTTTATTTTCAAATTTTCTAACCAAATAATGTATATTTGCGTTACATCTAAAAATAACCTGCTAGCCCTGAAGAAGACAATAATGATTGCCGAAACGTTGGCTTAAAAGATAATGAAAAATATATAACTGACTGAATTCCGTTTATTACTAATTATTTATTAAATATTACCAGTCGACACATTTCCGATTTAATTAAATGAAATATTTAATAACATATAAAACTTTTTTCAACTTATAAAAATTAGAAATAAACTTTTAATTAATTTTTAATTAACAAATAAAAGTAAAACTTGTCAGTGACATAATATAAAATTATAATCAAATATTTTGTATTCTATAAATTATTATAACATTTAATAAAATTCAAAGTGCTTTCCTTATAATTAACAAGTCAACATTAAAAGTTAATTAAGCATTCTTTTATATAAAAATTATTGCATTCACATTAAAATTAGTTTGAAGTTGTACACGTAGTTTAAAGGTATAGTTCTATAGAAAAAAAATATTAAAATAAAATCCTGACTTTGTTAAAGAGCAGTTTTTGTTATATAGCAAACATCAAAAAGTTTAAAAAATTGATCAAATTTTTAATAATCTGAAATATAAAATTTAAATTTAGAATATTTATTAAAGCAGTCAAATATAATAAAAATATATTTGTCTTATTATAAAAAGCATTTTTTCGTGTATAAATTATGATACAGAGTAATTTATAGCGAGTGTACCAAACTGTAACTAACAGTGTGTTAGGGAGGGTATTTCTAGTGCAAAGTTTCATATAAACATAGTTCGAATTCTGTCTTGTTGCACCTACAAGAAATTATGGTGGCATAGTAAAATTACGAGTTTAATAATAAGTTACCATAGAAAAACAAAATAGAACAATAGATAGTTATGCATTAACTGTTTAGACTCGATCGATTTGATTGACATGATTCGCGTGTACCATTCTTTGATTCGTCGGTGCCATGCCTGTATTCAAGTTCAATGAGCTAATTCACTTTGAATATTTGTTGTCAAATGTAAAATATAATTTTACTTGTCTATCAAATAAAACTTTAATTTGTTGTAGTTGCACAACTAGATAGAATAAGACATATGTTTATATGACATTCTTTAGTCAAAATTACCACCGTAATAAATTGTTAAAATTTGATTCACTCGTTAAAAATCACCTTATATGTACCTGGCAATAACACGTAAACTAACATTATATTCACGAAGTACACAATTATATTATTTTGAAACAAATTAACTAAAATAAAATATTAATTATATTACACTTAATTTGTAAATTTCTTGAAAACTTAATTATTATTTTGAAAATATTCTTAAAATTTTCAATAGTTCTAGATACAAAAGTAAAACTTGGAATATTTTTCGAAATATTTCAACATTTAAAAAAAATGTTGCAAAAAGAAGAGGTATAATGTGCATTAATTGACGTGGTTCTTGTTAATAAAATAAAATATTTTCAGCTTACAATAAAAAAACTAACTATAAATATAATAAAATTAATGACATACATTGGATGCAATCCAAAATTTCGTACGCCTGCTGCAAATATAATTGGTACCCTGCTAGGAATAATGATGTTTGTTTTTGGTGTATTAAATATTTTAAACCTTCCATTCAACACATATGACTCATTTAGTAATGTTATAGACAATGGTGTAGTACTTGCTGCAGTTATTCAGGTAAGGATTATTAAGCATATTTTTTTTTCAAATAATCTGTGGCTAGTCTTTTATCTAAGAATGATCGCTTTGATCGTGAAGTTGAAAGAACAGTTAATGCTAGTTGTACGGTTTTAGATGCTTTGGGTTCTTTTGCAAGAAATAAAAATAACATAGTAAAAAAAAATTAGAACTCATTATATTAAAACTAAAAAGTGTTAGGATATAATTCTATATTAATATTTATAAATAATCGACATACTCCACGTATTCTACGTACGCCTTCGTCAGAAAAAAAATACAAATTATATTTACAGTAAATATCAGAATATAAAAATTGTTACTATATAACAAAATAAGTAAATAGATAAAAAAATTTATAAATTTTTAATTAATGAGAGTTAAATTTTATGATCTAGTTACTTATTTTGTTACGTAGTAACTTGTTTTTATGTTCTGTCTATTTATTGTAAATGCATTTGTATCTTTTTTTCTGATAAATAAATATTAATACAGAACTTAAACCAGAAGCCGTTCTATTTTAATAAAAACGTAAATGTTTCTAAGAAAGCTCTTTTGAATATGTAAAATTCTGTTTTATTGCATACGTTGATGTATGATAATGAGATGCCGCTTAAATGAGGTTTTTATGTAGTGTATGTGATGTAACTAGATGGAATCGAATACAAAATAGATTAGTGTGAAATTGAAAAAAATATTGTTGCAATAGTTGGTGTTAGTCAGTTCAAATTATTCGGTCAATTTTAGAGAAAGCCTAATGAACGGTTGGTTAAAAAAATATATTTGTGAATGATTTTGAAGGTATACGTTTACACATGAACGTCCGATGAGTAGTTGGAGTGCTATGATTGAGACAGTGGCTTACGTGAGCAAATGTTTCCAAGTAGTAGGAACAGAACATAAATATGATGAATATGGTTGATGTTAGAGTTGCTTGTCTGAATATAAATGTTTGGAGGAAACTAATTTCGTTATAGTGGAAAGAGTATGTATGTATTTCTTAATAATTTAACTTCGCCGTGCATTTATTTACAAAAATGTCGTTTTCATCTGGAAAAATAAAATTACTCTTTTAACTTTGGTTATTATTTTTTAACATTAATAAGCATTTTTTAAAAATCAATATATGTACAATATCTTTTCAGATGATTATAAAATATTATTTTGTCATGAGAAAAGCAAAACATTTGTCTAGTATGTTAGACACAGTCTGGAATGAATTTTGGTTAACTGACACATTAGACAATGAATCAAAACAAAACATGCAGTCACTATATAAAATAGCTAATACAATCAGCAGAATATATTATGTGTTTCTTACAACGGCAAGTTGCTTTTTTGTGTTACGAGCCGGTATGAAAGGAAATCACGCATTTCTAATAGAAATCTGGATTCCATTCTTCATCAAAGATTATATAAAAATATCACCATATTATGAAATAATATTTTTTGTTCAATCAATGATATATATACTAACAGTTTCTTGCTTAATAAGTTCTATTGATAGTTTATTCATTGTTTTGACATGTAGTATTTGTATACAATTTAAAATGATTTGTATAAATTTACTACAAATTGGACCACAGAACAGTTACAAAGAAAATAATGAAATTGTTAATATAAATGTTGCTCATCATGTCAAAATATTGAGGTACGTATCCATTGTATCTTTAAACAAAGCGCTAGAGTTAGTTAGCATTGTTTAATTCTGTTCAAATTAAAAAATAAAATGGTTAAGAAGTTCATTTAAAGTAAAAAATATTATATAAACATAGGTCCTATTCTATCTACTTGCACAACTATAAATAATTTAAGTTTAAAAATAAATTACCAGTAATTTAAAAAGCAATATATATTATATGTTTTTATATATTGACCAAGTTATTGGTGGCTAAACTTTACTTTACTTTACATACTGTTACCTTTGCGTATTTTATGAATATACATCGCAAAATTTTAGTGCGGAAATGATATTTACAATATTAAAACTTATTTTGAAAACTCGTCTTTAACATATAGGTTATACGTAAGATGAAATGATTGTACGTGAAATATATGGTAGTGCTCATTACAGAAGAGATGAGATAAAGAGGTTAATTTGTTATAATAATTCTCAAAAATATTGAGACTTTATATTTTTCCCCGAAAATTTCACAAGATACTCAGTCATTGAATCGGCTTGTTAGGCTATGCATCAAGGACTGGCCAGTTTAATCGTAGACACGTGTTTCGACCTATAGGGTCTCATCAATACGGTGATCAGTATCGGGAAATCACTGATGAGGTCCTAAAGACCGAAACACGTGTCTACGGTTAAACTGGCCAGTCATTGATGCATAGCCTAAGAAGCCGATTCAATGACTGAGTATCTTGTGAAATTTTCGGAAAAAATATAAAGTCAAATATTTTTGACTATTATTATAACAAATTTTACAATGACAAATAAACATTTATTTGTTTAAGGTTTATTAGGTTAATTTGTTAATGTTCAGTGAAATTAAAGAAACGTGGAAAATTTTTACTTTTTTTAACATAAATACTAAAAATAACAGTATCTGCTAGTAGTTAAATAACCCTGGAAAAAGGGGGCAGCAGTTTTTCAACATTCAAAATGTTAAAATCAAATTTTCTGAATCAGTTTTAATATTGTTAATATAATTTTCGCACTAAAATTTTGTGATTGTATTTTAAAATATGCTAAAATAAGAGTCTGTAAAGTTTGAAGTAAATAAATTTGGTAACCGTAAAGTAAAGTTTTACCGTATTTGTTAATTGTGGGTTCACCGAGTTGCACGAAACCAGAGAAACACAACATTCACGATTTACCGTAAGAACTCACACTGTACGTATGAACTGCACTGGCTAAAGACTGTGCTTTGTGCTTTGTCGTGTGTTTTCTTCGTCGTGCCTTGTGGCCAAGGCAAGGCTGTTTACGGTAAAATTCCTAGTGCTACAAAAATAAAAATATTTTGAAATACGATATTAGATTTGTCTTGCATTCAGAGGCGTACGCTTTCAAGTCTTAATTTATTATTAATTTTTATTTTTAGGTTTCTAAACTCGTTCGAAGATAATTATTCAAAATTATTTTTACCTACACTTGTTACAACTTTTCCGGCTCTGTGTTTATCAATGTACGGATTTGTAGTGGAAGAAGAGTTGTAAGTAATATATTTTAAATTATATTTGTCAGATAAATTTAATATTTTGTATTATTACAGCAATAGAGAATTAATATGTGCGTGTGCATTGGGCGCTGCTTTGTTACAAACACTTGCTTATTGCTTTGCTGGTCAGCTTATTCAAGATGAGGTAAATTATCATTTTATTGAATTTAGTTTAAAAATATTTATAAATAATCACCAAAAAGGTTATGAAATATGCTTTTTAGTAGACCAAAATTCATGCCATTTCGATGATTATTAATGAAGTGGTGTCAATTTTAAAAATATGATTTCCGACTCCGAAAAAAAAACTAAAATGATTAATATATTAGAATTATATGTTCTTATAGTTTTCATTCAATTTTAATGACTGTTCGCGTGTAACAAATAACATACACTAACAATTTTCTATATAATATCATTTTATTTTAATCACACTGAAGGCTGTGATAAGGTGGTGCATTTTAAGACAATTGAAAAATGCACATCCTTATCACAGCCTTTTTTTGAGTCAAAAACATATTTTTCAAATTCACACCTCTCCGTTAATAATCATAAGAATGTCATAAATTTTGATCTGCTAAAAAGCATATTGCATAGTCTTTTTGGCGGCTGTTTTAAAATATACAATAAAAGTTATATACAAAAATTTCTAAAAAGATGATTTCCCAATTTAAGCTAAATGCAAATTTTGAGTCTTCAACAGGCACGGGTTAATATAATGTAACAGGTCTAGGACAGCAATAAATTTCCGACTTTGCCATTTTGGCTATTCTATTTGAGTTATTCTTCTTTACTCTGAAGTGTTCTGTAACTGTTCGGATATTGCTTTTAGAGTGCTTGTGGTAAAATTTTTGTCGTTTGGCTATTACTGTATGGAGTAAAAAGAGGTAACTCCATTTACCCTATTTCGTAGAGCGTAGATTTAGGAGCTTACATGTGTAGTAGCAATAAATATTTTAATTATAATTTGTTTTCTGAACAAATTTGACGGTTATGAGATAAAAATTCCGTTACGTGCATTTTATAGAGTAAAGAATGAAAAATTTCAGGCTACATTCGAATATGTTTTAAATAGGTGATTTATCATATTTGAAAATATAAATTCTGAATAGTTATCAACCTTCTCTAAAGCTTATTATACATTTTCGTTTTTGTCGTTATCATGAAATAAAAATTCTCTTACATTTTTACATGTGACAGATTATCTTCATTATTTGGCTTTCCTTAACTGCATTAACTCTGTTATTGCGTCACTACAAAATTATTGCAACTCCGAATTAATTGTCAAATCTACCATAAATATTCGTTCAACTCAGTAGATGAGCGCTATGGGTTTTTTAAATTTTATGAAACGCAACGTAACTAATAAGCAAGTTATATTTTGAAATGCAAGTACATATATGATCTGTTTTCAAAATCATAGATCATTTATATGTAATTTAGATCAAGAACTCTAAAATTGAAATTATTTAGATCAGATCAAAGACCTTACATTTTGATCTAGATCAGTCACAATTCTGTTTTTAAATAATGAATTTTCAGGGATTAAAGATATGTGATGCTGCATACAATAGCATATGGTATAATATGGATAGCGGTGTCGTACAAAATAGTTTAATAACGATAATGATGCAAAGTCAAAAATCATTTGTAATTTCAATTGGCGGCGTATTGGACCTAAATTTCATCAGTTTTGGGCGGGTATGTAACTCTACCTAAGTGTATCATATTTTATTCTATTCAATAATTATTTTTTTCTAATTTTTAGGTTGTGCGAGCTTCATATTCCTTTCTGATGTTTCTAACTAATATGACATCATGAAAATATATCTAATATAAAATTATATTAATAATTTGTTATTATATTCGTCTAGAAAAAGTTCAGCACCTCGAAATGTTGTATTATTTTAATTTTATTAGAGCTATATTTACAATACAAATCACACGTAAAAACTGCAAAAATTCAATTAGTATTTAGATTTAATTAGATTTGAAATAAATGGGTAAACCCATATAAAAATCACTTTGATATTATCACAAACTAAGAAATAGGAATAAAATTTGTATATTTTTTCACCAACATTATTCAAAAATAAATATTAAATTAAATATTATGCATGAAAAAGAATCTATCCTAAAAATTTGTTTTAAATCATACAAACAGCATGCTTAAAATAAATTAATATAGTTTTTCCGGAATATTATAAACGTATATATATATACCAATACCTCACTTTGCGTCGTGGTTACGTTCCAAAAAAACACGACGCAAATTGAAACGACGCAAAGTGAATTATGATTTTCTATAGCAAACCATGTAAAGATCGAAGATAGGTTCCAAGGTTACAAAAATACTACTTTTTAAAAAGAAAATTGAACAAAAATAATATAAAATTTTATTACATACATACAAAAAACAAAAAAAAACAAAATCAATTAAAACAAAATAAAATATTCAATTAATTTATAAAAACAAAATAAAAATTAATCACTGTCTGATGAGTCCATAGTGGCTGTTGTTGTAAGTCGGCTTTCTTTCACAAAAAATTGGTCCAATGTTTGCTGAACAGCTTTTTTTTTCAACGTAAAATAAATTTCCTTGTAGCAATTGATATTCGTAGCTACCCAAAACAACGCAACTTCGAAAATCTAACGACGCACAGTGAAAATTAGTACTAATTCAGCAGCGACGCAACTTCGAAAAAACGCAAAACGAAACGACGCAAAGCGAGGTATTGGTGTATACAGTGTGTCCCCGGATTGATTTGACCAGTCGGCGTTATGTCCAGACACTTTTTTTTAAAATTGATTTTTTTGAAATTTTGCACAGAGCCATAATTTCATATTCTCAACAACTTTTGTCAAGAACATTATGCCGTATTATTGACAGAAAAGGCCGTTTACCTGAATATAAAATAGTTTTTTACATTTTTCATGGCCGCCTTGATTTTTAAAAAACTAAAAATATGCTTAAAATTGTTTTCAGACAAAGCATATATTTATATATATATATATATATATATATATTTATATATATATATATATATATATATATATATATATATATATATATATATATATATATATTTATATATATATATATATATATATATATATATATATATATATATTTATATATATATATATATATATATTATGACGTTATTATGATTAATTTATTTATTTATTTATTTTGGTTCCTACCTGAATCACTGTCACGCACCACCGGCTACAGTTGGTTTGGTGGGCACTAGGGGGTGGGTTTAGAGGCGCCACCGAGATATAAAAAAATTTCGAGTATCTCGGCCACTCGAAGGCAAAAGGTTTGGACAACCACAGGAAAAAACACAAATGGATTGGATAATGGTTTCAGTTGTTTTTTTTTATGGAATTATTTATTATTTCTTTATTTTTTTTTTTTTTTGAAATAAAACTCAATTTGATGCAGCAGACTTGAATTTAAATAAATTTTATTTAGCTTATGTAATTTCTCACAGAGTTTAATTTATTATATTGAATACAAAATGTTATTTGATTTTTAGTATGGGCAACGAAAATATGATTGAGAAATCTTACGCTTATGGGAGTTACTGAGCCAGGGCCTAGCTAATTCCTCTTCTTGTTGGTGTAGAGGGCTGAAGGCTTCCAGTCAGGACTGTGAGTTGGTACGGCACGTGGACGACAATTATAAGCTTAAGTTGTAAGGCTGATTTTCGTAAAACGAGCGATTAAATCCTCAGTGATATAGTCACATAATATTGGAACCGGAACGATTCTCATGAGCCGTTTTTCGGATAGATCGGCTTTGCAATCGTACCTTGGTTTAACTGACTGATGCTGTTTCTACCTGAAGACGACGACCAAACGACGACAGTCCTAGACGGAATCCTCCAGCTCGACCACAACCAACCCTGAAAAACCATACACACACAACAGTATCCTTGCTACGACTGATAGAGTTTTTACACAAGATTATAAATTAAGTTGCCAACTAAAAAATCACTGCTCAAGAGCTTACAATGTTTTCTAAATTGAACAGAATAATAATGTAACAAAGTGAGAATGTCATACAAAAACTATTTAAAATATTTAGCAAAAATAACTGATACAATTCAAATACAAAAAAATTACAGTAATTGAAACAATAGTAAATCGTAAATAAAGATAAATTGAGCAAAATAACTAATACAAATTAAATACCAAAATTGTTAATAATTTAACCAATATCAAACAATAAATAATTACCAAACTATAATTAATTTAACATTAGTGCAGATACAACATAAACACAAGAATGGCTTCGTAAACCAATGCTACTTACAATTTCTCTTTCTATGTGAAAATGCTGCCAACGGATGATCCGAATCGAACTTTGCAGAATCTTATTAATTTTAGATTGAAGCCCAGCAGCGGAAAAATCGACAACAAAAACGCTGGCTTCAACACAATCTAAATACTCAATCATCAGCTACAATAAATAACAAAATTAATAAGAAGTTGCGAGATCTCAGCGGCGCTGCGCAAAAGCTAAGTTCGACAAACAAGATTTTTTCACACAAAAAGGAATGACGTCACACACAGCACAGAATGATTTGAACAACAAAAAAATTATACAGAAAATAGGAATTTTAACAGGAAGTAAAGACGGAAGGAAAAGACTCGAGTCGCAAAAATAGGATCACAAACACTACATGATTCTAGTCCGGACCTCGGCAGTGATACCAACGATAGCAGAAAAGCCCATTTTTCATCATCAAAATTAACAAACTCAAAATTACTAAATTAATTCAAATAAAACGAAAATATTAATCTCGATCATTAACACGAACATTACTAAATCATATTTCATCAAAATAAACCGAAATTAATAACGGATGACGAATATAAAACAAGATATAACATTAAAACTTACATACCGAGGTGGACACCGCCGCAGTCCGTACGAGAATCACTTGTTTATCATCGTTTCCGTCAAGCGAGCGAACGCTCCCGGCCAACGTCACAGCGAAAAAAATAGTTTTGCGTGAAATTTAAACTTGCAATAATTAACCAAAATATTGTGCAGTTGTAACAATAAAAAATTGTTACAATATATATATATATTTATATATATATATATATTAATATATATATATATATTTATATATAAAATAGAATTAAAATAGATATTTCGAATAAAACATGATAAAAATTTTTAGTATACTATACTACAGATACAAAACATCGTTTGACCTTGCCGGAGTTCGAACCCGAAACCTTCTGCTTTCGCTGCAACTTGGCTACCAAATGCGCCACAAGATCAATTATATTACCTATAACCTAATATACTCTATTATTGTTTATTTTAAATAAATGATATATATATATATATATATATATATATATATATATATATATATATATATATATATCGAAAAAAGGAGATATTGGGATGTCGGTCATAAATATTAGGGCTAAATAATTCAAAACTCTATTTCAATTTTATTCCGAGCTTTCGGCCTTATTTTAGGCCATCTTCAGGGAAACTGGAAGATTTTATTTTGTTGTAATAAACATTTTACAATAAAAAAACTATGTATAATACAAACAAAACAAAATATTTATTTATTTACTCACAGTTCGAAGAGATCAATGTTAATGGTTAAAGCTCGCGAAAACAAACACATATCTTTGTTTAGAATTCATGAAATTTGCATTAGGTGTTAGAGATTAAAATTATTTTTGATTGTTACAGTTTAAAAATGAAATAAGTTATAAATAATCAAACACCTTAATATGTTAATGTATAAAACTTGTCTGATTTAAGAAAAACCATTGTACTAATAAATAAAAATTTTTTGTAACATTACGTTTAAAATTTATTAAAATTTTGACACCATTTTGTGCGATTTATGTGCAAAAACTTGTTATAAATTTTGATTTTTAAAAAAAAATTTTTTTTGAGAAAACAGATCATGATATTACCGACCAAGACATGTCATAAGCGCCAGAACTTCTGAATGTGTCCGTGGTGTATGTACGTCATAATTTATAGGGTACCTATATAATATAAGGGTATGGCCATGTAGTGGTCAAATCAATAAGGTTCATTTTCGCTTGTGTCCGCCATTAGTCCGCCAAATTTTTGTTGTGATATATGTGCTGATCCTTGTTATTTGAAGTTATTTTAAGGTTTTTTAATATTATAAACAGTTATGTTATATTAAGATTTTATATTAACATAATTAATAGTGTATAGACCGGAATTAAATATTTAAAATATCGACAAAGACTTATTTTTTGTTAATTAGTGTAGTGATAAGTGACATATACACCTTAGAAATAATTTTCATTTATATTGAAGTTAAGTGTAAAAAAGTTTAATTTAATTTTATATATAAGTAATCATTTACAACAACAAAATAAGATTAGGTAATTGGAAAAATTTAAATTATATAAATTTTGATATCTTAACCTCTCTTAACTTACAATAACGATTTTATCATCATATTATGTATTTGGTATAAATTGTATTATTATAATTATTGTAAAAAAATTTCATTATTAAAAATTTAAAATATTTATTTTTTATTTTTATAGGGAATGCCCGGTTGTTCAGCAGTGGGTTGCAGCAATAGAGCAAATCTATGGCTATTTAGATATTTTTATTTATGTAGAAATAAATATTTTTTTAAAATTTATTTTCTTTGTTTATATATTATACCCATTGTTATTATTTAATTAACAGCGTTGATCGAGCGTTTGTGTTTGTTGTGATATTTTATATTTTTAAAAATAGAATAAATATTTTTAGAAATTATCATAATAAACTTTATATTATAATCTAAATACAATTTAAAGGATAATAATGTTAGTTAAAAAATTGAATTCGTTATACGATTAAAAATTCCTGGAAATGAAAAATTTTAAAATAAATCAAAATTATCTAGTATTATTAATTATAAAATTGGTATTTTTGTATTTGCAAATATTTACATTGAAGAATATATTTACATTTATTTGTTCTGTGTATTACTTAAATACTTTTTTATTGTATAAATATGAAAAATAATTAATTAAAGTTATAACGATTCTTCCACACTGTGCGTCACTTATAACGAGGGTTCTTTAATATAAATAATACACAGATCGTTAATTATATGTAGGTTCTATTAATGAATAAATTTTACAAGAAATCACTAAAACAATACAGAAAGAATATATAAACTAACAAAGTATTTTATACGTATGTGCTCGTCGCTAGTCAATGTTCAACTGTCTCTTTGCGGCGCGCGTATTGTTGATACCGCCATCCCCACCAACAACCATTCTCAACCGCCAGTAACGGTCGCCGTATTCCTGGAAGCGATAAGGGTTTACCAGTGGCGTTACATCCTCCCCCTCTGGTCTGCAACTCGATCCTTCGGGCGTGGACCAGAACTTCTATTCCGCGGTGTTTTCCGTGGACGACCTCGACCACGTTTTGGTAAGACAGGAGATGGTAGTTGCTCATTGAGTCGTTCCTGAAAAATAGTTAGATCGGACGTATGGTATTTACCTACCACCTGGTGCTCGTTTCCAAGTTCGCATAGTTCGTATGTAGTGGGCGTCACTACACGCTTGACCTGGTATGGGCCATCTCGTTTCGGGGCCAACTTAGCATTGATCTTCTTGCCAGCGTTGCTTAGAAGATGACTCTTGAGTAGAACCTTGTCTCCTGGATTGTATGACTCTGATGGTCTTCGTTTCGTATCAGCCTTAACCTTTTGGATATCTTGTTGTCTTTCGATGGTCTCCCGAGCTTGCTGCAAGGTGTTTGTGAATCTCTTCAGGTAAGGTGTGATTTCAGGTATGAATCGGTCAGACATAGCCAAATGTCTTAGATCATGCTGTACGTCGTCTGGTGTTCTCAACTCTCTTCCAAAGGTGAGATATGCAGCACTGAATCCTGTTGATGCACATTTTGCAGTATTTATCGCGAAGCGTATAGCTGACAAACATTCTGACCAAGTGTCATGCTGATTTCCTACTATTATTGAAATCTGAGTTTTGACATCTCTGTTTTTCCGTTCAACTGGATTACTTTCCGGGTGATACAGTGGTATGAAACTCTGTCGGATCTGCAACCAATGCGTCATTTGTTGCATCACTTCTGAAATGAACTGGACACCATTATCCGAAATTATACATCTAGGGGTTCCGTATCTTAGGAAAATCTCATTGATTAACGTACGGGCACATTCACTTGCGCTAGCGATCTTTAATGGAAATATTTCAATCCATTTTGAAGCCGTATCTTCTATTACATAGATCCATCGGTAGCCTTCCTTCGTCTCTGGAAGTGGGCCAATTAAATCTATAGCAATTGTTTCGAATCTCTGCTTTGGAGCTGGTGTTTGCAGTAGTCCTGCCGGTTTCAAGTTAGAACTTTTATATTTTTGACATTCTGGGCACGCCTTCAGATAGTCTTCAATATATCTACGCATTCCAGTAAAATAGTATCTGGACGCAATTCTACACATTGTTCTTTCTACTCCGCAATGACCTGCTGTGGGTGAATTGTGGTATTCATCTAGTATTTTCTTGCGACTTGTTGCTGGTACAACCAGTTTTGGATCTTCGTTATCATCATCCGCGACGTAGCGATATAGTACACCATGCATGAGTATGTACCCTCTATCTGTCCATCGGGATATGTCGACAGGATTATCATCTTCAAAGGCTTGAATAATCTTTCTCACCTCTGGATCTTCCAGTTGTTCTGCTCGAAGAACAGTAGCATTTTGTGTTGGTATAGTAATTGTTGTGCCATATACCTCACATTTTTCAGTTTCTTCGTCTATTGGTCTTGACAACATATCAGCCACATTATTTATTTTTCCTGGTGTATATTCTATATTTAAATCATATGCTTGCAATCGCAGTGCCCATCTCGCTAGGCGACCGGTTGGTGACTTCAATGTCAAAAGCCATTTCAACGGTTGGTGGTCGGTGCCGATGATGACTTTTGCTCCTTCTATATATCCGCGATATTTGTCAACTGCCCAGACGACAGCAAGAGCTTCGCGCTCTGTCGTTGAATAATTTCTTTCAGCAGAGAGTAGCAGTCTGCTGGCATATTCAATTGGTCTTTCTTCAGTCCCATCTCCTTGCAGAAGGACTGCCCCTAAGGCAAAATTACTTGCATCTGTCCTTAATACGTAAGGTTTGCTTGGATTCGCTTGCTGCAACACAGGTGCTGTGATCAGAAGCTGTTTCAATCGTATAAACGATGTATTTTCTGGTTCTTCCCATTTCCAGTTTGCTTTTTTCTTTGTTAGATTGCAAAGTGGGCGTGCTATCTCGGCAAAATCAGGTATGAATTTTCTATACCATGAACATGATTGAAGAAATGATTGTACTTGCTTTACATTTCGTGGTGGAGGCATCTGATTTATTGCGCTCACTTTATCCGGATCTACCTGTATACCATCTGTAGTAATTAGGTGGCCTAAATATCGCACTTTTATGCAAGCAAAATTACATTTCTTACGCTTTGCTCGTAGGTTGAATAATTTCATTCGATCGAATACTCGTTTTAAGTCTTTCACGTGATCCTCGAAAGTTTCTGACACTATTATAATATCGTCTAAATACGCGAAAATTGTCACATCGTCTAGTTTTGTTTTGAATCTGTCTATCAATCTTTGAAACGTAGCAGGCGCATTACGTAATCCAAACGGCATTCGAATAAATCGGAATGTACCAAAAGGTGTCACAAAACACGTCTTGTCTCGGTCCTGTTCATGTACTATAACTTGGTGATAACCAGAGCGAAGATCTAGAGTAGTCATGTAAGAAGTGCTTTTCGCGTCTTGTAGTAGCTCATCCATTCTTGGCATCGGATAACTATCACTGACTGTTATCGCATTCAGCTTGCGATAGTCAACACATAATCTTACTCCTCCATCTTTCTTGTCTACCAGGACGGTAGGCGCACCCCACGGGCTTTCGCATTCTTCTATAATATTATCTTGCAATAGTTGATCTATTTCTTTTCTAAGAAGTTCCTTCTTGTAGTGTGATAATTTGTACTGCGGTACATAGATCGGTTTATGCGTTCCTGTGTTTATCGTATGTTCAGCATACGGTGTAGCGTCTCCCCCTGGTTCGAAGATACTTTTGTTCTCATTTAGTGTTGCGTTTAACTTTTCATGTTGTTCTTGTGTTAATTCAGTTCCTTCGTCCGGCCGGAGAGAAACTTCCTCAACTGCGACAACGTTTACTTGCGTTAAATGGTCTCGTCTTGTATTTTCTTCAAAGGAGTATCGCTCGTGTGGTTCATCTTCAAACGACCACGTGTGTTCTCTGGAGTGAAGTGTGATATCTGCAGCTTCCAGAAAATCCATTCCTAATAATGTATTGTTCTCAGTTAAATCTGGAAATATAATGAATGTAGTCGGAAATTTACGACATTTTAATTCAACGTCAACAGTCGTTTTCAAAATATTTTTGATTTTGGTCAACCCATCTGCATACTCGACATGTATGATGCTTGGAGTAAATGCAACACCTTTCCTTTCCAATAATTTATATAGCGTGTGCCCTGCAATAGATGCTTGTGCACCTGAATCGGCATAAGCAGTGCCCCTCGATCCCAGAATAGTTACGGGTAAGAGTGGTCTTGCTTTATGTTCTGTTTGCTTATCAGTTATGCTATAAAATTCAAAGCAGTTTGCACTCACCTTTTCAGCATTTTGTTTACTACATACCGGGCATTTTGCTTTGATGTATCCTGGTGTACCACAACCATAACATTTTAAAACTGTTTCTTCTTTTTCCTGGCTCTTATTTTCATTTCTTTCTTCCAGCTGTTTCTTTTTGTTTCTGCATTCCTCTTCAATGTGTCCAAATTTTTTGCAAAATTTGCATTTTGGCCTTTCTTTTTTCAATGTTGTGAATGCGTTCTTGTTTTCTTCTTTCTTCATTGTTTCACGCGTATTTTCCCGTATTGACTGTTCGACGATTCGAGCATCGTTCAGTAAATCTTGGAATGTTTCTCACCTAGTTCATCCGGAATGTTCGCTAACAAGGCGCGCGCGCGACACACAAAAATATCGGTTGGTGTACTGAGATCTTGTTCCGTCGAAAACAGTTCTCGATAGATTTGGTGAGGCGGTTTTTTCGGTCCAAACGCATCGCGTAAAGCTTGTATTGCTTCAGTCCACGTTTTCGTAACCGTTTTTAGTCCTTGCCACCATGTTGCAGCAATTCCGTCTAGTAGCATCGGTAATCCGCGTAGCGCATTTTCATCTGAAACGTTTGTGCATTCTTTATAAATTTCTATCGCATCGATAAACGATTCGATGTTCGCGTCCGGTTTTCCGTCAAACCGCGTACTACATTTCGCAAAGTTACCGTGTTTAGTATTCCCGTTTGTCGTTTCACGCGACGGTGTAGATTCTCGCGATGATTGTGCAAACGTTTGTGCCTGAATACTAGCAATGAGTTGAGCTAACTGTTCATTTGTCATAGCGATTACACTCGGTTCTGCCATTCTTTTTGCTGTTTTTCGCGTTATTCTTCTTGTAGAAGCCGTTGTACCGGATTACATTGAACACTATTTTCAAAAAACACTGTCCGTTCCCGCACACACACACTCACAATTTTCACTAACGGCCTCACGTTGGGCGCCACTTATAACGATTCTTCCACACTGTGCGTCACTTATAACGAGGGTTCTTTAATATAAATAATACACAGATCGTTAATTATATGTAGGTTCTATTAATGAATAAATTTTACAAGAAATCACTAAAACAATACAGAAAGAATATATAAACTAACAAAGTATTTTATACGTATGTGCTCGTCGCTAGTCAATGTTCAACTGTCTCTTTGCGGCGCGCGTATTGTTGATACCGCCATCCCCACCAACAACCATTCTCAACCGCCAGTAACGGTCGCCGTATTCCTGGAAGCGATAAGGGTTTACCAGTGGCGTTACAAAGTATATTTATGTATCTATTAATATATAATAAACCACTTTATTTGCGATAATAATGAAAATTTCATGTTTTTCCTGTATATCTTCTATACATATTTGGCGGACTAATGGCGGCGACCTTGACTATGTCCATACCCTTATATTATATAGGTACCCTAATAATTTAAGGTTATTTATAAACAATGTGACAAGGAGATCACATGTTTGAAAAACATTGTGCATATCATAAACGGTAAGCAGCTTATTAATAGTAATACGTAAGTCATTTTTTAACTGGATTGTGTAAGTTTGATTAAATAACTATAGATTTGGCTCAATTTATCTATGTCCGTTCTTTTGTTTAAGGTGTTGTTTGTAGATATGTGATACATTTCCAAAAAACTGCGTTTAAAGATGTTACGATCATTATCCAATACAGTAACAGAATCATAATCCATTCTGTGATTTGATTTGTGACAGTGTTCAGATAGTGCAGTAGATTGTGGTTTTAATCTACAATCACTGCGATGTGTTGTGAGACGATCTTTGTGCAGATTGTGATAAGTGTTACATTGGTCAAACGTCACGCAGACTAAAAGATTGTCTCACAACATATCGCAGTGATTGTAGATTAAAACCACAATCTACTGCACTATCTGAACACTGTCACAAATCAAATCCCAGAATGGATTATGATTCTGTTACGGTATTGGAAAGTTAGCAACCCTGTATGGGAGTAAAACTATAATCTTTGTTGGTATTAGAAAAAATGTTTTGTGAAAATTTGGTAAATTACAATTAAATAATACAATTTTTAAGAAATTTAATTTTTTTTTTTTCTAAAAGTTGGCATTACTGTATTTTATTAAAATTACATAATTTATGTAGGCACCATGGGAATGTTTTCTAAAAATTCGACCAAAATCGGATAAATATTGTAGTCAGAATAAATTTTTAAATATTCTAATAATTATTTTCGGAAAGTTGACAATACTGTATTTTGTTAAAATTATATAATTTATGTGGGCACGAGGAGAATTTTTTGTGAAAATTTGATAAAAATCGGTTAAATAATGTAACCACAATAAATTTTAAATATTTTGTAATTTTTTCTTGAAAAGTTGGTTTCACTGAAAAAAAAAATGATGACAATATTTCATACCTAGTTTCATTCATTGTAGCAAAACAAAACTGATACTTTCACTGTTTTAAAAAGATGGTAAAAAAATGCAAAAGAATATACAAACGTAATTATACGAACACAAGTTTTCCTAGGCGATCATGCCATAACATTCCGCAAAGTCATTTGCTAAATTTCCTAGAAAAATTAATAGATTCATGACTATTAACTATATATACATTAATAGACGTCAACGTTCATTCGAATGATGAATAAATAAAATGTGATAGATTAAAATTGAAAAACAATCTTATGGCTATTTTTACTACTTTGACTGCAAGGAAAAATTAGTATAGCGTTTGGTACGGTGTCTGTAACATTTTCCAAAAAAAAAAAAAATTGTATAGAAATCCTTCATATAGCCTCTAGATGACGAATCTGAAGTTAGTTTATGTGGGTGTATGGATGTGCGTCGTCAGCTCGCTCGCTCACTCGATCGCTCACTCGCTCGCTCGGTCGTAAGTCAAAATTTTGTGGCCGCAACTCCTCCTAGACGGTTCAACCGATTTTAATGAAATTTTCAGGATAAATTTGTCTAGTACCCAAGATGGTCATGTGGTTTTAGTTTTTTCCAGTGATGCCAACTTTCCGAGATAAAAATTACTAAAGTTTTAAAAAATTCATATTGGCTACGTTATTTATCCGATTTTGATCAAATTTTCAGAAAAGATTTCCCTAATGCTCCCATTAATTATATAATTTTATTAATATCCAGTGTTGCCAACTTTCCGAAAAAAAAATTACTAAAGTTTTAAAATTTTTATTATGGCCTTGTTATTCAACCGATTTAACTCAAATTTTCACAAAAGATTCTCCTAGTATTCATATAATTTATGTAATTTTAACAAAATACAGTGTTGCCAACTTTCCGAGAAAAAAATTAGTAAAATTTTTAATAATTCATTATGACCATTTTATTTAACCGATTTTAATCAAATTTTCATAAAAGTTTTTCCTAGTGCTTAAATAAATTATGCAATTTTAACAAAATACAGTGTTGCCAACTTATCGAGAAAAAAATCACAAAATTTTTTAAAAATTCATTGTGGCCACATTATTCGTTCGATTTTGATCAAATTTTCAGAAAAGTATCTCCTAATGCCCACATAAATTATAATATTAAAATACAGTGATGCCAACTTTCCGAGAAATGTCAAAGTAGTCTATATATGGGTTTACCCATATACTTCTAATCTTGTTTTTTAATTATTCGAAATTAGAGCCAGTCAATCTAATTAAGTAGAAAATGAACATGTTTGACTGATAGATCCACTTAAAGTGGAAAGAAAAAAAAGATGCCAACATATAACTTACATAAATAATTATATTTAATTTTAATTTCCTATATAACTGAATAGTAATAATAAAAATATATATTAAGTTAAATTCTGTAATTTTAGTACGATTATATCAGTTACGTACACTTTTTACTTTATTTAATAAATTATTAAAAATATTAATTTATATAACATATAACAGAACTTTAAAATATTTTTATTAATATTCTTATTTTATTTATAATATTAAGTTTCTAAAAACTGCATTTAAATATTGTATTTAAAACGTTACAATAGGGTCATTTCACATTTTTTTTTTTTATTACTTCAATCGAAAGATCTTATGTATTTATAGGCATAAACAGCAACAACAATTTTTTTTTGCATTATTATAGCCGTAATTAACAAAAAGATTTGCCCGCCAAACTGGTTCCCAAAAATCGACGTCGGCCATTTTATGACGTTTTCAATACACAATAGAGTTGTTTGACGTCAGCGCAAAGTCACCGTTGACACACGTGCTATGCATAGTATTGTCATAACGGTGCTAGGTCCATGGTGCTGGGGAGCAGAGGCGGTACTTTTTTCTTTAGATGCTACTAGAATATATGCAAATATATGATATTTTGCTATTGTCTTGTTACTGTTCCTGTGTTGTCAATGTACTTTGCAGTTATATATATATATATATATATATATATATATATATATATATATATACACCAGCGTTTCTTCTTCATTTATTTACAAAATATCAATTAAAAGAAAATATTGCTTTCAGTACACTAGTACACATATATTTACATTAAAATAATCTTTGCAAAGAAATATAGAACCTATATAGAAAGACTATAATCTGAAATATTTCGTCCTGCTGCTTCTAACCAAATTTTTCTTCTATCATAATCAAATGATACAGTACCTAATAAATAATTTGTTACTATCATTTGACTGGTACCTATTGCATGATAAAACTACGCAGTGCTTTTTTAAACTCATTTGTAAAATATGTAAACAAGAAACTTCATAAGAACAAGAACAAGTTGTTTGATATATGACAAATAGTACAGCTTAATTTTAAATTCAAGTGACAGTAGGCACCTCTTACTAAGTGCGTTTGTTTTGCAAGGTTCATAATTTTTTACAAAAATAAACTTTTTCAAAATTGCTTCAATATTTATTCTGTTAATTTAACTATACTTATAATTAACTTTATAAATATATAATAAAGTATTATATTAGAACTTGTATATTTTTTTTAATGTATATTATTAGTTAAAATATATATAAAACGTTCTGAATTTTTTAAATTGTATTTGCTAAATGTCGTCAGCCAATCAGGTTGTAAAACGTAGTAAAACGTCATATTATAGCTCCATTGTTTATCACATACGTCATTATTTTTAAAATGATTTGAAAATGTACACTGATTTTCAATTATTAATTAAAAATGAACTATAAAACTTTCGTTGTTTTTTTTGTTATGAAAAATTATGTTTCATATTCGACTCTCGATTGTGACATGTTTTTTTAAAATTTAAATTTTGTGAAATGACCCTATTGTGATACAATCTAGCGGATTTAATATAACTGACAGATTGATACAATTGTTCGTTCTAGTTGTACTTCTATATTCATTCCAATCGTCATTCGAATGATCATTCGATTATAATATTCATTCGAATACCGATTATTCAATTATTAAAATCACTCGATTAAACCTATCACTAAATAACACATTAAAAAATGTTTGGCACTATATAGTATCTCGTTTGGGACACACACCAATATTAAAAAAGAAATAAAATTTGTTTTTTCTTAAAAAAAAAAAATAAACTAATATACAAATATTTTTTTATTATTAAAATAATGTAGTAATTGATTATTCATTCACAAAAAAAAAATGATAATGTACTAAAAACTATTTGTCAGTATAAATAATTTTTGGAATAAGTCTATTAGTTATTTAAAATTTATTGTGTGAAAAATAAATTAAATATTTTTTGAAATATGGCTTTTTAAATTTTAAACAAAATTACACAACACAGTAAACAGTAATGTGATCAATTGCGATAAAAAAAAACATTAAATTTTACTCCAATTAAATACTTATTTATTTTACAAAATTTTGTTGTGTAATTATTTATATCTTACAGACCAACGATAAAAATGGCGAAAAAATTATTTCGTGTTTGGAATAAAACACGAACAAAAAAATTTGTTATAGCATTGCAAGAAGATGACGAACATCTTTATGAAAATTTAATACTAAATGGTGGGAAAACAAAAAATATAATCTGACTAATAATCTTTTATTTATAAAAAAAATTATTTTATCATCAAATAAATTACATATTGATGGATCAATTATAGTATTTGAATCTGATGGTTCAATTATAGACCACAGCGAAGTTTTACGTTGTATAAAAGAAGTTCGGTTAATTTTATTGGAAAAAAATGACACTTGGATTAGTACCGACAGGGACGGATCTAGCTTTTTGGGGGCCCAGGGCTTAAAAATACCAATACACGTTTCAAAAAAAAATTGTTTTCTTTTTCTTTTTTGGCTTTGACTCACGCCTTCGCCATTGACTATAAAAAAATTTAAAAAAATAATAGACAGTATTAAAGGTTATAATTATTATTTATTACATTTTTATTAAATACTCGTATATGTATTAAGACGTACACACAAAGATATTAAAGTACAATCACAATTATTTATTGCATTTTCATTAAACATATATTAAGTACAATCTCAATGAAATTAAATACAATAAATATTAGTAAATTTGTGTTTTAAATTTTTTGTGTTTCGATCTTTTCTCTTATAAGCCGTGCTTGGTATAGAATATAATAGGTATATGTCCGAGAGGTTGGGGGCCCCTTGCGTATCTGGGGCCCAGGGCTATAGCCCTATTAGCCCATATGTAGATCCGTCCCTGAGTACCGACCTACAATCAACTAGCACACTTACATTGTATTCTAATGATGATTTAGATTCTCTCAATAGCCTATACAAATAGCCAAATACTATCCGATTTATCGGAAAATGATTCACCTTCTATAGGATCAACGACAACACATGGTATAGTTTGCCACTCCATTTGAATCTTTAAGCAAAGAAACAATAGATCATTGTTTATTAGGAGAAAAAAGAAAATCATTCGATATTAGAAGTTGTGCACATGATTGTTAACACAATGAGAAAAATTAAAATATATTTTTCTATATCAGCAATTAAAAGAATTGTGAAAATGGTTGTAGATAAATTGCCATTAATGTTTCTGGATAAAGATGATGATGGTGTAACTATCAGAGATGGTACCCACAGTCTAGTATCAAAAATTCAAGATAGAAATAACTATCTCAATCGATCACATAAAACAAAAAGCATATTGCAAAATATTGCTATTCCAAATAAAAAGTAAAACAAATGGTAAACATTCGAGCCGGTTGTTCCAAATTGGCAACCGAATTGTGAAGTTGCAATGGAAATTTTAGAAAATAAAAAATCTATTTTAAATAATCAAGAATGGAACACTAAAGAAGAATTTCTAGATTTATTAGAAAAAACTTATCCATTATCAACGTAATTATTTAAATAATATAAACAAAACGCCAACCACCAAACAAATTAAAGAAGAGTGGCCAATTCTTTTTACTGAAGAAGGAATTAAGTGGCATTATGCAAAATTGATGAGTCAGCAAATTGGGTTGCTTAGTGAAAATTTAATAAAGAAAAGTCAAAAACTTTCTAATATTGGAGCTTCCATTGGAATAAAATACCCGGCGGATAACATTTCAAATGATGAGAAGTGCATATACACTTTAACGTCAATTCACACGGTTGTAATTGCTATGTTCAGACACGTAGCTCAAATACAAAACATGTTGAAGTTAATATAATATATATATATATATATATATATATATATATATATATATTAAAATTAAATATATATATAAAATTAAAAAATAAAAGAAAAAGTTGAGATAGAAATTTATTCTTCTACAGAGTAAACTTGCCCACAATTTTAACCAATTACAAACAAGGCCAAATAGCTCCTATCTTCCACCACCCTGCCTACTTAGAAAAAACAGAGTATAATTATGTTTTTATTTATTCTAATTTATTAGAATAAAAGGTTAATTTTGGATTTCTTTCTTAAACAAATATATCCGGCAAAGCATTGTGTGCTAAGAATTGTTTCGGCAAAGAATTGTGGCGGTAAAGATTTATGGCGGCAAAGAATTGTAATTAAAAATTGTAGGCAAAGAATGTTCCTAGATCCCTACTGATAATGTGGGTTATTACGATTTGCCAATATTGAAGATATAATTCAATGAATTAAAAATGAGATTGCAGCGATTCCTGAAAAAATAATCGAGAAAATAATTGGAAATCTTCAATATAGGCAAAAGTATTATATAAAAATGATGCAACACATTTTAATGATGTTTTTTTGAAAGATAAAACGGCATAATATTACCATTTATTGACAAAAACTTAATACTAAAAATTTAAGACTTTATTTCCTTTATAAATTTGTCAGGTGTTTTTGTTCCACCTTATTTAGATAGGATTTTATTGAAAATTTCATTTAGCATTTTTATTATTATATTTAGTAAATGTTTAAAATTGAACATATTATATTATATATTGTTAATTGAAAATAAAAATAAAACCAAAAATTGTTAAAATTTTAATCTACTGCTTTATAATATTTACCTGTATGTAACATTTCATTGTATTAGGCTCGTATTCTCACCACAATTTTAAAACCGATTTTTTTCAAAGGTACTTTTAATGTTTACTTAAACTTACTTTTGAAGTAATTTTAATTAGTTTATTTGAATTTTATAATGTTAAATATAAGAAAATAAATCAAAATAAAAATACTATTTATATCCGATAAGAGGTAAAAGTAAAATTTTTTAAAGCAAAATATAAAAACATTTTTTCATAAACAAAAAGGTGGGAATACGGGCCAGAATTTTTGGCAAGTTACGCAACACCTAATCAAACATAACATGGATTTTTGAAATTAATTAGTCGCTCAGTAAAAAATTGACAAGTACGCATTATGAGTTTTAAGAAAATGTTATTTAAATATCAGAAATCAACAATGACAAATGAGTGCCCAATGATTTCTAATGGGAAATAGGTATCCTTGCTGCTAGTAAAAAAAGAACAAAAAATTAGTTTTTATTAAGATGGTGAATTTATCACTTTTATACTGAGCTCCTGAATTGCGTACGCACTTCATGTTGACGCTCCAGATAAAGGTTTTTTGTAGCATTTTGCATAGTATCAACTTTAGTTAATACCATGTTGTCTTAAGAATATTTTATCACGATTATATTTCATATAGAATTTCACACTAAGTACGTCTTCTTTTTCTATAGTAACATTAAACCAAATCATTATATTATTCCAAGGCATATTTGGAACTAAAGATAAATTTGGCACGTAGTTTCGGATATAGTACAGCTTCTGAAATGCAAAACACATATTTCATTAAATATATAAAAAATAGAAAATATAATAACGTACTTTATTTTTTATTGCAACTATTTTAAAAATTAAATAGTAATGTATCAAATATAGTTTTTGTTTTATATAAAAATTTATTTTGAATAATTACACAATGTGTAGAAACAGTAATATGAACAGTGAATAACTCTTATATTACAGAGTTATGGCAATCTGTAAGCTATGGTTAGATCTGACATTTTTCTCTAGATATAAGTGTCAGATGTCGGACATACAATTACTTTAAATTACTACAGAAATTACTCGATATAGGTACCTATGTATCATAGATATGGCTAGATGGCGAAAACTATGATAAATATATGAAGTTATTTATATATATATATATATATATATATATATATATATAATACATTAATCTGGTTAGTTGATAGATATATAATTTAAATACAGTTAATACTCAAATATAATCATAAAGGAATAACTATAGTTCTTATATGCATTTCGTCATTAAAAATTAGTGATATTGCGTATTTGTTGACTATGAAAAATTCTGAATAGAATGTGTACTGAAAATAATTAGGTTTCAATCGCTTGATCTGTAATGTCCTCGGTAGCTCAGTGGTAGAGTTTCCGCCCGGCAAGTGGAAGGACCCTGGTTCGATCCCAGGTCGAGGCGATATGAATTTTTCATTTTCAGATTATTCCTTTATGATTATATTTGAGTATATATATACATACATACACAGGTGTCCCATTTTAATGTTCCCAGGGCAATTTCTCGAAATGAGTACACCTGACAAAAAAAGTTTCAAAATAAAAGTTTAATTGTTTCGAGGGGGACGTCCGATGCTATAACAATTTTCAACTCCCGAGCCCCCAGGGGGTGGATAATAGGGGTAACTTTAAAATCTTAAATGGAACCCTCCTATTTGTTATTGCAGATTCGGATAGACCATTAAAAAATATGTAAATTTTATTTTGAGACTTTTTTTTTATCTTTGATAGATGGCGCTGCAAACAACATTTTTTTCCACAGTTTATCAGTCTTTAATTTGAAAAAAAAGGTGTAACTAAGTACGATACTCAAGTTCTTTTCAGTTCTTTGTGTAGAGGGGGGGCAAGGGTCACTGAATCAGATATCTCCTCCAAACCATTAACTTAAAGTTATACCCCTCGAAACCATTAACTTAATCTCAAACTGTCCAATTACTAAGATAACACAAATGACCCTGTACTTAGATTTTGATTCCAATATCAAGACTATTGTCTTGTATTGCTTAAAAAGCATATAATACACTGTCTGCAATAAAATTCAATCAACTAATTGAATAACATTTCACAATTAATTATTATTATTTTTAGTTTTACTTCGGAAAAGCATAGGTGCGATTAAGAACATGTACGTTAAAAACAATTTATATAACATGTGTAGACTGAAAAATATTAAATGAATTATAAGGATGTATGCAGGTGAAGTTGTTACAGCTATTATTATAAAAAAAAAATTTTTTTAGCTTAGATAGCCAAGCAAATAATTACGGTAATTCAGTAATACTCAACCGACGTTGACTACAATCGTTCTGCAATCTTTCTAATACTGTTTTCAAATACAAAAAAAAAATTATTGCATAAATAATGAATAGATGTGAATAAAAGTTAAGAAGTCTCTATAATCGATAATTTGTAGGAAACGATAACACGTTTTCGACTTGAGCGACCTCTAAATGTTAACCGATTTGGCTCAAATTCGACATACTGCTATGTTTGAATGTATTTTGACATATACTAAAAGAAAAGCGTGCAATTAAGAATATTTTTCTTGGCACAATCTAATATATATATATATATATATATATATATATATATATATATATATATATATATATATATATATATATATATATATTATTAGTTTCGTGAGATTTTCAGTCAAAAATAAAAACAAATCAATTCAAAGTGCAAGCTTTCGGAAAAATTTTTATTTCCTTCATCAGGCAAATGGCATAGTTAAAATTATAAAAATAAATACATGACATAAATATATGACAAGTGCATAGAAATAATAAAATGCTATGGTAACATATTAAGGTGTTGACAGTAAATATAAACAGATATGCCTTGGAAACAACCCAACAACAAAAAATAAACATAAAGATGATAAACCAATGTATGTATCTTTATGTTTATTTTTTGTTGTTTATGTTGTTATGTTGTTGTAATATGTTTTAGGACATTCTCTACGCGATGGTGATATCAGATTTTCAATTGGACGAATTATTTCAAAATGGCGACATTCAACTTTTTTTTTAAATGGGATGGCATATTTTTTTTTATTATTGACATCTTAAAAACATTTTTTTTACGCTAGTATTTCGTTTTTCTTAAAAATTCATTTCTTTCCTTTTCAAAAAGCAAACTAACATTTTAATCTAGTAGCCATGAATATTTTACACTCGATGTTATTTTTGTCCAACTATCAAGTAGCGGTAGACACAAAAGAAACAATTAAACTTTATTTTGTAATAAACATCCCATAGTCGCCTAAGAATTTTTAAATAAAAACAATTTCTCTTATTTCCTAATTATTGTATTTTTTCGATTTTTTTCTTATAATTCATACATAAAATTATACATCGTTGAAAAGAGGAAACATTGTTGTTTCATATTTAAATAAAAAAAATCTAGGTTTGCATTTAAAAAGAAAAAATTGATAGTGTAAACCGGGTTCTAAAAAAAATATTTATTTACAGCATCGAATAGTACATTTCAAATAATAAAACTTTTATACGAGAAAAATTTTTCTATTACGTATAATAAAGAAATTAAGAGGGGGGCGTCTTCCCAGACTCACCTGGTATATATTAAAAGCTTTTAAAAAAAATAGTTACAATTGGCAGTTGCCAAAGTCACTAAAAAACTAACAAAAAAAAAACTTTAAAGACAGCTGTCAAATGTCGTATTTTTGTACAACAAACCAAAATGCATTATGTTACCAATTTCTAACCCCAAAACCAAACCAAAAACCGTTTTGTCAGCCCAAGTTTCTAAAATCCGTTTTTAAGCAAATTAGACAAGGAAATCCGTCTTGCGGCATGGGTTAATGTTAAAATAAATTTCTGTAACTTTAAACAGCTTATTTTTTTTAACATTTCAAAACTTTTTAGGTAGTGAGATCAAAGAAATTTTGACATTGCCAAAATAACGACCACCCTACTAAATACTTACAGCAGACACAGGACATTTTGTTGGTAAAATTCCATCTAGGGATTTATCGTTATTAAACCACTTGTATTCAGACAGAAGAAATTCACAACAAGATTTAAAAACTCTTGCTGGCATAAAACGATAGCTATTACTATATAAAGCATAAACTTGAAAATTAACCTATAATAAAATCAAAATAAATTTTATTATAGAAAAAAAAAATGTATACAAAACTTACATTACACGGAAAAGCAGAGGTTACATTAATTATCAAATTTATGTGCATTGTTAATCCATATTCTATTTTATTAACCCTTGACAAAGATGCGTTGAATTCAATTGTATGCGGATCTGAATATATGGTCTCTATCCAATCTAATATTAGATCATTTTTTTCCTGTTAAAATGGAAAATTTTTACCGACCGACCGACCGACCGAACGGACAAAGCCTATTATTAAGCTTCATTTTTGAAAACAAAAATGCGCTAAAATTTTAATTGCAATTTAATTTTACGTGTTATTATAACGATTGATATTTGATATATATATATATATATATATATATATTAAATTTTGTCATTTATTAATTGCTTCAGATTTAATTTTTGATTGTTTTATTATTTATAAATAAATATATTTTGTGCAAAATTAACTATACAAAACTTTGCATTTCTATCAAAATAACTGATATTTTATAAATATTTATCATTAAAAAAATTGTATATATTACTTACGAATGTGTGGATATTATAAAAAAATAATGCAAATATAGTTATTTTCAATATATTCATCTTAGATTTTTAAAATGGTTAATATGTTTATATAATGCTATTTTTTGTTCTTTTTATATTACTATAATTATATTAAAACAGGAAGTTTTAATATATAATTATTTCCTAAATACTGAAATAATTTAGCAAGGTTACAATAATATCTGAATAGCTATTATATATAATTTAAAAAATTATCTAAAAATTTATTTTATTAAAAAAAAAAAATCTGCTGTGACCACCACCACATAGCCGACGGTCACCACAAAGTATTTTCTAACAAAAAAAAAATTATTAAAACAAGTATTACATACATACATACACAATCACGCCATGTATCTAAAAGAATGTGGCACAAACTCTTTCCATCATTCCGAAATCAGTTTCCTCCAAACATCCGTATCCAAACACAAAGTCGACTTTATTGTAATGACACTGCACACCTAAATTTTCACCCTGCTATTTTTGCATGTAACTTTTTTCGCCATAAAAAAAAGTGAACAGAATTTTTACCAGTGAAAGCCCTAAGTTTCAGCTACCTTTTGGCAAATTTTCAGCCAAATCGAAAGATATGTATTTTGGGAATTGAGGAAAACGCGAAACGCTGAATTTTGGCGTTTTCCAACCTGAAATCTGAAACACTTCAGAAATCAACTCTTTGGACCAGACCGCCTAATTTGTATGTCACAAGGAAGCTGTGCACCAAGTTTCATCCAAATCGGTGACCCAAAAGTTTTTGACCGAGTGATTTGGCATGGAATGACCCTAATACATTTCTGTCGCTGGGCGCTGGGCCGGTTAGGTTGAAACAATCCATAAGAATAATTTCATGGAGTGACATAGAATCATAGACCTATATATATATATATATATGTCAGATACCAAAAATAAAATATATCCTAGAGACGCCCCTGGTACAGCAACACGCATGCGCGGGGCTACCCAAGCAGGCAACGAAATGCATGCCGGTAGAGAGTTGAGCAGAGATGGCCGTCTGTATCTGACGCGTTGTTGGATTTGTAACGAATGAATATAATATTTAACTTTGTACTTACTTTTAATAATAATAATAATAATCGATAATAATAGTTCTGTGTTTTACTTAAATCGACTATTGCTACCAATAAATAAATATCTAACATCAGCAGCGGTAGGATTATACAAGAATTAGTGGCCAATGTGCTTTCGAGAGAGAAAGAACATTGACGAATGCACGTGTTAGAAAGAGACAGAAGTACTCGTTGTTAAAAAATTGTGTTTGTGGATAGAAAAATTGTTTGTACAGTGCGTTTTATTACTGTTGAGTGCATATTAAAGCATAATAGACAATCGGTGTCGGAATATTATGTGTTTAGTGTGTGAATAGCGGACAAAGGTGTCGGAACGCTATTGAAAGTAATAAAGCGGGAAATAACGTAGCTATTGGTGCGTGTATGCAATTAGCTAATACAGATATCGTGACCGGGTCAGAGTTATTTGTAGTGTGTGAAATAAATAACTGAAAACGGTGAGAACGAAATAAAATTAAATTGTGTGAAAGTAAAGAATAAAATGAGTGACAACGAGGAAGAAACACATGTTACAAATCCATCTAGTGCGTCAACGCCTATGCTCATGCGGGATGATGGACAAAACCAGCCGATCTACGTCAAATTTTTGCGGAATACAGCATTAGAAAGGGAGCTAATGGAGAAAGAAAAAGCATTATTACAGAAAGAAATAGAATTATTGAGAAAAGAAAAAGTACTTGAAAGTAATTCAACGATGTTGGACCAAACCGTAAGTGCTAGCATAATTCAACGTGATTTAGCTGATAGATTGTTACCAGAATTTGATCCATCGACACAAACAGGATTAACGGCAGACTCATGGGTTAAGAGAGTAGAAAGTGTGGCTAACGCGTACAATTGGAATCAACAAATGTTGTTAGCTCTGATTGTTAACAAAATGAAAGGGGCTGCAAGACAGTGGTTTGATTGCAACCTGGATACAATGACAACCTGGAAAGAATTCAAAAAGAAAATAACGTACAGTTTCCCGTCTACCATGGACCAAGTTGATATTCACCATCTTTTAAGTGAAAGAAAGAAACGAAAGGATGAATCTTATGAATCGTATGTATATGATATGAAATCTATAGCACAAAGAGGTAATATGGAAGGTAGATCACTTATTAAGTATTTACTAAAAGGGTTAAACGACTACGAGTTAATGAAAGCTTTAGCTATTGTAGAATTTAACGATATTGAAGATTTTCTGTACAAGGTAAAACGATACGATCAGATTGTAGAAAGAAACAGAACTGAAAGACGTGTACCATTTGGGAGGAGCTTCGCTGAAAAGAAGGAAAAGGAAAACGAAGTTAAGTGTTATAAATGCAACAAAACGGGGCACATAGCGAGGAACTGTGACGTAACAGTAAGTAGAAAACCATTTGTTTGTTTTCAATGTAAAAAGGAGGGACATCTAGCTCGAGAATGCCCTCAGCGGACTAATAAAGGGTCTAGAAATAATGAACGAGAGAACGTGTCACGTATTGAGGACATGAACAACGAAATTAAGGATGAACGATATAAATTCATTGACATAGACGGAATCAACGTAATCGGATTTATAGATTTAGGAAGTGATGTAGTAACATTAAGAAAAGATGTTGCTGACGAGGCTAAAATGAAATATCTACCGTACAAAAAGAAATTGAAAGGATTTGGCGGCGGATATTGCGAAACAGTTGGTAAGCGAACCTCAATTATTACAGTCGATAAAGTAGATATAGAAACTGAAGTATTAATCGTGCCTAACGAGGTCCAGAATGATGCTATCATAATCGGACGCTCCGCAGTAAACTCAACCGGAATAATTGTTCTGAACGAAAAAGGTACTTTAGAAATTAAGAAAGGCTCTATGCCTGAAACTGAAGTTGAAACTGTGAAGACTGTAGCAAAAATTAGAAGTTTTGAACCCGTGACTAATGGAGATATCAAAACAGGCGAGAAAATTGGAGAGGAAAACAGGCAAGATGTTGTGAATCTAGTACAAAAATATCGAGACTGTTTTGCTAAGAATATTAATGAAGTAGGAAGAACATCGCTCATCGAGATGAAAATTGAAGTAACAGATTCACAACCGGTCAGTCAAAAACCTTATCGTGTACCGTATGCTCTAAGAGACACGATGAACCAGTTGGTAGATGAATTATTAAGTGCAGAAATAATTGAAGAATCTGGATCCGAATATGCCAGCCCAGCCATTTTAGTGAGCAAACAAAATAACGAAAATCGATTGTGTATTGATTATCGTCTGCTTAATAAGAAAATTAGCAAGATTCCGTATCCTATTCCAATAATAGAGGAAAGTTTGAGTAAATTAGCAGGCAGTTGTTATTTTACGAAACTTGATTTAGCTTCCGGATATTATCAAATACCTGTTGAAAGCGGAAGTAGACATTTAACCGCGTTTGTAACAACTGACGGACAATATCAGTTCAAGTACATGCCATTCGGTATTGTGACTGCACCTGCTGTTTTTGCTAGAATGATGGACCGATTAGTTAAAAGGTTAGAACCGGGTGACGTGGTGCATTATTTTGATGACATTTTAATACCAAGTGCGAGTATAGAGGAAGGACTAGTAAAATTAGAACGTGTTTTAAAAACATTGCAAGACTGTTGCATAACTCTAAAATTACAAAAGTGTAAGTTTCTATGTGAAGAAGTAGACTATGTCGGACATGAAGTATCGCGAGATGGTATTAGACCACAAAAGGTAAAAACGACCGCAGTGGAAAAGTTTCCAATTCCTACTAATGTGCACGAAGTTAGACAATTTTGTGGATTAGCATCGTATTTTCGAAAATTTATTGAAAATTATGCGGTATTGGCAAAACCATTGACAAGTTTATTACGAAAAGAAGAGGAATTCAAGTGGAACAATGAGCAACAAAGAGCATTTCATACAATAAAAGAAAAACTATCGGAAAGACCGTTACTAGCTATTTATGATCAGAAAGCGGATATTGAAATACACACAGATGCCAGCAGTTTGGGGGTCGCTGGAATATTATTTCAAAGAAAAAAAACCAGATGGAAGAATGAATTACTCTTGGCTATCGAAGACGAGACGAGCAATAATGAAAAAGATGTAACCGAGAACAGAAGAATCGCGTTGGAGAATATACAGAAGGCGCAGCAGAAAGAAAAACAAAGGTATGACTCGAAGCATAAGAAACCTCGTAGTTACGAAGAAGGCGATGTCGTACTGGTGCGGCGAGAAGCAGCTGCCTTTGGTCAGCCGAAGAAGTTAACACCTGCATACAAGGGTCCCTACATCGTAGCCAAATGTTTAGGTAACGATAGGTACGTATTATAAAAAAAATATATATATATATATATTTTGTTAAAATGTTTTATTCATATCAAAAAATTACTCAAATAGAAGTTATTTGTAAAAAGAGGAATCAGCTAGAAAAATGGCGAAGACTCTTCAATTTACAGGCAAGGTCATGGCGTCAGTTTGTTGGTATGCGCGTGAATAATTTTCATTGATTATTTTCAAAAAGAAGAAACAATCAACGGAGAGAATATTATGCGAACATATTGCAGCGTTTGAGTGAAAAAACGGCCACATTTGACGAAAAAGAAAGTTTTGTTTCATCAAGCCCTTACACCAGTTCATACATTCGTTATCACGATGGTCAAACTCAATAAATTAAAGTTAGAATTGCTTTTTCATGCATACTATTCGCCCCCAGATTTAGCCCCCTGAAATTATTTTCTGTTTGTAAAATTGAGGAGCATCACAATTCTCACTATAAACAGGTGTCAAAAGCTACTGAGCATCGTTGGGAAAACTGTATGTGTTGAGAAATACAATTAAAGTATGTTGCAAAACACTGGTTCTTATTTTGTTTGAAGAAATGCGCTTTATATTATAAATAAGAAAAGTTTGAGCGAGTAGAAGTAGTAGTGATTTAGTAGTGATGTAATTTTTTCACCTATACTTATGTTATTTGCTATTAATAAAATAAAATAAATTAACTATTTGATATTATTACAAAAACAAACCCTTCAAAAGTATTGAGTTAAAAAAAGACTATGTAGAAAAATAAAGACATGTTTTACCGAATTTTTTGTGTTTTTTTTTTGTTAGGTAGGGTACTTCTGAGACTACCCTCCTATATCTTCTGTTAATTATTTTTTTTATGAAATGTGTTTGTTGCAAAATATGTCTTAAATGCATTAGTAGATTAGAATTTTCAGTGGACGGATCTGTAACCAATAGTTGATTAAGTTGAGATTTTTACATTCCAAGCTTAATATGAAATTTCTTAAAAATTCGTGTAATTTGCTCTACGTGTGTCCACAGAATCGAATAGGCCTATTTTTCTGATAGTTTATAACTTAAAAAACTAATATATTAAAAAATTGGAAATTTGGAATTACACATAGTTAATGAAGGTTTGACTAAAAAGATTTATATGAATGATTTTGAAGGTATACGTTTGCGGGGCCGTCCGATGAGTAGTTGGAGTGGTATAATTGAGAGAGTTTTGCGTGATCTGTGAGAAAGGAATTATGAATGTGGATTAAGCCAAAGTTGCTTGTTCGGGTAGGAATGTTTGGAGGAGGCTGATTTCGGGATAATGGAAAGAGTTTGTGCCATACTCTTTTGGGTATATAGCGTGATTGTGTATGTATGTACATAGTTAAAATTAAATGAAATGACAAGGTAATATTATTATGAGCAGCTAGACTGATACAATAAATTTGCAATTATTTGTTATATAAAAAGCTAAATTATTGTAGTCAATAAATAAAATGACAAGGTTATATGTGTATTGTTATAAGCAGCTAGACTGATATAATAGATTTGAAATTATGTGTTATATAAATGGCTTCTTGCTACATAGGCAATACGGTAAGGTAATATCATTGAATATATAATCTTATTATTTATTCAATGGTAATATTAATACGTATTATGATACGCTTGAAGAAAAATATATATTAAATAAAACTTAATGTTTATTTATAATCGAAGTTTCGACAAACTCAACGACCGTATTCATCAGGAAAACTGATGCAAATGACATTCATAGCAAATAACAGAACATAGAAACAAATTACTAGGTAACAAATAAGTAACTAGATAAAAGTTTTGTAGATTTTTAATTAATGGGAGCTAAATTTTATTTAACTCAATGTTTTCACAGTGATTGATGTTATCTTTTTATATATTCTTCTCTTATCAGTCTGCGGTTAATATTGATTGGTCAAGCAATTATTACAGTATCTTCGAATTTTACATCATGAAAATATTCTAATGTATGTTCAGCAATTGCAGATTAATCTGGATGATTTAGACGTATTAACCTCTTATGTTCTGTCAATCGAAGTCGTAATTTGTCCGTTAACATTAAAAGTCACATTGTATACTTGCCCGTTAATTAATTTTTCTATGGGTATAAGATATTTTTTTATACACTTTTTCCAAATGTCAAATGTTATTGCAATAATATTAAATACCCTTAATATTCTTTTTATTTCTCTTTCTCTCTTTCTCTCTCTCTCTCTCTCTCTTTTTCTCTCTGTGTTTATTCTTTTGCAAACAAAATATTTTTTTGTTAACATAGCAACAGTATTAAAAAAATTATTAAAAATTCTAAAAAGTTTTTTAGAATTTCTAATAATTTTTCCTGCCAAACCAGCACGAGGTAGAGAGAAAAGTTACTTAGCTATTATGTAGCTAATTTTTTTTGTCTATTTTGCTAAATTTTTTCAGATTTTTTGAGCAAATTTTGAAAAAAGTCTTATTTTGAAAAAATCCCAAGGGTACCTACCCCCTTGAGAGATTTTCAAAAATTTAGTTTTTATTTTTTCTCTACTAAACAATGCATCATAGAATAATGGTTTATTCTAGTACTTATTTTTCCGCATTTTTCCATATCATGCTTATTTTCCTACACCTCATAGTTTTTGAGAGAAAAAATAAAAACCAAAAAATCAAAAAAAAATTCTAGCGCCCAAACGGCAAATGCTAGCAAATTAAAGCTAAATCCAAATTATAGAACTTTTTATGCCCTATCGAAAAGTATTCTAAATATTTCTCCGAATTTAACTCGAGAAAGTAGTAAATCGCAATTTATCGAAATTGCATGTTAAACGGCCATACGAACGAACACCCGGTATATATATATATATATATATATATATATATATATATATTAATTAATTAATTTATTTATTTATTTATTTATTATGTTAAACCATAAACGATATAGTTAAATTGCGTGTTTATTATGTAAAACTAAAGCTAGAAGGTGGTAGCATCTATTAGCTTAATTGTAGGACTAGATGCAATTAGCGCCGTTAATCGGGCTTAGTCGCGCGACTAAGTTTACAGATGCCATCACTCATCATGTTTATGAAATTATTTAAAAAAAATATTACTTTTTCTCAATATAAATTAAATTTCTAAATTAAAATGTATTTTCCAGACGAACAAGTATTTGATAAATGCAAGAAAGATCTACAATTGCTGCTTCGTAATTTAGATTTAAGAAAATCTAAAATAAATTTTGCGAAATCAAATGAGTTTAATTGGTTTCTACAAAATAATCCAAGAAAAGATGAGTTATTCCAAATATTTAAATTATTCAAAACCCATATTAGAAAAATTGTACGAAAACAAAGAATATGATCTAATACTTCACATACAAGATAATTTCGTAAAGAATATAAATCAAAATAACTTTGATTTAAATGTATTGCAAATGCATCGCATAGTGGCACAAGTAAGAAATGCAAAAGCTAATTATAAAAATGCACTTGAGATATTAGAAAATATACGAGAAATTGTTGTACCAACTGAAGAATTGTCATTTTTGATATCAAGTGACATGGCATATACGAAATATTTAATGGGCAAACATAAAGAATCATACGAAGAATGTAAAAGTTTATACTATAATATGTTAAATCATATTGGATTACATGCTGGAGAAGATATTAAGTGTCAAGAAATGTCGACTGAAACTTACAACTTAGTTTTACAATCACCGAAATATTCGAGAATTTTGCAATTCAACACGTAACATCTTAATTTATTACAAGTTCAACGCACCATTGCTTATGAACTTATATGCTTGGGTAGAGTTAATAAAAAACATTTTACAAATATTTTAAATAAAGATTTAATTCTTTTTTGTTGTTGCACAGATCGAACAAAGACGAGAAACAAGCGAAACAAGAAAAGAAAAATGATATGGACAAACGTCCAAAATGGTATATACGTTATTTACAAACATGCAAATCAAATAAAATTTAAAAGTGCATATCTTTATCATAACAAAATCATAGCCTTGTTTGAAATCAAAACCGAACAGAAAACAGTATATTATAGAAGCAGAAAGCGATCTTTATTGTGTTGAGCCCAGATAATTGCAGCCGAGGCAAAGCAATCTGGACAAAACATCAAAAGAGCATTTTTCTTCTTCAAGCATTCGAAAAGAAACTAAATTAAAAATAAATAAAATAAATTACCAGTAACCTTAACTAACCTTATACTAACAACTATGAGTTAATTCTTATGGGTTCATGACGTGAATATGTAAAAGAATGTTTCATAAATTTTGCGAATTAATGGATCTATTCGATTCACATCAGTAAGACCTATAATGTTACAAAATATTCTGTGTTCTTTTCTGTCAATAGAATAACTCCGTTTACTAGAAAAAGACAAAACATTCTGTAACATATAGGTCTTATGAATGTGAACCGAATCGACCCATAGGCATTTAATTTTATTTGATAAACAGGTACCAAGAAAATGAAGAAAAAAATAAACAAGAAAAATTAGACAAAAAATCCAAAAAGAGATTTTTAAAACGGTATACGAGTAATGTCCCGATTTCATAATAAGCACTTTAACTAAGAGTCGACTTTAAATTGATAAATAAGCATTATTTTATTGATAAAAAACATATTTTTATTAACAGTAATTAATTATTACGCTAGTATAATTTTAAATCAATGCTTTTTCACGGTTTAAACTTGACTTTATTTGAAGTGGTTTTTTTTATGTAAGTGGCCGTAATTATTTATAATTCTTGATGATCTGATGTGATAATAATCTGTTTCTTTTTTTTAATTTTAGACGAGGAAATAGTACTAGTAATCTGACAGTTAAAAAGAAGAAAAATAATTAATATTTTAGTATGCTTGATTATAAAATGTTAATCAATTTTATTGTTATGTAATACTTTTATAAAATATAAAATAAAAATCGGTCTTTTTTCATATTTATTGATTTATTTCAATTCCAAATTGGCTAAAATCATAAAATTTTGCGCAAATAGTTTTTCTAAAAAATATTGACAGTTTATACATATTTCTAATTGAAGTCAGAAAATTTTTTGGGCTGGTATGCCGTGATCGATCTAAATTATATAGAGTTTGTCCACCGATCAATAAACTTACATACATACAGTAGAACTTATGCAAAAATATTTATGCATATACAATATTATTTAGATATAAAAATTTCTTACAAACGTAATACAATACAATATGTTTATGATCTGACGATCAATAATTATATTAATTATTTATTTGAAAATATATGAAAATAGTTTTTGATAAATTACATTTATAATACATAATATACATATGAATTAAAAAGAAAAATTCTCGGGTGTTAAACATTTTACTATATTATTTTATATACATATGATATATTTAATATTAATATTTTATAAATAACCATTATCAATATTTTATAATATTTGGTATAAAGTAATTACTGTTTTATATATATATATATATATATATATATATATATATATATATATATATATATATATATATATATATATATATATATATATATATATATATACTGGGTGTCCCATTTTAATCCGCCACCTGCAATAACTTTAAAATCGTGCATCGGACAAAAAAATGTTTCGGATAAAAAGTAAATGATTTCGAGGGGGACATCTGATGCAGAGACCCTTGCCCCCTCCGGTCCCCCTGGGGGGCGGGAAATGGGGGCAACTTTGAAATCTTAAATGGAACACCCTATTTTTTATTGTAGATTCTGATAGGCCATTAAAAAGTATGTAAATTTTATTTTAAGACTTTTTGTTTATCTTTGATAGATGGCGCTGCAAACAGCATTTTTTTTCTCAGTTTATCAGTTTTTAATTTGAAAAAAAAGGTGTAACTAAGTACGATATTCAAGTTCTTTTCAGTTCTTTGGGAAGAGGGGGGGGGCAAGGGTCACTGAATCAGATATCCCCTCGAAGCCATTAACTTAAAGTTATACCCCTCTAAACCATTAACTTAAAGTTAATGGTTTCGAGGAAGATATTTGATGCAATGACCCTTGCCCCCCCTTCTTTCCAAAGAACTGAAAAAATCTTGAATATCGTACTTAGTTACACTTTTTTTTTCAAATTGAAGATTGATAAACTGAGAAAAAAAAATGCTGTTTGCAGCGCCATCTATCAAAGATAAAAAAAAAGTCTTGAAATAAAATTTACATACTTTTTAATGGCCTATCAGAATATACAATAAAAAATAGGGTGTTCCATTTAAGATTTCAAAGTTGCCCCCCTTTCCCGCCCCTCAGGGGTCCAGAGGGGGCAAGGGTCTCTGCATCAGATGTCCCCCTCAAAACCATTTACTTTTTATCCGAAACATTTTTTTGTCCGATGCACGATTTTAAAGTTATTGCAGGTGGCGGATTAAAATGGGACACCCAGTATATATATATATTACAATTGTGTTTACAATTTTACAATTGTTGATTATATTTATGTTTATATTATATTTTTCTGTGTGACATTTGTAAAACATTTATGTAATTTTTCAATAATTTTTTAGTATTATAACTATCATTTATGTGCAATAATACATATTGTTTTATGTAATAATACATTAAAATATATAAATATTTTACATAAAATGTAAATTAGTTTTACACAATTTTTTGTTAAATATTATGTAAAATTAAGTTCTATGTAAAATTATATAATAAACCAGGGCATCTTTGTTACCCATAAATTTTATTGTAAAATTACAAAGAAATATTTTACAGTGCAGTTGAAATACATTGTTTTTGTTTTGATATGTTTTCAAAATATGATAATTTAACATGGCTATATGCTACACTTTAAAAATACCAATTTATTCTTATACTTCCAGTGGTGTGCCAAATGACCATAATATAAGTCATAGTGGGTTTCAAACTAGTAAGACACATACAAATATTTCAAGCTTGGTGTAAGCGTGTCTTCAACCAAAGACTTTTGAAGTTCAAATTCAACAGTTTGTTACATTTTTGCCGATACGTAATATTGAATAATTAATAAAATTACTGATTTACATATATCTATTTGCTGAAAATAAAATATTTATTATTTAATCATATCGATATATATCTGATTTATATTTATCTAAAATTTATAATTCGATGAAATTTAATTTTAAAAAATAATGATATAGGTTTAGTATATCAAAACGTCGAATTTTAATAAAAAAAATTAAACAGAACTGGCTTTCATTATTTTAATATAATATTAACTTAAACTATTTTAGTAATAGACTTTGAACAAATAAATGTTCGTATTGTCCTCGTGAAATTTAATATAATAATACTCAAAAATATTTGAGATTTTATATTTTTCCCAAAATTTCACAAGATACTCAGTCATTGAATCGGCTTGTTAGGCTATGCATCAATGACTGGCCAGTTTTAACCGTAGACACGTGTTTCGGTCCTTAGGACCTCATCAGTACGGTGTTTTGTTCAGTTGCTGAGAGTTAAAACTGGCCAGTCATTGATGCATAGCCTAACAAGCCGATTCAATGACTGAGTATCTTGTGAAATTTTGGGAAAAATATAAAATCTCAAATATTTTTGAGTATTATTAAACTATTTTACCTGTATTATGATTGCTGGATTTAGTTGTAAAAATCCAAAAAGATTCACGTTTATCTTTTTTTGAAGTGCTTGTAATAAAAACGTATTTTTCTGAAAAAAAAAACTCATTATTTATGACTAATATATAAAAGTATTATTTTTAAAAAACTACCATTGAAGCCAGTTTCGTATTTTTATAATAAATATTTAAATATCCAAGTGTTGAACGTACATTTTCACCCTGAAACCATAATATTTTACTAGAAAAATATTAATTTGTCAATATTCTAATTTATTAAGGCCGTTTGACACGCTGCATTATTTTATATAAAATAATGCACAAAATTATGTTTAAAATAAAGTACAGAAAAATGTTCAAAATTCTGTGCATTTTAATATACTTAATTAATTATAATTTTAATTAATAAAATTATAATAATAAGTTATAATTAATTAGATTAATTAATTGAATTAAAGTTAATTTTTTTTTACACACAAGTGGACTCGGTAGCGAAGACCATCAATCCAGTAGATGCTTTGATAAAGTGTATTTGGACGATACAAAGACATTACAAACATCCATGCCCCAAGCGGGATTCGAACCCGGGCCCGCACAAAAATTAAAGTTACACAAGACTAAACAGCAGAAAATAATTATTAAATAAACAATAAATTAATATTCCATGATTTAAACACGAACTAAAAAGTATAAAATAATTTCTTCTAACCCCATACAGATTTATAACCCCATACAGAAGAACGTGGTTCAAGGTCAGTTACGCCCTACACTCCTTAATATGCACGCGCCTCACGTTTTTCTCTATGGGGTTATAAATCGGTATGGGACTAAGAGAAATTATTTTATACTTTTTAGTTCCTGTAAAAACGTAGTATATTAAATTGATTTTTTTTTAATTAGATAATTATTTTAGTTTTTTATCTGCATTAGATATAATTGTATACAAATATAAAAAAAAGTACCTCACATTTGATGAAGTAACAAGTGTAAAGTAATGTTAGTATTACGTAAAAGTAAAACGAGGCCTGCAATATAACAGCAACCGTAGTAAAATCATCTATGTCGCCAGTGTAAAAATAAATAAAAACAAATATAAAATGTATAGTAATTGATATAATATTAGCAGTTATTATAAACTGACATGATTCTCGTAACAAGTCCAGATCATTAACTAATTTTTCGTATAAAACTGCTACTGTAGTTAAAATCGATTTCGGTTTATTTCGTAAAAATTCTCGAATCGCTCTATCATTGTAAGAATCATCTATATCATCATAATCATCAACTTGTTCATTTAAATATTCCAATATTTTAACAAGATTCTGAAATCCATCTTGAATACAACCATATCCCATTATTGCTACTATTATTACAACAGCTCGTATAAAACAACTGTATCCAAATGTTGCTAATCGTAAGTAATCACCATGTGAATTATCGATAGTTTTTGTCATTGAGTAAAAAACAAATACAGCTAGAGTAATATAACTTAATGTATAATAATACCATTTGTAAAAATTAATATTCAAATGTAAATCTTTTACTATAACGGTTATGTCTGCAATATTATTAAATAATCTGACCAGTAATTTTATATTTCTTGAAAACTCAATTATGCTAAATATTGCAATTACTGCACTGGAACTATATAACATTAATGTTGTATAATATATAAATAAATTATCGTCGTCCATTGCAGACCATTTTATTGTATGTAGATAAATTAGAATTAATATAATTGCTAAAACAATTTATGCAATTACAACAAAAAAATAAATTTACAACAAAAATAAATTAGATTCGTTAGTTATATTCTGAAAGCATGTAGGAGAGATATTATGAATATGAATAAGATAATAGTTGTGTGCCCAAATATAAATATTTTACGAAAATTAATTTTGTGTGAATGTAATGAGTTTGTGCCACATTTTTATGATGTGAATGTGTATGTATGTATATGAGCTGGGCTGGGCACGATTTATATCCAAAAAGATTGAATATCATGATTAAATCATTTATTGATTTAAAATAAAATAATTTAAATCTTTTAAATTCTGTAATCTCAGATTTTGCACCAAAACTTATTGTTTATTTTTGCTTACTAATTTAACTGAACTAAGTGTAAACCATATGTTTTTACATGCAAAAGATTTAAATTCATATCAAAAAGATTTGGAACTAAGAGCATAACGTGGTACTTTAACCTAACACTTTAAAATATAGTTCTTACTTGATGTATAGATGTGTTTTAGCACTTTATTTTCATCTTCCATAACAGCAATTTCATTTTCAACTATTCTTATTTTATAAACATATAAACCTGCAATAAAAAGCAACGGATGTCCTAATAAAAGCAATTCTTCCGGAGTTTTCGGACCAAAAATTAGTATTGTTAAATATAATTTTAGAAATTTTGTTAGGTTAGGTTAGGTTAGGTTAGGTTAGGTTAGGTTAGGTTAGGTTAGGTTAGGTTAGGTTAGTATTCATAGCCCCTTTTAGTTGCGCTTCTAGACGGTCCTTTTAATAAAAGTGCTTTTAGTTTGCGTACGTAATCTAAGAGTGGTCCGTATTCATAGCCACTTTTATAACCCCTTTTAGTAAAAGCGTGTGATGTCACCATAATACTCTTGGCAACACAGCATTAACTGTCATTTTCAAATGTGACAAGTGCGATATTATATAAGTTAGGTTATTACTATTGTATTTAAAATTTGTATTTATAATAAAAGAAATTTGTACATTAAAGCATGCATGTTAGGACTGTATTGTGTACATATTACAACGAAATAGAACAAAACATTCCAGCAAAAATATTTTTAGATAGTGTTTCGTTGAAGATACAGCAAGACATGGTAAAACTTATATTTTATTATTTTCGAAATCATATTATTATTATTTAAATTTATGTCACAGATGTCGCAGATATAGAGACAAAGCGATCGCATGTATGGGACAATTCATCTTGAACCAACTCGATGACATATCTTGCAGTGTCTTTCTTCAAACGATACCTTTTACGAAATTCTGTTTCGTTGAATATTTCCAGCGGATTTATTCTTTCTCTAAAATTGCGTCTTTGTCTATGTCTGATTCTTGCTTTACGAGCAGCTCTTGTTTGCAAATATTCCAAATACAATTCCATTGTGAACGTCGCGAACAGCCTGAATAATTCTAATGCGATATATGTACCATAACCATAAATAGTCATATATTCCTGGGTTTTTATTTTTTATTAAAATAAATTTCATAATTTATTTTAAAATATAGTTTTCACTCCCTTATTAATATTTTATATTAATTTTACTAATTTAACATTTCTATAAATAATTATTTAACAAAAATGATCACTAAAAGTGGTCATCCCCACTTTCATAAAAAGGACTTTTGACCTTGAACTAAAAGTGCACTTTTTACATCTAAAAGGGGCTATGAATACGGAAAATCTAGGAGCGCGCTTTTAGTTACCGCTTTTAGACTAAAAGGACTTCTAAAAGGGGCTATGAATACGGGCCATTGTCTCTGAAAAATAAAAACAAAATATTGATTATTAATGCAGTTCCGTCAACCCCCCCTAACCCTTTAATCAGCCACTAAACTTTACCACTTTATTTCTAATATCTGCATTTAATTAGTTATTATATTATTAATAATAATATATACATACTTATATAGGTATAAACACGGAATATTTGTAACGTGTTACTTTTATATTTGAAATGACACTGTATTTAGTCTTTTCTGTACCTATTTTTATAAGCATACAATCAACATTAAATATGTATAATAATTGAATGACATAAAAATGATCTAGTATTTTTTTTTTTAAATAAGTAAGTAAGTAATAATTCAGAATTTTTAATAAATGATGATACATAGTTAATATAGGTATATATATATGTAAGGATTTTTATAATAAAACAGGATAATACACTTTATTATTTATTTTATTAATCGGCTTGCGTTCACATTACAGATCTCTCCCTACTCTACTGCCATCTAGTGTTTCCTCTCTCACTTCACTCTAGTCACTTTCTGGCGCGCATTTCAAAAATCTGTCAGATGTATTTTCGATGCTTACAGCTTCGGCTATTCTGACCGGATCGTCGTCCTCGACATCAGAATTGGTGTTCATAACATCATTTTCTTCACGCGGCCATAGTTTCATGTTTTCGGCTGAACAGATACTTGTGTAAAAACGTTGAGTATATTGAAATCCAGGTATATCTTCAACTACATATCTGTCGCGTTCTAAGACTTTAGTAACAATATATGGCCCCTTAAATTTTGGTGCAAAGACAGTACTACCCCTTGATAATATTTGTGGTCTTTTTATAACTACGTAATCACCAACTTTATAACTAACAGCAGGTTTCCGCTTTTGATCAAAAACATTTTTATTATAGTTTTGTGATTGTTTCATTTTATCCATAGCAGTCTGTCTCAACATCTCAAAATTCACAGGTTCACAATCATTTACCTGATCGACTAAATATTTTATGTCTTGATCTATTAAGTAATTCAAATCAATCCCTAATAATAACTTACTAGGAGAGGCACCAACAGATTTCTGAACGGTATTGTTAATACTAAGCTGAATTAGTTCTAGAGATTCATTCCAATTTTCCGAAGTCGCGCATTTCGCTAAAGCATTCTTGGTAACTCGAACGTACCGTTCTACCTGACCGTTAGCTCGCGGTGTACTTACGGCTATTTTTACGTGTTTAATTTTTCGTTGCGTACAAAAATCTTCGAATTTAGCTGAGGTGAAGGCCGTGTCTCGATCGCTAATAATAATATTTGGATTTCCGAAAGTCGAAAAGATTTCAGTTAACGACTTTATCACACTGTTACTATCGGTTTGCTTTGCAGTTCGTAAAAATACAAATTTCGAAAACGAGTCTATTATAATTAATATAAATTTGGAACCGGATTTTGTTTTTTCCAATGGCCCTATATGATCGATGTGTAAAATTTTAAATGGTCGATCACCGTGATCTGGTATGTTCATATAACCATCTTTTTTCAATTTATTGTTATATTGAATGCAGATCAAACAATTTTTTATGTATTGTTTAACGTATTTATTCATACCTCTGAACCAATAATAATCGCGAATTGCTGCCAACGTTTTCTCATGGCCTACATGCGTGTTATTATCATGGTATTCGTTTACTATATTCCTGCGCATATTTCGCGGAACTACTAGTAGATTTCGCGAAACTTTACGAAACAGTAAACCGTTTAAAATGTCATAATCATTTCTTTCAGGTAATTTGTCTGCGTTAACTTTATTAATAATATTTTGTATATCGGGATCATTACCTTGTTCTCTTTTAAGTGATTCAAGCAAATCATATTGAATTAATTGAACCGGATACCGACTAAGAGCATCTACATGTTTCATCAATTCGGACTTTCTGTGTTCTAACGTATAACTAAATTCTTGGAGAACTAATGACCAACGATTAATACGCGGACATATTTCTCGCTTTGAAAGTGTCTGTTTTAATGCATTACAGTCAGTGATGATTGTAAAATCAATACCTAGCAAATATGTACGAAATTTATTAAGTGCTTTTACTATTGCCAGAGTTTCGAGTTCGAAACTATGATATTTGGCTTCGTCTTCCGATGTTTTCGCGCTGAAATAATATACCGGATGGTATTTATCAGTTTCATCCGTTTGCATTAAAATCGCTCCGAAACCTTTACTACTCGCGTCTGTAAATAATTGCGTTTTAGCGATTGGATTATAAATAGAAAGAATCGGTTTAGTACTTAACTTCAGCTTTAACAATTCGAAACAATCTCGTTCTATCTTTCCGAATTTAAATCCCGTACTTTTACGTAACAAATCGCTAAGAGGTTTTGCAACTCTTGCGTAATCTTTAATAAATCTACGAAAATACCCGCTCAATCCTAGAAAGCTATGTACATCATGTATCGTCTTTGGCTCTGGATATTTAATTACAGATTTGATTTTACCTATATTTGGTTGTATACAATTAAAACTAATATCATAACCTAAATATTCTATACGTGTCACACCAAATTGACATTTATCAAGTCTTAATTTTAAACAATTACTTTTGCAAGTATCAAGGACACGTTCCAAGATTTCAAAATTTTCTTTTACACTTTTTGTTGCTATCATTATATCATCAATATAAATTTGAATATCGTTGTTTCTTATAAATTCTGAAAATACGTTATTTATGTATCTTTGGAATGTTCCTGGACCATTGCTCAAACCATATGGCATATATAAATATTCAAACTGACCAAAAGGTGTCACAAAAGATGTAAATTTTACAGAGTTTTCTGCCATGCGTATATGATTAAAACCATTTTTTAAATCTAATAAAGTAAAAAACTTTTTATCTCTTAGTTTATCTATAAAGTCGTCTATTAATGGTAATGGAAATTGATCTTTTACCGTAATAGCATTTAAAGCTCGATAGTCCACACACATTCTAACTTCACCATTTTTCTTTCTTGTTAACACAATTGGACTGCAGTATTCTGACTTGCTTGGACGAATGATACCTCGTTCCTGGAGATCATCGACGATTTCTTGCACTTGCTTCAACTCGTTCTGTGCCAAACGTCTCGGTCGATGAACGATCGGTGTCTCGCTCCTCAGTCGAATTTTCATCTCCACGTCCTCGTTGTCTAGAACAGGTTTAATTAATAAATTTTGTTGGTACTGGCTTACCATATGTTCCAGTTGATGTTTCTGCGCCATACTGAAGTTCGGGTTTACATTATAGTCTGGGCTAGTTTGCTGTACTTCGATTTGCAGAATCTCGTTTACTTCCGATGGTGTTTCGGATTTGACTTTAGAAATATTCATTCCACTTGGACCGAATGTAACACTTGCATCATTAAAGAATGGTTCACCCAAAATAATGTCTTGTGATATTGCGTAATTGGGTATAACGATAAAGTTGATGTCGTATTTATCGTTTCCTATTTTTATTTGTGTTCGTACTTTTCCCTTGCTTTGAACGTCGGTCATTCCAAAACCGGTGTAAATTTGATTACTTTCTTCGTATTTTAATCGACAATCTTCAGCAATCTCTTCTCGCATCACATTCGTAATGCTTCCGCTGTCTACGAGTGCATTATAAGTATTACCGCTTAACTTTATTTGGATATTAGACATATGTTTTGATATTGGTTGAGTTAAATTTATACTTGCGTTTCTTTTCGGACAATCTTTTACTTGATGACCAATGTCGCCGCATTTGAAGCAATTGTTGCTACGTTTAGCTTCCGGACATGTTGACGCGTAATGCCCCGTTTTTTTGCAGTTAAAACACTGTATGTTTGGTTTATTGGTATTTTTCGGACGGTTGTTTCCACTCTGGAACTGTTTATTTTCACGTCTATTTAAGTGATAAGTACTTGTACTTTGAGGTAATTCATCAGCGTACGATTTCATATTTTCGAGCAGTTCTTCAGGTGTTTGAAGTTTTTGCCCTTTTAATTGAATTCTTAATACCAAATTATCAATTCCACGAATAATGTGTAAGATAGCATCTTCACTAGTCACGTTTAGTTTATTTAACATTTTCATTTTGTCGTAATAATAGTCTTCGATTCGTTCTCCCTGCTTCCACTTTCTAGCTTGCATGTTGTCAAAAAGTGTTAAACGATCGGTATTTGATTTAAAAGTTGCTTTTAATTTAGTTTTCAATTCTTGCCATGGAAGCTGTGCTAAGTTTGCTTGTGAATCGTACCACTCTCTGGCTCTCTTCGTTAGCTTGTTTGTTGCAATTAACAGTACAGTAGTGTCTTCCAATCGATGATTTAGTTGAATGATGTCTACCCTCGACAACCAATTATCTATATCCTCATCATGACTTCCACTAAATGCTGGAATTTGCGTAGAAATTTCTGACAATGGCATTCTTTGTCCACGTTGTTCATCAATGTTTATGTGTGCTAATGCTGCGGTTATAGCACTTGATATTATATTTTGCATTGCTTCTGGTGTTATAAGTATTGCTTGCTCACTGCTAGCGTTATTACTTGTATCTTCGTTCGGCATTTTTTCTTGTGCTGTCCGATTACCACAACTTTTGTAACTGGATAACACGTGCTTTTTCACCGAATATTCGTTACACAATTCTAAGTTTTCCGGCTGAAAACTTGCCACCATATATCGATTTTGCAAGGCTCTGACCCTTCAGAAACCCGGTAAATCCCACTTCTGATTTTTCTCTGTAAGGATTTTTATAATAAAACAGGATAATACACTTTATTATTTATTTTATTAATCGGCTTGCGTTCACATTACAGATCTCTCCCTACTCTACTGCCATCTAGTGTTTCCTCTCTCACTTCACTCTAGTCACTTTCTGGCGCGCATTTCAAAAATCTGTCAGATGTATTTTCGATGCTTACATATATATATATATATATATATATATATATAAAGGTGGTTCTTATTTTGGCAAAGTCGAAAATTTATTGCTCCCACCCGCCAAAATTACGCCAAATAAATAAACAAAATGTCCATACACTACCAGACCTGTCAGATGATATTAACCCGTGCCTGTTGAAGGCTCAAAATTTGCATTTAGCTTAAATGGGAAAATCGCCTTTTTAGACTTTTTGGGATAATGATATAATGATTAATGATTATTTATCATTATAGCTTTTTTCTGAGTCAGAAATCATATTTTTCAAATTTACACCATTCCGTTAATAATCATCAAAATGGCATGAATTTTGGACTACTAAAAACATATTTCATTAGCTTTTTGGTGATTATTTTGAAATATTTTTAAAATGAATACAATAAAAATTATATTTCAAAATGTCTAAAAAGACATACATACATACATACATACACAATCACGCCATGTACCTAAAAGGGTGTGGCACAAACTCTTTTTATCATCCCGAAATCAGTCGCCTCCAAACACTCCTATCCAAACAAGCAACTTTCGCTTCATCCACATTCATAATTCCTCTCATACATGATCTTCTATTCCTACCACTTGGAAACTTTTTCTCAATCAAAACAGTCTCAATCATATCACTCCAATTACTCATTTAAGCTAAATACAAATTTTGAGCCTTCAACAGGCATGGGTTAATATCATCTGACAGGTCTGCAACAGTTGCAACAGCTCATAAAATTTTGAATCGTAAAATTGAAAATATAAATGGATATGCAACAGATAGACAAATTGTTGATAGTCCAGCTAATAAAACAGAGGATTGTATAAAAGAAATGGAAACAGAGTTTATTGGGTTCTGAATACAGCAAGATTTCGAGTAGAAAACAACAATATAGTGAAACAAAGTACAATAAAGCAGTGCTATCTTTTAATGAAGCACTCTCAATTTTTTTTAAATATTTCTAACAAGATGCAAAACGATATTTTATTTTACAAAAATAAGCGACAAATAGAGAGAATTTATAATGGACTTGGTTATTTAAAATTACAGAAATTTGTAAATACAACAAACTTGAATGATTCAAATAAAACTATAAATACATCAAATTTAAATGAAGCTTTAAATGATTGTTAAGAAGCTCTTAAAATATATAATGAGTTACTTAAAATTCAAAATGAAAAACATTTAAAAATTTCACCTGCTAAAATTAAAATTGAACAAGATATTAGTAGCATATATGAAAATATTGCACGAATTCATACAACTTTTGGAAAGATTACATTTCAAGGAAGAAACGACAAAGCATTGCATCATTTTCAAAACGCATTAGAAAATTACAAAAATGTTTGTAAATTTTATAAAGAAGAATATAGTGACAAACATGAATATGTTTTCAAAGCAATGTATATAAATAATAAACTTGGTGAATTACGATCACACGATAATCCATTAGAAGCAATACAATATTATACAGAAGCATTGGAAAATTATGAAAAAGTTTAAAAATTTAATAGAGAAAAACACAATGACGAACATGAATACATTTTCAAAACAATGCATAATTTTGCATACACAAATAATAAACCTGGTGAATTACAATTACACGACAATCCGTTATAAAAGCACTGCAACATTTTCAAGAAGCATTAGAAAATTACAAAAAAGTCTATAAATTTTATAGAGAAGAATACAACGACGAACATAAATACGTTTTCAAAGCAATGCATGTTATTGCACAAACATATAATAAACTTGGTGAACTACAATCACACAATAGGCCATTAGAAGCAATACAATATTTTACAGAAGTATTAGAAAGATATAAAAAGTCTATAAATTTTATAGAGAAAAATACAGTAAAGAACATGAATACGTTTTCAAACCAATGAAGAATATTGCACAAATAAATAATAAACTTGGTAAATTACAATCACACGATAATCCGTTAGAAGCAATACAATATTATACAGAAGCATTAGAAAATTTCGAAAAAGTCTACAAATTTTATAGAGCAAAATAAAATGACGAACACGAATATTTTTTAAGTACAATGGTTGCATTTGCATTTATTAATATTTAACTTGGTCAGTTAAAATCACATGATAATTCATTAGAAACAATACAATATTTTAAAAATGCTTATAAAATTAATGTAGAACTTTACGAGAAACAATGCAGATTATTTGGTGAAATGGATAGTAAAACTAAAAAAACTAAAATCATGCTTAAATATGCAAAATCTGAAATGAAAAAAAGTATAAGTAATTGGATTGAACATGGTAAATCTATAATTTTATCGACAACTTCAATCATAATTTAAATTTGTTACGTATAGAAAAAAAAAGTTACTAAATGCTTTATTATTTTTAATGTTTTCTTTTTGTATTTGATTACTATTATATATATATATACAGGGTGTTTCACAACTTAGAGCAAAAAATTAAAGGGTATATTCTGTACGACGTGCTGATCATGAAACAAAAGGAATTTTTTTTAAATTTGCAAAAAAAATTGCATCGTATTTCAAGCAAACATTTTTTTTGCCACTGGTCGATAGCTATTTTTAATAATTGTTTTTAAATCGTCTACAATGAAAGTAATTGTTTACATAATATCTAATACTAATAAAATGTGTAATAGTTTAATTAATAATTTAATTTAATTTGATAGGTAGTACGAGTAGGTAGGTAGTCTTTCGTCGACATTGCTGTTAATTATTATTATCTTTGCTGGTGCACTGTTCTCATTTTACAGTGAATAGCAGTGTAGTGTAGTTTTTGTTAAAATGGATGCATTTAGTAACAGTGAATTAATGGACATGATGTTAATTTATGGCGAAGCACGGCAAAATTCGTTATTGGCACGACGTCTGTATGCTGAACGTTATCCTTTACGCCGATTACCCACTCCCCGTTTGTTTGTGAGGATAGTCCAGCGCCTTCGAGACACAGGATATGTGCAACCTAATCGTGGGAGAGGTGGTGGCCGCCAGCATCAACACGACAATATGGTTAATGATATCTTAGATGCTATACATGCTGAACCAACTATTAGTACCCGAAGAGCGTCTCAACAATTAGGAATATTACATAGTTCAGTATGGCAAATTTTAAGAAATCAAAACTACCACCCATTCCATTTTCAACGGGTACAGGGGCTAACATAACCTGACTATCAGTTTAGAGTACGGTTTTGCAACTGGTTTTTACAAAAACACACTGAAAATCCGAATTTCCCCTCGTACATCATATTTTCTGATGAGGCTACTTTTACGAGGGAGGGAGTTCATAACTATCATAACCTTCATTATTGGAGTCAAGTAAATCCACACGTTGTTGTACGGGGCAGTTTTCAGCATCGTTTTTCGATAAATGTTTGGGCAGGTATTGTTAATGGAATGTTACTTAAGCCGTACATTCTACCAAATAGGATGACTGGAGCTAATTATTTATTATTTTTACAATATACTTTGTCCGAACTACTTGAAAATGTTCCTTTAAATGTGCGTCAGCAGCAATGGTTTCAGCACGATGGTGCGCCACCACACTATGCTGTAACTGTAAGAGAACATTTAAACCAAGTGTTTGAGGACAGGTGGATTGGTCGCGGTGGACCTGTAGCTTGGCCTGCTAGATCCCCTGACCTAAATCTGCTGAATTTTTATTTCTGGGGTCATTTTAAATCCCTCGTCTACGACAACCAAAATGCGCCAGAAAACGAAGAAGAACTTAGGCAGAGAATAGAAAATTTAGCAGAAATAATACGAGTACAAAATTCGTGTCAAGACTGTACTAGGTCATTAATTCAACGTGCTGCAATGTGTGTAGGGATGAATGGTGCAAATTTTGAACAGTATTTGTAGTTTTGTGCTTCAGATATGTTATTTCCCAAATTATCTTAATATTAAATACAATGCATTAATATTATAAATTATTTTGTATTCAAAACAATTATTGTCTCTAAATAAAACTAACATTACATAATGTTTCTTTGATAATTAATTTCATTTAATATTTCTTTTTATGACGTATGCTACTTCAGTGGTTCAAAAAATGTCTACTTCAAGTAAACTACCCTTTACTTTGCGAATTTTAAAAAAATTCTTTTTGTTTCATGATCAGCACTTCGTACAGAATATACCCTTTAATTTTTTGCTCTAAGTTGTGAAACACCCTGTATATATATATATATATATATATATATATATATATATATATATATATATATATATATATATAATTGTTTCAAATATTAAGTAATTAACAATTTTTGTATTAGTTTTAATTTTTAGATTTTTGGTAATGTGTTTATTTGTATTAAAAATTAATTTTCTACCATAATTTAGAACATTTTATTCCTACATGTATAATAAGCATACTACATAAATTGATACAATAATATATGACAATAATATAATTTATTATTCGATACTTATATAATTTGCATTTATATTTTAATTAAATATATAATAATAAGATAAAATAAGTTAATGTAACAAATTCTTGTTTAAAATTTTTTTATTTATTTATAATTAGAAAAAATTAAAATTACTTCTAATTATTAAAATATTTTTCCATATATTTTCATTTAAACTATTTAACGAATTTTAAGAGCAAAGTTACCTATTATCAAAAAATACATTTGCCTCAAAGCGATCCCTAATTTCATTTTCAATTTCAATAATTGAGTATTCAACCACAAACCAACATGTATCGAATTGAAATAAACCGATATTTTTTTCGGTTCAATTCCGTTTTCGTTCCAGCAAAAATATGTTTTTTTTTTTTCAGTTTTCAGTTCAGTTCCAGTTCGAAGTTCTGAAATATAAGTTCAACCAACATATATAGTGGTACCTGCGTACATAAAATTCTGCGCAGAACGCGTTGACAACCCACGTTGCACAAAAGAATAGTTAATGCAGTTTTCTGGCGTAACAGTGCACAAAAACAAGGCAGAAGCAACATGTATTCCAAAGTACCATATTATAATAAAACCAACTCACAAGAAATAAAATATTTTCATAATATGAAAACTAAATTAATAACTATAACATTTTAATGGTTTAGCATTTATTATATGACATGAATATAAAATGAATCTATTTCAAAAACTATAAAAATAAAACGGTTTTAGGTTAAAGTTCTGTATTAATATTTATTAACAATTGATGTACTCTAAGTGCGTACGTCTTCATCAGGAAAAATGATGCAAATGACATTTACAGAACATAGAAACAAGTTAATATGTAACAAATTAAGAAACTAGATGACAAAATTTATTTTTAAAAAAGAAAGCTAAATTTTATTTAACTCAGTGCCTTCTTTACACTTTATATTATCTTTATAAATTTTCATTGTATCTCTTATAAATCTGGCTGTTAATATTGATGGATCTTGCAATTATTACAGTTACTAGTTATACAATTTTCTAATTACTTATATTGTTATATTAATAAATATTAAAACAGAAGTTGAATCTAAAGTGTTTTTATTTCAATATAATGAGTTCTGAAAGATTTTTTACTATGTTAAAAATTATAAATTTGTTTTATTTTTTAATATAATATGCCGTGTTGCATAAAACAATTATTGGTTCTATTCACGTCTGTGCGGACTCAGGTTTGAATTCCGCTTCGGGCGTGAATGTTTATAATGTTTTTGAATCGTCCAAATACATTTTGAAAAGAGATATTCTAGCATCTATTGGTAGATGGTCTTTGCTACTGAATCCATTTGTGTAAAACAAAATTAGACGAACTAATATGATTTAACGAATCATTAGTTGCTAGCAAGCGAAATAATAATTTTATGTAATACAGCCAGAGTATATTGTTATAATTTAATCATATTTAGCAGTAAAATTAAAAACAAGAAAACACTATTTTCTCATGTTTATTTCCAAATAAATAAATTTACAAAATTGTAAAACTAAAGTAAATTTTTTATTATTAATGGGTATGGCAAAAGTAAAAGTATTTCATTTAATTACTTGTTGTTAGCATATTAATGCAAAGAAATACAAAACTCAAATTTTTAGATAATGTAATATATATATATAGAAATACTTAATATAGCTTCAAGATGATAAATCTGAAATTAGCTTATTAGGGTGCGTTATTCGCTCGTCCAAATTTTGTGATCGCAACTCCTCCTAGATCGTTTTTTCAATTTGCACCAACTTTACAGTGCCAGTTGAGCTAGGGCCCAAGATGGGCATTTGTGTTTGTTTTTTCTAGTGTCGCTAACTTTCTGAGACAAAAATTAGTAAAGTTTTAAAAAATGTATTATGGCTACATTATTTATCCGATTTTAATCAAATTTTCACAAAAGGTTCTCCTAGTGCCCACATAAATTACATAATTTTAGTAAAATACAGTGTTGCCAACTTTCCGAGAAAAAAATTACTAAAATATTTAAACTAACCCGTGCCGCAAGACAAATATCCTTTTTAATTTGCTTAAAGGGGGTTTTCTTCGCCGCTATTTTTATATGACTAAAAATTATTATTTCGAACTCAAGCTTGTCTAAACTGTAAATCAAACATTGACAAATAAAAGCATATAAGCATTATATAACTTATTTTTTGATTTCATTAAATGAGGTAGAAATCGAGCCTCTAGACCAGAAAACTCCCGTAAGCAAACAGAAACAAATTAAACACGATTAAAAGTATATGGGTAAACCCATATATAGACCACTTTGACATTTCTCGGAAAGTTGGCAACACTGTATTTTAATAATATTATAATTTATGTGGGCACTAGGAAATACTTTTCTGAAAATTTGATCAAAATCGAATAAATAATGTAGCCACAATAAATTTTTTAAAAATTTTGTGATTTTTTCTCTATAAGTTGGCAACACTGTATTTTGTTAAAATTGCATAGTTTATTTAGGCACTAGGAAAATCTTTATGAAAATTTGATTAAAATCGGTTAAATAAAATGGCCATAATGAATTTTTAAAAATTTTGTAATTTTTTTCTCGGAAAGTTGGCAACACTGTAATTTGTTAATATTACATATATTATATAAATACTAGAAGAATCTTTTCTGAAAATTTGAGTAAAATCGGTTAAATATCATGGCCATAATACATTTTTTTAAAATTTAGTAATTTTTTTCTCGGAAAGTTGGCATCACTGGATATTAATAAAATTATATAATTAATGGAAGCATTAGGAAAATCTTTTCTGAAAATTTGAACAAAATCGGATAAATAACGTAGTCAATATGAATTTTTAAAAATTTTAGTAATTTTTTTCTCGGAAAGTTAGCATCACTTGAAAAAACTAAAACCACATGACCATCTTGGGTACTAGACAAATTTATCCTGAAAATTTCATTAAAATCGGTTGAACCGTCTAGGAGGAGTTGCGGCCACAAAATTTTGACTTACGACCGAGCGAGTGAGCGAGCGAGCGAGCTGACGACGCACATCCATACATAAACTAAGTTCAGATTCGTCATCTAGAAGCTATATGAAGGATTTCTATACGTTTTTTTTTGAAAATGTTACAGACACCGTACCAAACGCTATACCACTTTTTCCTTGCAGTCAAAGTGGTAAAAAGAAAATCTGTCTTGCGGCACGGGTTAACGTTAAAATAAAATGCTGTAATTTTGAACACCTTATTTTTTTTAACATTTTGAAACTTTTTAGGGGGTGAGATCAAAAAAATTTCGATCCCTAGACGAGGCAGTTTGACAATTTTTAATTTAATTTTCAAATTAGTATCGATGTGTATTTATTCAACTATTTCAATATATATAATGCCATGTGTCTTAACTTTGATCATTATTTTAACGTTGTTTACATATTTCAATCGCTTCTCTGCATTTTATATTTTTTTAAATATTATAAACATAACTTAGCATAGTAAGTACTTATCTATTTTTCTTTATATTACCAATATTGTTCATTATGTAACCATTATGTATCAATTTTTTTATCATTTGTCTATGTATATTTTTTTATTGTACGCTGTCGTGTTTATTAGAAAATCTATTGATAGACAGTAATTATTACTTTGTTGTAACATGTATTTAAAAAAACGATTATTTAAAAAAAAAAAATAAAGATAATAACAATTCACTATTTTGTTAAATCGTTATTTATATTTTATATTTAATTAAAAATCAATAATTAAGAATCAAATTTGTAAAATATTTAGTGGTATACAAGGAAAATTAAAAATATTGATTTATGCTGAAGAGTAAAGTGCTTTTAAAATTAAATACAGGACAAAGTGTTATTTGAAAATGTTGATAGGAATTAAAAATTATGTTCAAGTTTAGGTTCATGTCCTTCTAATAACTAATTAATAAATTTTACTCCGTTTTGCAAGAATTTGCCATGAGTAAATGAGTGATGTAATCAGTAAGTGCATTTATTTTTAATTTAATTTGTGATTTATTTTACTCAATAAATAATCCAACAAATACTAAATTACTTAGAATTTTTTTTACTTTAAATTTATTAATTAATTATTAGAAGACCATGAATCTGAACTTGGACATAATTTTTAATTCCTATCAACATTTTCAAATAACATTTTGTCCTGTAATTTAAAAGTACTTTACTTTTCAGCATAAACCAATATTTTAGATTTTCCCTGTATACCAATAAATATTTTACAAATTTGATACTTGATTATTGATTTATATATGATGCAGAACTTTTCATGCAGAATATTTTTTTTAATTAATAATAAAAAATTACCTATTTGTTGCCAACTTTTTCAGACATACTCTATATTATAAAAATTAGAAACACAAAAATTTATACTTCGTTGAATTTTAAATACTTTTTTTTATAATTTACATGTGTAAAAGTATAAAGTAAACTATATTATACCGGGTGAGTTTTTAAACTTGAAAACTTCAAATATCTCGAAAAATAAGCACTCTACGGAAAAAATGTCGATAATTAAAATTTAATCATTCGACGGGAGAAATATATTAGTGTGAAAATTTGTCCCCAACCCCAGGGGGTGGGGCGGTGGTAACTTTGAAATCTTAAATGAGAACTCCTATTTTTTATTGCAGATTCGGATTCTATGCCTAAAATTATGTAGGATTTGTCTGAAATATTTTTTTTTCATACTACAGTTTTATAAAATTATTTTTATCATATGAATTAATATTTAACTAAAAAATATCAAAAATATATTAATTTGAAAGCAGATTTAATCAAACACATTGATAAGTCATAAACGAGTATCCCAGAACGGATGCCTGTTTCTGGGTTACGATAATAGTAGTTCTTTCTTGCCAGTTGCCAAGTAATTGAAATATGAGAGGTTAGGTTGAAGACTAATTTCGATTATTTACAATAAAAAGGTGGATTTATCTTTTATTGCAAACGCATTGCAGAATTTTATGCATAAGACATCTAGTAGAAGAAATTGACAAAATTGAATTTCGTCGATTACAGGGCCATCTATCATGAATCGAAAAAAAAATATTTTAGACAAATCCTACGTACCTTTAGCCATAGAATTTTAATTTGCAATAAAAAAAAGGGTTCCCATAGGGAACTAATTTTTAAAATAATGTATTTTCCCCGTCGAATGATTAAATTTTATTATCGACATTTTCTTCGCAGAGTGCTTATTTTACGAGATATTTGAAGTTTTCAGGTTAAAAAACTCAATTATATATATATATATATATATATATATATATATATATATATATACAGGTATGTTCGTTCGCCAGGTTGATATAGGGCAATAACATGCGATACCGATAATATGCAGAATACTTCTTTCTGAAGTAAAATTCGAAGAAATACTTAGAATACTTTTCGATAGGAAATAAAAAGTTATATAATTTGATTTTAGTTTTAATTTGCTAGCATGTGCCGTTTGGGCGCTAGAATTTTTTTTAAATGTTTTTTAGAATTGTCAATCATTTTTCCTGTTAAATCAGAATGAGTTAGAAAAAAAAAACCTATATTTGCTATTTTGTAGCTAATTTTTTTCTCTGTTTTACTAAAAAAAATTCTGATTTTGTGAGTAATTTTGAAAAAAGTTTTATTTTGAATTTTTGCACAAAATAACTTTTTTCAAAAAAATCTGAAAAAATTCAGTAAAATAGAAAAAAAAATTAGCTACATAATAGCTAAGTAACTTTTTTCTTTAACTCATACTGATTTAGCAAAAAAATTATTGAAAATTCTAAAAACATTTAAAAAAAAAATCTAGCGCCCAAACGGCACATGCTAACAAATTAAAACTAAAACCAAATTATATAACTTTTTGTTCCCTATCGAAAAGTATTCCAAATGTTTCTCTGAATTTTGCTTCAGAAAGAAGTATTCTGCATATTATCGGTATCCCATGTTATTCCCAATATCAATCTGGCGAACGAACACCCTGTATATATTTTGCATAATACCATAGATACAGTTTTGCTTCGTCATACACAATATACATTTTTTTAATTTCTAAGTTAAAATTGTTATCATTTAATTTTTTAATACGTTCAGGTATTTTGTTATATAATATAATACAGTTGTACGTGGATATTTATTTATTAATATTTAACATTACAAAGCCAAATAGCATTTTATACGTATTATAGTATTTAGTTTTGTTTTGTCAGTTGTAAAGTTTAAGCAAAAAAAATGGTTTTCTCATTAGTAAGACGGTACTACAATGCGGTTACATATGAGACAGGTATTTATATTTATATTAAATGCTTAGATATCACTTTTCAAAGTGTATTTAGACGACACAATGATATTACATGTTCCAAGCGAGATTCGAACCCGGGCCCGCAAAGGTACGTGCGGTGTCGGACATACGTCCAAAACGGCTCGGTCATGCCGGCCGGCGTATTTATATTTATAATAATACATCAATTAAGATCTATAATTAATATAATAATAATATTTTAAATTGAACATCTAAAATATAAACACAATATAATCTCTCCATTTATATGAATTAACTTTAACGCATTTAAATGTTTAATAAATTTTAAATAATCAACTAGACACAATGCATATTTTTTTTTGTTTAAAACGCGCATTGAAATTAGTGGCGGTGTTAGATTATAAAATTGGGATTCAAGATTTTTTTTATTGGCGAGAAGGATAAAAAATTATGGCTAAAATTTACTTTACGTTTATGTAAACAATTTTCTTCAAACTTTACATACACTCTAAATAAAATTATGTAATTTTACCTACAAGTATTTCTAAGTATAATTACTTAATTGCTGAAATATCTGCATAATTGTTTCAAAATACATAATTCTGAACTATTACAAACATTATGTAATATGATATATTACCAACGGGACATACATATGTTTGTAATATTTCAATTTTTTTTAATAAAGTTTCTTTTAGTAAATTTACAGAACTTCAGTAAATTTGTTGTCAAGAATACAACATAAATAAGTAAAATTTCTTTAGTTCTATAATATTACATATTGTTGATATAATTACATATATTTCTAAATTTATATGAAGGATGTATTTTGAAATGAATGAATTACACTTAAAATATTTTATTAATATTATTACACAAAATATAATTTAAGTCTTATTATTTTTCATGAATTATTACAGATATTAATATGCAAGCTGTAATTTTAACTAATTTAAGAAGTTATACCAATAATACATAATTCTACATTAAGTATGTAGTGTAATTTGCAGAATATAAGCAATTCTACATATTTATTAGATTATTTTTACTTACTTTATGTTATAATTATGAATTATGCAATCTGTATTTCTACCTCAAAATTCTGTAATTTTTACATAATTTATAATAATCACATAACGTAAGTAAAAATGACCTAATAAGTATATAAAATTGCTTACTTTCTGCAAATTACATCACATACTTAATGCAGAATTACATATTGTTGGTATAACTTTTTAAATTATGTAAAATTTCAGCTTGCATATTAATATGTAATAATTGTAAATTATATCTTTTATGTAAATTTCCAAATGTATGTAATTATACCAACAATAATATTACAGAACTAAACAAATTTTACTTATTTATGGAAAATTCCTGGAAGCAAATTTACTGACGTTCTGTAAATTTACTAAACATATGTACTTTTCCATCTCGTTGGTAATATCATATTACATAATGCTTGTAATAGTTCTGATATTAGGTATTTTTAAACAATTATTTATTACAGCAATTGAGTAATAATTATAATCTAGAAATAATAGGCATCATAGTGTCTCATGGTTTATAGGTAAAATTAAATAGGAGTAATTTTTTTTAGAGTATAGGATTGACTGAATAATTTATGCGCAAAATTTATGTTATTTAGTTATTTATTTGTACTGTTGCAACATTATTATACAATAATTATTATTAAAACTTACCTTGTTTCATTACAAAGTACTCAGATGGTTATTTATTTCTATTGAATACATATATATATATATATATATATATATATATATATATATATATATATATATATATATATAGGATCCTACACAATACATAAAATTTAAAAAATAAATAATGTGTGTAATTTTAATGTTAACACAATAAATATATCTACACCGTGATCTTTAGAGATAATGTATGTTTTTCGAGGGCTTCCTCATGATCTTCGAAAGCTGCCAAAATATTCACTGCAGCACCAGCTAAAATAAATGTAATTAATATTAACACAGTAAAAAACATCTTTCAGAACTCATATTATTAAAATAATACGATAATAATAACAATTTTATTTCATTATTATTGACATGTTATCAAATAATTGACAATGACATATAGGTATGTTTTATACTTCATAAAGTATAGCTGAATAAAAACGCAAAAAGAAATTTTTAAACGAAAATACAAAAAAAAAAATTATTTTAGGTTAAGCTTTATAAAAATTAATTTTGTACGATTAATAATAATTATTTAAATAATTAAAAAAAAAATTATCATGTTTTTAAAATAAACTAAAATGTATCAAATAATTTCTTCTAGCTCTATACAGATTTATAACTCCATGCAGATTCCTGACCCCCTATGCAAATTGTCCTGAAAATTTGTGATTGTGAATCTTTAATAGCTATGGCGAAACTTAAGTAAGATTTAAAACGAGTGTATGGAGTAGCTGTCGTTGCGCCCAATGTATTTCGTTTTAAATCTTGCAAGTATTGTCATAGCTATTAAAAATTTACATACATACATACACAATCACGCCATGTACCCAAAAGGGTGTGGCACAAACTCTTTTCATCATCCCGAAATCAGTCGCCTCCAAACATTCCTATCCAAACAAGCAGCTTTCGCTTCATCCACATTTATAATTCTTCTCTCATATATGCTCACTTCTATTTTTACTACTTGGAAACTTTCGCTCACGCAAGCCACTCTCTCAATCATACACCACTCCAACTACTCATCGGACGTCCACCTGCAAACGTATACCATCAAAATCATTTAAATAAATCTCTTTAACCAAACGTTCATTGTAGATATTCGCTCTAAATGTCCGAACCATCTTAACTGACTCTAACATGGGGCAACTTTTGCTACAACATTTTTTTCAATTTCACATTCATTATACACCAATGTATTTCGTATCCGATATTAAAAATTTAATATCACAAATTTTCTGGACAATCTGTATGAAGTCAGGAATCTGTATGGAGTTATAAATCTGTTTTAGAAACGTGACATATTAATTTTATTTTATATAAATAATTATTTTCTGTTTTTTAGTCTTATGTGTGCATTCTGTATTTTCTGTAGTTTCTATGTTTTGAAAAAAAAATAAATTAAAACGTGTTAAAGAGGAAAATAATTAAGGTAAAAATTAATTTAAAACAAATAAAACAATTTAGAAAATATAAGAGGACAAATTATACAACAAAAACGTAAACTAAACAATGACTGACAGTTGACAGTATAAACAATAAGTTTTACAAATCGAAAATTACTATGCAGCATTTGATAAACTCACTGTGATAAATTTGAATTTTTGACGTCATTAACGATGTCATATATGTTGTTTTCTCAAAATCATAGCAAAATAGTAGTAAAATTTTACTATAAAGAATCTATAATTTAATTTTACCATAATTTCTACCTCCAAATTCTGTATTTTTTTAGATAATTTATTTAATAATCACATAAAATAAATAATAATAACCTAATAAGTATGTAAAATTGCTTATTGTCTGCAAATTAAATCACATTCTTAATGTAAAATCACATATTGTTAGTATAACTTCTTAAATTATATAAAATTACAGCTTGCATTTTAATATATATAATAATTCATCAAAATAATAAGACTTAGTACGTGTTTTATATAATAATACTAATAAAATATTTTAATTGTAATTCATTCATTTCAAAATACATTATTTACGTAAATTTAGAAATATATGTAATTATACCAACAATAATATTACAGAACTAAACAAATTTTAGCTATTTATAAAAAATTACTGACAGCAAATTTTCTTAAATTGTAATATTACATATATATGTACTTTTCCATTCCGGTGATATAATTATTATATTACATAATTTTTGAAATAGTGAAATAGTAAAAAATGATTATGTTAAAATGACAGCAGTTGATTAATTATACCTAGAAATACTAGGCATCATAGTGACTCATGGCTTGTAGGTAAAATTACATATTTTATTTTAGAATGTACGATAAATTTGTGTTTATCACATTGTAATAAACTATATCAAAATCAGTCTTCTATGTTATATTGTATATGTGTACTTATGGTTTTTAAATTTATTAACACGGAATCACTAACCAAAAAATAACGGTAAAAAATTAACACCGATCAATGTGGTGGAAAGTTGAAATTATTTTCTACTCTGTATTAATGAGGGCCACCACAGCACTTTTTTTAAGGAGGTCGCCAGTTTGAAAATAAATGTAAAACTTATATATTTTGTAAGTTCCAACGAAAGTTACTTCTTTTATAAGTAATTTGTTTTTGTTTTAGAACGCGAGTTTTACATTCTTAATGAAGACGAGCGTTTAGTTTCGTCGAAACGTTGATTATGAATTAGCTTTAATACAGAACTTGAACCTGAAGCAGTTTTATTTTATATAATGTGTTTTGAAAGATTTCTTACAATGTTAAATAATAGTTAATCAAAATATATGTTTTTTTTTTATTTTATTATTTTTCTTTATATTTATTTTGTAAATCGCAAAAAAAAGTTAAATGAAATACCCATGATCATTTAAAATTCCAATAACTTTCTACAAGCAAAATAGTGCTTATTTAAAGGATGTAATTAAATAAAATTTATTATCAAGGAATACGCTTTCTGTTTATACAAACATACATACACAATCCCGCCATGTACCCAAAAAAGTGTGGCACAAACTCTTTTAATCATCCCGAGATCAGTCGCCTCCAAACATTCCTATCCAAACAAGCAACTTTTGCTTCATCCACATTCATAATTCCTCTCATATCCCTACTACTTGGAAACTTTTGTTCACGCAAAATACTCTCAATCATACCACTCCAACTACTCATCGGACGTCCACGCAAACGTATACCATCAAAATCATTTAAATAAATCTTTTTAACTAACGTTCATTAGACACTCGCTCTACATGTACGAACCATCCTAACTGACTAACACCAACTTTTGCTACAACATTTTTTTCAATTTCACACTCATCATACACTAATCTATTTCGTACCCGATCTCTCCTATTTACACCACATACTGCATTGTATATACTCAAACGGGCTTTTTTGGAAACATTTACATTCCTAGCAAAAGTTCCCAAAGCAACCAAAACGTTACAACCAACATTTACTTTCCTTTCAATTTCACGATCAAAACGGCCATCTCTAGACAACAAACTACCCAAATACACAAATCCATCTACCTGCTCTAAACGTACACCATCAATATATACATTACATTCAGTCGTCAAGTCACCCTTCTCAAAAACTAAAACTTTGCACTTATCAACATTCAACAAAAGATTCATATCTTTACCTAAACAACATTAATTCTATCAATCATCCTTCTCAGTTGCTCTTTAGATTCAGCCAAAACAATCACGTCATCAGCATACGCTAAAGCAGGTACAACACAATCACATATTTGTATACCATCATTACCACAGAAAGCTTTCCTAAGGAGAACATCCATTTATAAATTAAATAGCCAAGGAGACATTACACAGCCCTATTTCACGCCAACATCTATACGAAACCAATCACTTAAACAACCATCAACTCGTACAGCAGCTTCACTTCCATCATACAGAGTTTGAATTGCTCCTAAAAGATTACCATTAACACCGTACTCGCGAAGCACATCCCACAAATAACAAAGTTATTTTATTTTAGAATAGTCTAGTGACTTTTGGGCCACCTGTATTTGAAAACACAAACGAATTTCTTTGTCCAATAAAATTTTAATGATTCCATTTTCACGATTTCTATTTCATCATTAAAAACTAGCAGTTGTTATTGGATTATAAATTTCTTATTTCTATATAAATTACATGTTTTAAGTTATAATATTTTGTTTTTTGCTTAAATCACAATTAATTTATCTTGATAAACTAATTAAATCATTTTTTTAATTTTTGAATAAAGAAAAATGCATTAACCTTGCCGGGGTTTGAACCCTGGACCGTTTGCTTTCGCGACAGATGCGTTAACCAACTGCACTACAAGATCGCAATGACAAGGAAATGCATTTTTCTATATTTGGACTGGTCATGATAAACTCATGAATTTAATCCATAGTCAAGTACATCACATGATGTGTCTATAAATCTAGGAATGTTAGTTAATTTTTATATATTTTTAATTACCCATGGCGTATTATAATAATAGTAATAATAATAAAAGTTTTCACTATACTTGATTTTCCACTTTATTTATTTTAATTGTTACATATGTTTCGACTTTTCAGTCATCATCAGACGTGTACAGATTTTTAAAAATTACAAGTATTTATACATTATTATGTACCGTTATATATTAAGTAGAGGTGAACAGCTTACTTCTAATTGGTCATTTACAATATATTTCCCAGAATTTACTGCTTTTCTAATCTCTAAATTTTCCAGAAGGTTCATTCTAAATCCTTTTTCCGCTAAATGTATAATTTCAAATTCTCCATTAAAATTATGATTATTTTTAATACAATGTTCAGAAAAACCCCTAGTGCAATTTTGTTTATCAATAGCATTAATATGTTCCTTAATTCTAGATTTAAAACTGCGGCCGCTTTGTCCAATATAAATAGCATCACAATTACTGCATTTAATTTTATAAACACCATTAAGATCTGATTTTATGGGTTTTTCTTTGTTATTTGAAAGTAACGTTCCTAGTTTATATTTATTTGTAATAGTTGTTTTAATATTATGATTTTTTATTTTTATTTTCTTAGCTATATTATTAGTTATGTTCGGTATAAAATTTAAATAATGCCACTTGGATGTAGTATCAACCGTTCTGGAATTACAATAAATTTTTTCACATATTACAACCTTATTTTTATTTTTAATAATATTATCAATATGTATTGGATTGTATCCATTATTTGTCGCTATGTCTTTAATTGTGTTAATTTCTGTATTGTAATTTTCTTGACTAAGTGGGATTGTTAGTAATCTATGGACCATGCTGTGAAAGGCTGACATTTTTATTGAATCAGATTGATTAGAACCATTGATTAGACCCACTTAGTCAAGAAAATTACAATACAGAAATTAACACAATTAAAGACATAGCGACAAATAATGGATACAATCCAATACATATTGATAATATTATTAAAAATAAAAATAAGGTTGTAATATGTGAAAAAATTTATTGTAATTCCAGAACGGTTGATACTACATCCAAGTGGCATTATTTAAATTTTATACCGAACATAACTAATAATATAGCTAAGAAAATAAAAATAAAAAATCATAATATTAAAACAACTATTACAAATAAATATAAACTAGGAACGTTACTTTCAAATAACAAAGAAAAACCCATAAAATCAGATCTTAATGGTGTTTATAAAATTAAATGCAGTAATTGTGATGCTATTTATATTGGACAAAGCGGCCGCAGTTTTAAATCTAGAATTAAGGAACATATTAATGCTATTGATAAACAAAATTGCACTACGGGTTTTTCTGAACATTGTATTAAAAATAATCATAATTTTAATGGAGAATTTGAAATTATACATTTAGCGGAAAAAGGATTTAGAATGAACCTTCTGGAAAATTTAGAGATTAGAAAAGCAGTAAATTCTGGGAAATATATTGTAAATGACCAATTAGAAGTAAGCTGTTCACCTCTACTTAATATATAACGGTACATAATAATGTATAAATACTTGTAATTTTTAAAAATCTGTACACGTCTGATGATGACTGAAAAGTCGAAACATATGTAACAATTAAAATAAATAAAGTGGAAAATCAAGTATAGTGAAATCTTTTATTATTATTATTAAAATGAAATTCCATCAAGAACCGACTACACACTCTCTTTTAATTATTATAATAATAGGTTATAGTATTTTGTTTTTTTGGTTAAATCGGCATTAATTTATTTTGATGAACTAATTGAATCATTAGTTATATAAAAAGTATACTAACTGTTTGTACAAGCGTATTTAACTTGACAGCTCAAAACACAAATTGTTCGTTGCACGAATAAACGCGGGTCGCTTTGCGCACTGGTACACAACTCTAGCACAATAGCACCACACTATTAGCTCTTGAGCACTTTAAAAACCCGAACGAACAGTTTATTAGTCGAACAACACTAGTTCACAGCGAAGTCTAGCTCAGCGAACTTATTTATTAGTCGAACTACACTAGTTTACTTAACGCAGTCCAATATTCCACTGAACGAAGTCCAATTTACAACTCAACGTAGTTGTGATCTTGTGCCGCAGTTGGTTAGCGCGTTTGCCACGAAAAGAAAAGGTCCCGGGTTTAAATCTCAGGATGGTCCATGTATTTTTTTCTTTATTCAAAAATTAACTAATGATTTAATTAGTTCATCAAAAATAAATTAATGGCGATTGAAGCAAAAACAAAATATTATAACCTATTATACTATTATATCGGCAAAAAATTTAGGAATTTCATTTTCATGTTTTGGGATTCCGCCATGCTTTGTCTGAAAACAATTTTAAGCATATCTTTAGTTTTTGAAAAAAATTAAGGCAGCCATGAAAAATATAAAAAATTATTTTATATTCAGGTAAAGTGCATTTTTGGTCAATAATACGGCATAATGTCCCTGAGAAAAGTTATTCAGAATATGAAATTATGGCTCAGTGCAAAATTTTAAAAAGAAAAGTTTAAAAAAAACGTTTTTGGTCATAAAACGCCGATCGTTTATTCGCATTTGTGCAAGCTAATCGTTGTTATTGATAGATAGTTTGCATGAGATAGATGTATTGACAGATTTTACTCAACCCCAACGTTTTGGCTTGTGCAAGCGTAAACTTTTTATTTATTTAGCTTGCGCAAATGCGAATAAACGGTCGGCGTAGTGACCCCAGTCGGGGTTTTGACCAGTCGGCGTTTTGTCCAAACAAATTTTTTTTAAAAAACTGACCTTGCTAAAATTTTGCACAGAGCCATAATTTCATATTCTGAACAATTTTTCTCAAGAAAATTATGCTGTATTATTGACCAAAAAGGCACATTTTTCATGGCCGTTTTAATTTTTAAAAAACTAAAAATATTCTTAAAATATTGTTTGCAGACAAAAAAGGGCGGAATCCCAAAAAATAAAAATAAAATTCTTAAATTTTTTGCCAATTACACCTATAGTGAACTCAATCCAGGACACACTGTATAATACGCCATGCGTAATTAAAGCCAGTTTAACCATAGACACGTGTTTCACTCTTTAGGAGCTCGTCAGTATGTTCCTTTTTAATTTACTTGGCATAAAAAACCAGTCAGGCAATAACAACTTCATCAGTTGTCTCCGGACAATAATCAATGGCACCATACTCACGACTCCTAAAGGGCGAAACACGTGTCTATGGTTAACTAGTCGGATCACAGCCTAGTTGGCCAATTCAGTGACCGGAAAGTAAAATCTCTAATTTAAAATATTATTATATTAATTTCACTAAGACACTTATAAACTTGTTTATACATGTTTGAAATTTTACAGATCCCAGAATGACCAAATATCCATTAATGTCATCAATATATTATCCAATAGGAATATTAGTGTTATATTTCTATTTTGTTAAACGATTAGGACCACGACTAATGCAAAATAGAAAACCATATGATTTGAAAAAAGTTATGATTGTATATAATTTAGCACAAATATGTCTGTGTGGTTATCTGTTTGTTGATGTAAGTAATAGTTAAGAATTACAATACCCAATATTTTTATTTCTTAACCAATAAATGGTGAAAAATGGTAATTTGCTATAGTATTTTGTTTTTGATTAAATTGTCATTAATTTATTTTGATACACACACAATCACGCCATGTACCCAAAAGAGTGTGGTACAAACTCTTTTCATCATTCCGAAATCAGTCGCCTCCAAACATTCCTATAACCAGCACAAGCAACTTTCGCTTCATCCACATTCATAATTCCTCCTCTCACAGCATGCTCTTTTATTCCTACTACTTGAAAACTTTCGCTCACGCAAGCCACTCTTTCAATCATACACCACTCCAACTACTCCAACTACTCAAACGTATACCATCAAAATCATTCAAATAAATCTTTTTTACAAAAAAATTGAAATTTATTGTACATTAACTAAAGAATAAAGCTATTTAAACTCAATTGAAAAAAGGACTTTTCCTATGAGAAAAAATTCCCAAATTTCACCCAATTTTTAGTCTAAAGTACGGCAACCTCCCCTTACGACATGTATCATATTATTAATCATTATTAGATTTTCTTAGAATATTTCAATACTTACATTTTTTGATTGGAGATGTGCTACGCCGACCGACCACGATTCACCTAGAGCAGCAAAGACTATCTTTTCTGGATACTGTTATTTCCTTTTAAAAATATTGGATCTGCTAGACACTGTAAGTACATATAAAAATTAGTGATAAGAAAACTACACTATCCATTCAAATATTCGCTAGTATTCTGTAAAATTGCATACACACTACTTTACAAGGTTTGCCACCTAGAGTTTTGAGTAGTGCTTCGAACTGTTATATATTTCATTCCGGTTCAGTTAATAAAATATCTATCGGAATCGGTTCGGTTTTCGGTTTTCGTTCCGGCAAAAATAAACAGTTTTTTTTTTTCGGATTTCAGTTCAGTTTCGAGTGATTAATTTTTAAATTTTTTCAATGTTTTTATTTGCATTTAAAAACTTATATACTACCATAATTTAAAATATTTTATTCATATTTTTATAACAAGCATACTACACAAACTGATACACAGTAATATAATATAAATAATAATAATTATTAACTAATTAAAGGTATAATAATCAGAAGTACCTATATAAATATATAAATAGGTAAAAAATAAATAGAAGAGATCGGGTACGAAATAGATTAGTGTATGATGAGTGTGAAATTGAAAACAATGTTGTAGCAAAAGTTGCCCCGTGTTAGAGTCAGTTAAGATGGTTCGGACATGTTGAGCGAATGCGTCTAATGAACGTTTGCTGTTCAAAAGATTTATTTAAATGATTTTGATAGTATACGTTTGCCCAGTGGATCAGTCCGATGAATAGTTGGAGTGGTATGATTGAGAGTGTTTTGCGTGAGCGAAAGTTTACAATCAGTAGGAATAAAAGAACATGTATGAGAAAAATTATGAACGTAGATGAAGCGAAAATTGCTTGTATGGATAGGAATGTTTGGAGGCGACTGATTTCGGAATGATGGAAAGAGTTTGTGCCACACCCTCTTGGGTACATGGCGTGATTGTGTATGTATGTATGTATGTATGTATATAAATACATGCTAATAATATAATTTATTATTCAAAACCTATATAATTCGTATGTATGTTTTAATTATATGATAACAAGATTAGAAGTATATGAGTAAACCCATATATAGACCACTTTGACAATTCTCGGAATGTTGGCAACACAATATCTTTAATAAAATTATAATTTATGTGGGCACTAGAAGAAACTTTCCTGAAAATTTGATGAGAATCGAATAAATAATGTAGCCACAATGAATTTAAAAAAAAATGTAATTTTTTTTCTCGATAAGTTGGCAACACTGTATTTTGTTAAAAATGTATAATTTCTTTAGGCACTAGGAGAATTTTTTATAAAAATTTGATTAAAATCAGTTAAATAGTGGTCATAATAAATTTTCTAAAATTTTAGTAATTTTTTTCTCAGAAACTTGGCAACACTGGATATTAATAAAATTATATAATTAATGGGAGCATTAGAAAAATCTTTTCCGAAAATTTGATCAAAATCGGATAAATAATGTAGCTAATATAAATTTTTAAAAATTTTAGTAATTTTTTTCTCGGAAAATTGGCAATACTGGATATTAATAAAATTATATAATTAATGGGAGCATTAGGAAATTTTTTCTGAAAATTTGATCAAAATCGAATAAATAATGTAGCCAATATGAATTTTTATAAACTTTAGTAATTTTTTTCTCGAAAAGTTGGCATAACTGGAAAAAAAATAAAACCACATGACCATCTCGGGTACCAGACAAATTTATCCTGAAAATTTCATTAAAATCGGTTGAACCGTCTAGGAGGAGTTGCGGCCACAAAATTTTGACTTACGACCGAGCGAGCTGACGACGCACACACATACACCCACATAAACTAAGTTCAGATTCGTCATCTAGGGACTATATGAAGGATTTTTATACACAATTTTTTTTTTGAAAATGTTACAGACACCGTACCAAACGCTATACCACTTTTCCTTGCAGACAAAGTGGTAATAAAGTAACATATGTTAACGTCACAAATTCTTGGTTTTTATTTATTTATAATTAAAAAAAAAAAAATTACTTCTAATTATTAAAATATTTGCCAATGTATTTTCATTTAAATTATTTAAAGAATATTAAATGCAAATTTATTATCAAATCTACATCTGTCTCAAAATGATCCCTAGTTTCATTTCAACAATTGAGTATTGATCTAGAAAAAACGAACAAAATACTCTTTCGCGTAAGACGAGTTGCAACTTGCAACTACGCTATGAAACCCCGAAAATGAAAAGAAAAAGTGTGATTTTGGTGACATTCGCATGGAAGGAACCGAGCACCGTGACCTGGAACCGAACACCGTGAACAGCAGCAGGCCTCACGCCAACATTCAAGTGTTTTATTGCGAAAAAAATGTGAATCGTTCACATAGTAAACAACACCGTGTAACTTCATTCAAATTTTGCCAAAAAATCTGTATAAAAGAAGAGTTTATTTATTTTTCTTCTTATTGTTTACCCAATTAATTCTACAGCTGATTTTTTTTTTTAAATTTAGTTTATTATTAAATTTTTTACCACTTTGACTGCAAAGAAAAACTGGTATAGCGTTTGGTACGGTGTCATTTTTCAAAAAAAAAATTGTATAGAAATCCTTCAGATGACGAATCTGAACTTAGTTTATGTGGGTGTATGGATGTGCGTCGTCAGCTCGCTCGCTCGCTCTGTCGTAAGTCAAAATTTTGTGGTCGCCACTCCTCCTAGACGGTTCAATCGATTTTAATGAAATTTTCAGGATAAATTTGTCTAGTACTCAAGATGGTCATGGGGTTTTATTTTTTTCCAGTGATGCCAACATTCCGAAAAAAAAGTTACTAAAATTTAAAAAAATTTATTATAGCCATGTTATTTAACCGATTTTACTCAAATTTTCACAGAAGATTCTCCTAGTATTCATATAATTTACGTAATTTTAACAAAATACAGTGTTGCAAACTTTCCGAGAAAAAAATTACTAAAATTTTTAAAAATGCATTATAACCATTTTATTTAACCGATTTTAATCAAATTTTTATAAAAAAATTTTCTAGTGCCTAAATAAATTATGCAATTTTAACAAAATACAGTGTTGCCAACTTATTGAGAAAAAAATTCACAAAATTTTTTAAAAATTCATTGTGGCTACATTATTTATTCGATTTTGATCAAATTTTCAGAAAAGTTTCTCCTAGTGCTTTTCAGAAAAGTTTCTCCTAGTGCCCACATAAATTATAATATTATTAAAATACAGTGTTTGCCAACTTTTCGAGAAATGTCAAAGTGGTCTATATATGGGTTTGTCCATATACTTATAATCTTGTGTTTATTGGTTTCAGGTTTTTTTTGTATTACGAAAGAAATACAGCCAAATAACAATACTACATACTTACCATCATGCCATGATGATAATAAGTATTTGGTCAGGTCTAGTATATTATCCCGATGGTCAAGCAGTCTATATTGGAGTGATTAATAGTCTGGTTCATGTTTTAATGTATGCCTATTATTTGCTAGCGGTAATTGACAAAAAATATCAACAAAATCTTACTTTGAAGAAGAGTATGACTATCATACAATTTGTAAGATATTCTTTCTGTATTCTATAGTAATTTTTTGCAATAATTACAATAAAAATATATCTGTGTGTAACAGAATATTGATGGTTATTATAAAAATTATTTAATATTTCATTTAGATGAAATATAACTGATTTATTGGTTTTTAAAGGTTTTTATCGTTTAAAATCACAAAATTTTATTTTTACAAAAATAATTTATTTATATCCCATTTAAAATATATCATGTCTTATATCACTGAAAAGAGACAAAAAAATATAATTTTTTTTTTCAAATTGAAATACATTATAGGTTACATTCACAAAAATCGTATGTTTGTGTTATATCTCAAAATGTGTTGATATAAGTATGTATCTCTTCATTTGAAACTATTTTAGTAAAAGTTCAACATAATAAAAAATAGAACAGCTTTAGTTTCTAGTTTTGTATAAATATTAATTAATAACTGAAGTTTCGACTACAGACAGGTAAAACTATTTCTACTAGATTGACAGAATCTAAGAGATTACTACTTCTAAACTATGCAGATAAATCTACTATTGCACAACATGCGTTAGAAAATCTTCGTGACGTAAAATTTGAAGATACTCTAATAATTGTAAAACCCATCAATACTAGCAGCAGATTGATAAAGAAAAACAATAGAAATTTATAAAGATAACATCAATCACTGTGATTCAGTTATGGTTGTGGCATTGAGTTAAATAAAATTTGCCTTCCATTAATTAAAAGTTTATAAATAATTTACTATCTAGTTAATTAATTTTTTGTTACCTATAGTAACTTGTTTTCTATGTTTTGTTTATTTACTGTAAATGTTATTTGTAACATTTTTCCTGATGAAGACGTACGTTGAGTTTTTCGAAACGTCGATTATTAATAAATATTAGCACAGAACTAGAAACTAAAGCCGTTTAATTTTAGTATTATTATTTTAAGAATTATTCAGAAATAAAATACATGACAAAATTTAGTCTTTTTGCAATTATCTGATTGACCTATAAACTTTTTGACAAGTAATATATAATATTTATATAATATGTTTTTGGTATCTGTAAGTTGGCAAACATGAGCAGCTAACTTCAGAGAGACGCGCCAATGGCACGCACATGTGGCCGCCTTAATTTGTCTTAAATAAATTGTTTACTAGCACATTATCATTATTATTGTGATTATTATTTAAAGAATATATAATAAATATAATACAATTAATGGTTCATCTGATATGACCATTTAGTAAATTTACACAATTTCTGTAAATTTGCTATCACAAGTCATGTCTTAACCGCCGTAGCGTAAAGACATATTTTTGTACATACCTGCAAATTAAATTGTGCTAAGTATATAAACTTAAAGTAAAAAATCTTATATGTGTATTAGGGTGTCCCTTAAGATGGGTCAAAATTTTTTTTTCTATTCTCACCCCTTAAATCGTCTCCAAATATGGTAAAAAAAATTATAAAAATACTCCCACATTTTTACTCGTTGGTTAAGTGGCCCCCCTAAGCCCACATGTATGTTGATAATCGAGCTTATAAGTGAATATTTTCATTAAATTAATGTTTTCACTAAATCACGCCAGAAAAAAATATAAAGGTATTTCACCTCGCTGGGTACAAATCTGAGGTCAAAATTAAGTTTTAACCATTTCTAGATGGCGCCACTATGACAAAAAATAAATATTTACCGAGCCCCATATAGGTGGCGCACCCACTTCGCCAAAATTAAGAAGAAAATATGACATAATTTTGTGCTAATTATGTGCTAATTTTGTACCACAATGAAAATTTTTGTACTGCATTAGAAATTAGAAAAAACATAATTGCAAAAGTGGGGGCGCTAGATATATATTAAGCTAGCGCCCAAATTTTTGTTATGTTGTTAAAATTTTAAAAAAGTTGCCAAAATCTTGTGCTTTTTGTAATTTCTAATGCAGCACAAAAAATTTCATTGTGGAAAAAAATTGGCACAAAATTATGGCATATTTTCTTTTTAATTTTGGCGAATTAGAGGCACCAACTATATGGAGCTCGGTAAATATTCAATTTTTTTTTGTCATAGTGGCGCCATCTAGAAATGGTTAAAACTCAATTTTGACCTCAGATTTGTACTCAGCGAGGTGAAATACCTTTATATTTTTTTCTGGCGTAATTTAGTGAAAACATTAATTTAATGAAAATATTCACTTATAAGCCCGATTATCAACATACATATGGGCTTAGGGGGGCCACTTAACCAACGAGTAAAAATGTGGGAGTATTTTTATAATTTTTTTTACCATATTTGGAGACGATTTAAGGAGTGAGAAAAGAAAAAAAAATTTGCCCCTTCTTAAGGGACACCCTAATATATATATATGTCAAAAAAATCTTATCGAACTTTTTCAATTTGTACACACCTGTACATTCGATGTTAAATGAGCTGAATATTATTGTTTCCGACAGTAGAGATTTTTTATAAAGAATTACTTTTTTTCGTAAAACTTATAATAACAAAGTTTTCCATGTGGCGCCAACTTAAGTAGACACACTATATATAACATGCTTTCCTGCCGATGCATTATTTCACTTAACCGGATATAACTTCTGACATACTTTAGAAATCGACAAATCTTTTTGAACCCAATAATTTATACACTAATAATTAAATTTATGCACAAAAAAATTTTTTTTCGTTCAGTATAGTACCCTCCCCTTAATGGCGATTTAAGCAAAAAACACAAATACAATAACCTAATATAATACGCCATATGAAATTAAGAATATAAATTAAACATTATTTTTTTGTTTCAGATCCAATTCTTCTTGATTACCATAATATATGGTTCTGCATTTTTTTATCCCAACTGTGTCTATCCTAGAACTCTTGCTTTTATTGTCACATTGCAAGCCGTTATCATGGTAGTCATGTTTGGTAATTTTTATGTACAAAGTTACATATTAAAGAAACCTAGAATACAAACAAAGAAAGAAAACTAATGTTTTTTTACAATTTACGTTTTGTAAACAAGTTTTTGTAACACATTGTTAATTTAACAACCATATTATTAATAGCAATTATAATATTTTTGTTAAATCATTGATTTCTAATTTATTTACCTGCAATTTATAGTATTGTAATACAATATGTCTCTTGATGGTGCACGTTTAGAGTTTATTTGGGTAGTCTATTATCTAACGATGGTCGTTTTGATCTTGAAATTGATAGCAGAGTTAATGCTGGTTGTAAGGAATTCGACAGCATATAATTAATAGCAGTTATAAATTTCTTTTTTTTTAAATTATTGTTTTCTAATTTATTTACCTCATTTACCGTAATTTATTGTATTGTAATGTAATGTATTTGTTGATAGTAGGTATACTTTTGGAACAGGTAGATGATTTTGTTTATTTGGATAACTTATTAACTAAGAAGGCTCGTTTTGAATGTGAAATTGAAAAAAGAGTTAATGCTAATTATAAGGTTTTTAGATGCTTTAAGTATTTTTGCTAGGAATGTAAATGTTTCCAAAGTGTTTCCATTGATGTATGATAGTGAATGTTGGGTTCAGCTACAAAAGCCTGAAACATTAAATAACTGCTGTGGAAATGAGACTTTTACGTGGAGGGTATATGGTGTTACCAGGGGAATCGGGGGTACGAAATAGATGAGTGTGAAATTAAGAAAAATGTTGTAGCAAAAGTTGCGATGTTAGTCAGTTAAGATGGTTTGGACATCTTGAGCGAATGTCTAATTAACCTTTGGTTAAAAGAATTTATATAAATGATTTTAAAGGTATACATGAGCATGTGGACGTCCGATGAGTAGTTGCAATGGTATGATTGAGAGATTGAGATTAAGAGTACTTTGTTCGAACGTCAGTTTCCAAGTAGTAAAAGAGCATGCATGAGAGGAATTATGAATATGGATGAAGCTAAAGTTGCTTGTTTGGATAGGAATATTTGGAGGAAACTGATTTCTTCGCGATAATAGAAAGAATTTGTGACACACCCTTTTGGATATATGGCATGGTTCTTTGTGTATGTATTTTAATTAATATAAGTATGTATATAGATATATTGTAAAATATGCCAAAATTTAGCAAATAAAAATAATTTCCATTAAACAAATCACAAATTGCCAAACAATGTTACATGTACATGAGATATATCTATTACAGTAATTACACATATTATTTTTACTAAATTATACAAATGCATAAGATAATCAGGAACGAATGTAATCGTATGAATTGATTTTAAAACTTACGTCAGTAAGACATTGATTGATTGTATATCATTATTTGTTATCAATTTAAAAATATTACAAAAGGATGTAACAGACAATAAGGCGTAATCATAGATTTGAACAGGGACGTACTAAAATTCATGGTGTTTGGTTATTGATACGAGTAAGGTTTAGATAAAATAATACATGTAGAATGTAAATTTTGTAATTTACATTCTAAAAAAAAAATAATGTAATTTTACCTGCTAACCATGAGATACTATGTTGCATTTCTGGGTATAATTACTCAACGTATCCTTATAATCCATCAAGAGGCTATTTTTTCGCACACATTGGTTGGTTGCTGCTAAAATGACATCCGGAAGTGCATGTTAAAGGAAGAACACTATATCATACCAATTTAACGAGCGATTCATTATTACAATTCCAAAAGAAATACTATCTTATTCTTGCTACGTTATTCAACGTGATAGTATCTATCTCGTTGCCCATGTGTCTTTGGAATGAAACATTATTAAATGCTTGGTGAGTTAATACTACTTAAGATGCACAAAAACTTAAAACAAGCTTTTTGTACAAAGTATGATAATGGAGTCATTCAGAAATATAGATTTGCAATAAACATAAGTGATTGCCTCAAGTTTTATCAAAAAAAATAACAGAGACAATTAAAGCAAAATATTTTATTTAAATAACAAAATAAAATTAATTAACATATTTTGTTTATTAAAAGTAAAAAAACAATAAAACTATTACAACAATTAATTTAGTTTTTGACTAAACTGCATTCATAAAAATGCAGCTTGAACAAAACTCGAATGCATTTCGTATGTATTAGATTTTTGTTTAAGCTGCATTTTAACGAATCCAGTTTAGTCAAAAACTTAATTAATTTAATTTAGTTACGGATTGACGTTTAAAATAAAAACATCTGTTTTAAGTTACATTGAACGACGACTAAAACTATAATAATAATAATAATAGTCTTTATTTAGCTCAAATGCTATAAAAAATACAAAATAATAATACATATAAAAAATGTAAATTATATATACAAATTTCTTAAATCTATTATAAATCTAAAAATTCTTTATTTAAATAATAATCCTTAAATCCAATTTTTAATATTTTTAAATTTGAGCTTTTAAAACTATCAGCTAATTTATTGTACAGTATGTCCCAAAAAGTTTTATACAAATAGAGAAAAAGTTTATCTTACATTTCACAAAAAAAATACTTTTGATAAAAAGCTCTGCATGACTTATAGATCTGTATTTAAATACAAAATTTTTAAAACATTTGATGGAAAACAGGAAAAATCAAAATCATGATTGAGAGTAAAATTATGTTAAAACTGTAGTGGAGAGCAAAATGTTCATTGAAATTGATATTAAGTAGCAAAAAATTATCTCCACTTGTAGATTTGTGATTTTCCCAGATAAAAATTACAACATATTATTAATTAGATTATTTATTTATTTATTATTTATTTTTTTTATCTACGAGTGGACGTAATTTTTTGCTACTTAATAACAATTTCAATAAACATTTTGCTCTTCACTACAGTTTAAACGTAATTTTCCTCTCATTCCAAATAATGATTTTGATTTTCCTCTGTATTCCGGCGAATGTTTTAAAAAATTTGTAATTAAATTGGGATGTGCAAGTCATACAGAGTTTTTTATCGCGAATATTTTTTATGTGAAATGTAAGATAAACTTTTTCTCCATTTGTATAAAACTCTTTGGGACACACTGTATATTTAAACTCCTTTAAAAGTACGTAATGCTGACAAATTGACCTATCGCACATACCTGCTTATACTAGCGCTAGGGGGTAGGAAGAGAGTTTTTCCACTTCGTTTTTTCCACTCCGTTTTTTCCACTCCGTTTTTTCACTTATTCCACTTTATTTTTTCCACCGTACTTTTCTTCCGCCAAACTTTTTTTCGCCAATAATTTTTCCACCAAATTGTTTGGTTTGGTTAGGTTAGATTAGGTTAGGTTAGGTTAGGGTTAAGTTATGTTTGGTAAGAAAATTAGTGAAAAAAACAAATTACTGGAAAAATATGTAGTGAAAAAGGAATTGGTGGAAGAAAAGTATTGGTGGATATAATGGAGTGGAAAAAATGAGGTACAATCGCGCTAGGGTTGAGGTGTGATTAAATTGTAATATTTCTTAAAAAAAAAATGTACCGTATTAATATCTAATAATAAAACATGCATTGACATACTTATATATTTTTTTAGGTTTGTATCAGGAACGCTTTATCTTTGCGCATTACAACATGTAATATTCCTTCTCAATAGTCTTGGACATTCAGTGGGTACTAAACCATATAATATAAAAACTTCCGGAGTTGAGAATGCACTGTGTCAGTTTTTCACTACGGGCGAAAGCTGGCCTAATTTCCATCACGCTTTCCCACGCGATTACCGTCATGCTGAATTTGGAGGGCTTCTTCCATCTATGACAATATTTATAGATTTATTTGCGAAAATTGGATGGGCTTATGATTTAAAAGTTACGCCGCAATTGCTTATAGATAGAACATAATTTTTATTAAAATATGTAACATTTTTTTTTAAATTGTATTAAAATACAGATGTCCCTTTTTTATTTTCACTTTTTGAAGTCAAATAAAAAAAAACCAATTGACCGACTTTGATAAATTTTTTATTAAATTAAAGACAAAACTTGGAAAATTTGTATTTCAAAAAATAATATTGTTCAAATGGGGGCCCATTTCTCTCTTGGCGCTCTTGAAATCGAGCTCTAAAATTTGCCATTACGCTCCGCAAAGTTTGCTCAGGTAAGGCTGCCATTTCTACTCAAATATTGTCCAGACTCTCAGGGCGGTTGCAAAACACTCGACTCTTGAGATATCCTCATAAAAAAAGTCGCATGGCGTCATATCCGGGCTTCGGGGTGGACAATTGATGTCTCCTTTTCGGGAAATCAGTTTTCCAGGAAAAAAACGCCTGAACAACGGGTAAAGACCGATTTGAAGTGTGACTTTTGGCCCCCTCTTGTTGAAACCACGTTACTTAATTAAATCCATCAAATTCTTAAAGAGGAAGTAATAAAAAATTACGTATTATATCGACATAACGTTCAGAATTCACCGTTTCGTTGTCATAGCCTTACCGCGATCATCTTAAAAAAAACGGGCCGATAATTCACGATGCCGCCGTGTTTCGTAACCATTCTGCCACTCTGGAGGAATTGAAGGACAATATTCGAGTAGAAATGGCAGCCATACCTGAGAAAACTTTGGCAAATTTCAGAGTCCGACTTCAAGAGTGCCAGAAGAGAAGTGAGCACCACTTGGATAATATCATTTTTAAAAAATAATTTTCCCAAGTTTTGTCTTTAACTTAATAAAAAAACTTGTCAAAATCGGTCAATTGGTTTAGTTTTTATTTGAATTCAAAAACTGAAAAACAAAAAGGAACACTCTGTATTTATTTTTGAAAGTAAAAAAGCACCAATGAATTGTTGTAATAAATAGAATATTTTCTGATATAATATTTTATTGTTCGTACGTTTGGAACATTGAATCGTGAACAATCTTCAGCTATTTTACAAATTATTAAAAGTTCCAAAATGTAATAATTATTTTGTGTTATATGAATAATACTACAACTATATGTTTACATATCGTTTTGCTAGGATTTATTCCGTAAGTCACATGTTAAGGTTAAGTTAATAAAAATATGTTGTTATATAAAACAGTCGTAAGTTAAAAATACATGATAAATTAAGAAGAAAATTTCTTATAGAAAAAAAAAAATATAAACTGACGGTTACATTGTGAATCTTCAAAGCAAGATCAAATATATTATTTAAAAAAATATATTCATGTATATTAATAATTTTGTAAACAATAAATAATTATATATAACAACTAATCTGGTAACCTATATATTTTTATACAGAAACATAATTTGTTTTAATAGATTAGTTAAAACAAAATATATAATGATTAGAACATCAAAAATTTTAAAAACAATAATAATAAAAAATTTCTTAGGCCCGTATTTCCACTTCTTTTATTTAGATATGAACAAAATTCTTTTATTTTTTACTTTAAAACAATACACTAGACATCTGTACTTTATAAAAAATATTTTTTAAATTTTCAAATAATTTCTAAGAATGTATGTATATTCTATATTTGTAGTAAATCATTTGGCAGACATGTTATATAAATAATAAAAACGTTGGCACGTATTTCCACCTCTTATGTTAATGAAAAAGTGTGTTTTTATTTCTTGCTTTAATATAAATTTTTACTTCTATGAAGATTTTTTTCTCGGAAAGTTGACAATACTGTACATTAATAAACTTATATAATTTATCTGGGCGCTAGAAGAATCTTTTGTAAAAATTCGATTAAAATCGGACGATTGAACCGTCTAGAAAAAGTTGCAAACTTAAAATTTTGACTGACGACCGGGCGAGCAAGCTGATGACGACGCACATACATATACCTTTATAAATTAAGTTCGGATTCGACTGATCTAGAGGTCTCCATAAAGAATTTCGATAATGTATATATATATATATATATATATATATATATATATATATATATATATATATATATATATATATATATATATATATATATATATATATATATATATATATATATATAAGTTAAATTTCGTTATTTATAAGTGGCGTTTTTAAAAAATGTTTATTTATTAAAATACAATAATCAAGAGATTTTATATTTGAAATAACACAATATTTTAATACAGAATATTTATTTTATAATTATCTTTATTAACTTGTTTTATTACTGTTTTATACTGTTATTACAATAATATTTACTAATAGCAAAAACACGTTACAGTTTGATAAAAAATTCAAAAAACTTAAAGCAAAATTAAATCTTTAATTTTAATTTTTATTGTTCCATACTATTTTTGTAAAAATTTATGTAAATTTACATATTCTATAAATATATTTTTATAGAAAAAATTTAATATTACGTCAAATTACAAAATGCTGTTATTTTACTATTAATAGTTATGTATAATTATATAAATATATATTACATTTTTTTACAGCGTAGATATTCGCTACCGAGAGGTAAGTCGTAGCCATGTTATACTGGTGAAATTCAGAGAAATACCAATATTTTACTATTAATAGTTACTAAAAATACATAAATATAATTATATTATAAGCGATATAGTTAATCTATGTAACTGCGCTTGCGTCTAGTTCGTGTTCCGGTTTGTGTAAGATTTCCATTGGCCATACTATTATCGTGTTACTGTAACTAAACTTTCGTACGAATATCGTTAATTTGAACTGTTGTATATTTACGTTGGCTAATATTGTGTTATTTATCGCTAGCATGAAATTATCGTACGTGTACACGATATTTGTAACTGAATTAGAGCGAAAACCTAAAGTAAAAATCATACGTACGACATATTTGCTGTTTTCCTTTTACTGACTGGAACAGCTCAGAGCTGCTCCGGTGTATACACTCGTGTTCCATTTACGTAGAGCTTGCTGCCCTGGAGTTACTCGGTAGTGCAATCCCCTCTCCCCTCAAGCACTACCTTTTGAGTTGGTGCAACAAGCACTTTGTAGGTTAAGTTTAAAGTTGGCATTTGTTACGAAGCTAATTGGTGAGTATTTTTGAATTTCAAAATTGTTATTATTCAATAAAATAAAATTACTAAGGTTTTTTCTTGATAATTTTGATTATAACAGTTTAAAATTTCCATATAAAAAAATGTAGCATGTTTGTTAATTTTCTTGAATACATGTTATTATTTTTTAATTATACAGGTAATTTATAAGCAAAAATGGATAGTAATAAAGAAAACAAGAGCGACAACTGTGAGAAAGCAACTACGTCCAATTGTAACGTAAGAACTTCTATAACATGGAGTTATGACCAGACGTTATTTTTAATACGTTCAATGGAAACCCATATTCAGGATTTAAATCATCCCCTTAAAAGAAAAAGTGTATTTGAAAATGTATCTAATGACCTAATAAGTGCTGGATATAACATAGACAGTTCCGCTGCTCAAAGTAAGTGGAAAAGTCTAACAAGGTCTTACACGAAAGCAAAAGATACAAAGACACGAACTGGTCAAGGACCACCAAGGTTTTTATTTTTTAATACCATGGATGAAGTACTGGGCGACCAACCAATGCATAGCAATAATATTTCTTTGAATTCGATGACTGTTGAACAACCAGAAACCAACATCGAAGTGGAAGTGGAAGAGACCAATGTGAGCAATATAACTTCACCACGAGGTAGAAAAAGAGAAAGGGAACGATTTTCAAAGGAGGACTATATACAGCTAAAACATGAAGAACACAAAAGACGTGAGCAAAGACATCTAGAAAGATTAGAAATTGAAAAAGAAAAAATTCAAATTGAAAAAACCAAAATAAAATTATTACAGGAATTATTAAATAAGAAAGAATAATATTTATGCAGTTTTAAATTTACGAGTTAATTTTTTTGTTTTGTTAATTGTACAAATGTTATATTTAGAATTTTAATTGAGTTTTTTTTTATTTGGAATATAGATGTTGTGAAATTTACAAAATTTGGATTGGTCAAAATTGTTTAATAATATTTCACTTATTGGTATAACTAACAAATAACATGAGATAAATAATGAATATATAATAAATACATATATTATTTGAAAGTAAAGAAAAATATTTTGGTTGTCTTTTTTATAATTTTATTTGTTTTTTTTTTAATATATTGTATTGTATTGGGTTAGAAACACGATTTTATATTACCTAGCATTTTGAATACTATATTTTATCATACATTTATTTCTATTAATAAATAAAGTACACTGTAATCATATAAATGTAGTTTTTTTACTTCTATTTTGTGTTTTAAAATATAAAAGAGGTAAACATTACCAAAAATTCAAAAATAAACAATTTTTAAAAATAAATAAACTAACAATAAGCTACATCTATGTACATTCCAACAACATTTGATGAAAAACTTCTTGTTGTCTATTAACATGTTCAGTAATATTTGTAGTGCTATTAAATGCAATGGTGGCAGGTTGATTACAGTCTGTTATTTCTGTATCAACAAAATCACGTTCGTCAATGCAAATATTGTGTAATATACAACAAGTCATTATTATTTCACTACATAATCTTTTGTCTATATTGTCCAGTTTTCTCAATCTGCGAAAACGCCCTTTTAATAAACCAAATGCATTTTCTATCACAATTCTTGTTGCTGAAAGTTTATAGTTAAATATTTGCTGATTTCTTGTTAAATGACCATTATCTCTAAATGGAGTTACCAACCAATGTAAATTTGGATATGCCGAATCTCCAATAATAAAATTATTTCCCATGAAATTAGGATCATTGATCATTTTGGCATAAATTCCAGATTTTCGCAGTAAACGAGCATCATGTATCGAACCAGGTTCACCACAATAAACATCAATAAATTTTTTATTACTGTCTGAAATTCCTTGTAATAATAAACTGTGATAACCTTTTCTATTACAGTAAGCATTTTGTTCTTTTATCGGTTTTACAATTTCAATGTGACTACCATCTATAGCACCAATAACATTTTGAATTCCTTTCTTCTTCCGAAACTCCTCCTTTATCACTTCCGCTTCTTCTTCAGTAGGCCATTTAATTATGACTGTTTTCATTGATAAGAAAAACTTAATTACACGACGCAAACATCTATGTGCAGAACTGTAAGACACATTAAAACGGTCTGAAACTTGCCGAAAAGTTTCAAGATTACATAAATACCATATACTTAAAAGGCAGGCTTTTTTTGCACTAATTTTGTCTCGTCCGAAAAGGTGTGATGGTAACAAATTTGAACTTTCAAGTAGATCTAGAATAAAATGTTATTTATCAATATCAGTATTTCTATATATTAATATGTTTTTAAAATAATTATTTAAATATGTAGGCTAGGTATATACTAACGTATAATTTTGTCAACAGTTGAGCGAGTCATTCGAAAATGTGACTTAAATTCTTGTTCGCTATACAAAGCTACTACATTTTCCACATAGTTTTCACATCTACGTCGTCTTTTTCGAGGTGGTGTGATAACTTCCTCCAAGGAAGTTTGGGAACTTGTAGAATCTTCAGAGTCCGACCAGGGCGTAAAAGAACATTCCAATAATTCCTGTTAATCATCATTCATTTAACGAAATACGTATTAATTTATTTCATCGTTGTATAATTACCTGCAAGATCATATTCGACATTTTGCTTGATAAAGAAGTATATAACACGTTGAACAAACGAAGGTTATGTCGTTATTCAAACAACTAATTGTAGGTTAGGTTTGTCGTACCTCCCAATTGGACGTTTAAATTCGTGTTCCTTTTAGGAACAGCTCCGAACAGTCCCGAACAGTTCGCGCTGGAGTGACAAGCACTTAAAAGGAAAACCTCTATTATGTATTAAGTCAAGATCGCCCTCATGTAAATTTGTATTCGCGGCAAATATATTACATGTTATTAATTTTTTAATAAATTTCAATAATTTTCATTCATCCTCATTAGACTAAGATTTGTTTCGTTTATTGTTCGATTATTATTTCTAATTAAGGTTATCACATTTTTACTTCAACTGACCCGGAGATTTTGATTATAATGACTTAATACATTACCATTTTAAAATAGAAAAATATTTCAATTTAAATACAATCATAAAATTTTGAAATTCGTTTCAACGCTCGTATACATTAAACTAAATAATATTTTGATTTGACTATAAATTTATCACTGATCGAACAAATGACTTACTTATTTTCTTTAACTTAAACACATATGACTTAAATTCGGAAATTACAACCAATAATCCGGAGATACCAGAGATTCAGTTGAAAAACTGGAGACGACTTCGGGTGAAAACCGCGAAAAAGTGGTAACCCTATTTCTAATTATTGCAATATAATCACATTTTTAAAATTACTCCCGAGTTTTATTTATCGAATGATATTTTACAAAATTTGTAGTGCATTCTTAGTTATTGACATCTCATGTTTATTTGGCATTTTAATCGATATGAGAATAAAAGTACTAGCAAAATCAATAATAAAAAATATAGGTTGTCATTTAACATGAAAAACAAATGACATAAAAAAATGAAAATATTCGCTGCAGTCAAAATCGCTACACCTACCCCTTTTTCCAAAAAATTTATATCAACGGAATTACTAAATTTATTCCTTACCTAATTTCCACACTGTATACAGCCTGATTCAGAGTAAGCGCCTTATTTTTTTTAAGCCACACTATGGGTACTACTTTCAAAATATTTGGCAGTAATATGTTTCAAGACATTCTCTACACGATGGTGATATCAGATTTTCAATTGGACGAATCATTTAAAATGGCGACGTTCAACTTTTTTTTTTAAATGGGATGCCTTAATTTTTTTATTATGATTGAGATCCTAAAAATATTCTTTTTACGATAGTATTTGGTTTTCCTTAAAAATTCATTTATTTCCCTATCAAAAAGCAAACTAACATTTTAATCTAGTAGCGCATGAATGTGTTACACTCGATGTTATTTTTGTCCAAATATCAAGTAGCGGTAGAAAAACTAGTAGTCAAACGTCAAACACCACCGTTAGACGACGTTTCAATTTAGGAAGTGTCTATTTTCACCATATATTATATATATTAGGGTAGTCCTTATTTTGACAAAGTCGGATATTTGTTGCTCTCACCCGCCAAAATTACTCGAAATAAATAACAAAAAAATGTCCATACGATCGAGAAAGATTTACATAATACAACACATTAATAGCCGCCGTTTACATAATACATGGTGTCAAGCGGGCAAAAGAAGCGGGAAAAACGGGAATTGTATGTGAATTTTAAATTGTACGGGAATGTACGGGGATTTTTTTGTATACTATACATGTTAAAGTTTGACAATTTTTAAAGTCAAAATATGTTTTATTCTGCTAGCTGTGGTGGGGAACGGAGTGATTCAAATGGTACATGTCTTGCATCACCTTAAAGACGAAACTTGAAATATTTTCGGACGCAAAATTTCATTAAATTTTGGTCAAAATTGGCCAAATTATACCTATTGGAAAATCAGTAATTTTTCTGATTTTTTAAGTGGCGCATTTGCTATTTTTTTTTATTATTAATGCATAATTAGTAAAATGTTGCGGAACACATGCAGAACTGTATGGAAATTTTTTTTAAAAAAAATTTGCTAGACACCTGTGCAATTTTTTAAGTAAAAACATGGTTTTTTTCTACGGGGCATGGTGGAAATCAGAATGGTTCAAATGGGGTACATATTGGGTATCATCTTAAAGACGAGACTTTAAATTTTCTCGGACTAAAAATTTCATTCAATTTCAGAATCTAGACGAAATTTTAGTGTTTGAAATGTTTAGTGGAAAGGAATAAAAACTCTTAGTAGTAAATAATTACAAATATTATTTCGATAAAATGAGTACGGGCGGTGAAATTAAACACGTTGGCGATGCGCGCTGTAAGAGAAAATAAAATTCGTATTTGAAAATTGTTTGGGGTAGTAATACGATATTAGAACTCAGCGATAATCATAATCATGAACCAATTAGCGCCAGAGCAAATTAAATCGGCAGAAATTCAGTAATAGTTTAAAAAGACGTGCGATTGTAGATATCTGCGAGCGACCTATGAAATTAATGCATCAGGAGTTATCGGAGAAGAATTATGAAGATTTATCTACGGATGATATCGGTCGTGTACGGAAAAATATTTATAATAATCGGAGGAAAACTATGCCTGTGCCGAAAAATCAAGAGGAAAAGCTCATAAAGGTATTTAATTTGATCAGCTTTTACTTTGGTGGTACAATTATAAATAATTCAAATAAAAATCAAACAATTACATACTTGGTAAATATCACAGATTTAATAAACAAATAAAAAATTGTTTATTAAATCTGTGATATTTACAAAGTAATTGGTTTGTTTTTTATTTGAATTAAACATAAAGGTATTTTTATTATCTTATTTGAAAAAGTACAATTTCTATTAGTGGGTTTTTTAAGTTTTGAAAAAATATTTCACTTTATAGTTAAATATCTTTCTTATCGTACTTGCTACCGTGTCTCGTGATTTGTACTTACTAACGTGTATTTTGATTAATTATAAATTTTAATGCCAAATCTTTCTGTTGAGAGAATTTCGAGAATTTCATATCAGAATCTTGTTGAGGAATGTAATTAATAATTTCTACAGATTTAAAATAGAGAAAATATATATATATATATATATATATATATATATATATATATATATATATTCAAAACTAGATAAATGGTAAAGTCAAAATTAAATTTAATTTTTTTTTTTTTTTGAAAAGTTGATAACCCTATATGAAGTAAAATTATGTAATTTTTGTGGGCACTAAAAAAAATCTGTAAAAATTTGATTAAAATTGGGTATATATATAATGAATTTTTAAATATTTTAGTAATTTTTCTTTTTTTTTTTAGAATTTCACTAAAATTATATAATTTGTGCAGGCGCTAGAAGAATCTTTTTAAAAATTCTATTAATTTTTTTTTTGGAGAGTTAGCAACACTGTATTTTATTAAATTTATAATTTATGTGGGCACTAGGGAAATCTTTTCTGAAAATTTGATCAAAATCGGATAAATAATGAAACCACAATAAATAAATTTTTTTAAATTTTAGTAATTTTTTTCTCAGAAAGCAACAATATATATTAGTAAAATTATATAATTTATTTGGACACTAGAAGAATCTTTTCTGAAAATTTGATCAAAATCCAAAGTTGGCCATCACTGTAAAAAATAAAGCATATGACAATAATGGGTACTAAGTGAACCTATCCTGAAAATTTCATTAAAATTTTGACTCTGACGACCGAGCGAGCCAGTTGACGACGCATACACATAATCTAAATTTGGAGTCGTCATCTAGAAGCTATGTAAAGGATTTCTATAAAATATTGAAAATATTACAGACACCGTACCGAACATTATACGACAATTTCCTTGCAGTCATAGTTATAAAAAGCATGTATAATATTTTGTTTTTGCTTTAAATCACCAATAACTTATTTTGATAAACTAATTAAATCATTAGACAATTTTTAAATGAATAAAATTATTGACCTTGGCCTGGGTTTAAACCTGTATAATAAATAAATAAATATATAATAAATATATTATTTAACATAAATTTAAAATATTTTTTTTTATCTACGGTCGCATATAAAACGTACAATTTCCGCACTATGGACACTGCGAAAAATTCACGTTTAACGATATACCGGGTGTCCCATTATATTGTCCGGTATTTCAAGAACTTATAACTTTTAAACGAATAAAGACAGATACATGCGGTTTTCACTGAAATACTTCACAATAATACAAATTTCGTTTGGACTTATAAAAGTTTTCTTCTCATTAAAAAATTATTGATAATTAATTGTTGACTGCTGATTTTGCAGGCGTATGCTTAAACATTAATTAATCAGTTAATTCTGCAACGCTTTTGTTAAAACCGTATACCAGCAGACAGCTGAAAGAAGTGGTTTCCGTCCCATCAGAAAATATACACGTTATTTACTTGTCGGCCATTACTACAAAATGGCCGCACTTACCTCCTCCCGTAGACAATAAATGACAGTTGAATTTTTGATTTTTGTGGTTTGTTGTTTCATGATATATTTCATAAACAAATTAATTAAATTAATAAAATAGATTCTACAGTAAATTTTGCTATTAACATTAGTGATTAATAATCGTAAGTTTCAAATTTATGTTATTATGGATAACATTTGTTAACAAAAATAACGTAATCAGAATATAGAAACAAGTTACTAGATAATAAACTAGAAAACCCGTGACCCTTAAAGAGTCACGTTTGAAGTCGAAAATAGTTAAGATAGAAAGATTTAAACATATTTAAATATATTTCTATAGACACACTTTCTACCAACACATGGTATATAAAATGCTTTAGACACATTGCATATACACAGTGTATATTTATAGAAAAAATACACATTGTACAGAAGAGCGCGCGCACGCGCGCGCCCCATAGAACAACATAAAAAATATTACGTAAATATAAAATAATAAATTAAAAATTCTTTAAACACATTGTATATAAATAAGTACTCTAATTTCTGAAACACATTGCATTAAAGTACACATTGTATATAGAATTATGTATATACTATAACAAGTGTAAATATATCGCATTTAAAAATTTAATATATATAAATAAACTTAGATAGCTATGAAAATAATTAATGAAATAAATAAATAAACAGCTGTCATTTTTGACATTTGCATTATAAACATAATTTTTCAAATTTTTGAAAATCAAAATAAAATCGTAGAAAGATGAAACTTGCATATTCTCAAATAGGGAATGAACCAATTAAAATGACACCACTCCCATCAAAATCGGTTCAGGGGTTTAGGAGGAGATGCTGGAGACACATACCAAACATTTGTCAATTAGAGAGATTAATAAGTAACCGAGGTTTTTATTATCAAATATTAGATATTTTTTAATCTGAATCACATTCATCGACATCTTCTGAACTGCTACTAACTTCATTAGCAAATTACAGCTGATCTTTGATGCCCATTTTATTTTGGACACATTTTGCAAATCAAATTTTTAATTTTTATTAATTATTATTTATTTATTTGAAAAAAATATTTTTAAACAAATATTACACAAATTTATCTTTTGGTATAAACGATGCAATTATTTATTTATTTAATTGAAAAAGTACATTATTATTAGGGCTGGACTGAAAACACTTTAGGCCCGGGAAATATCGGTGACGTAGGCCCACAATATTAAATTAAAAAAAAAAATTACAAAAAAGTACATTAGTAATTTATGAACATATTTATTAAAATATTAAAAAAGTTTTTTTTTGCATAATTGCAACAAAATTAAGTACATAGTGAAATAATTAAATAAAATTAAATACAATTAAATAAATATTATTAATTAAACAACTTTTTTTAATATTTGACTTTTTTCTTTCATTATACCAATAACTCGATTATTGTCAATATTATTGTAAAAATTTAATTTCATTTCATTAAAAAAGAAAACACTTAAATATATTTGTGGGTCCACCGGGATATTCCCGGTATCCCGGTGGGCCAGTCCAGCACTGATTATTATGGAAACAACTACATTTATATTTGTAGAACTAAACTAAATACAAATATGATTCATTTCTAAATCTATCATGCAAAAACTGTATACGATATATCATTGTTAAGTGCTAATAACAGAATATCACAAATTGAGAACTTTATTTTATCTTGTTCTTTTAAATCTTTTCTTGATTCTGTTACGGTTATTAATCTTGCGGCGTAATATACATACTAGTTTTCATATATTTTACATGTTATGTGTGGTAACAGCTCTAGAATTAATTAAAAACATCATAAAAGAAAACGAAGCTCGAATAACCTGCAAGTTTAGAAAATAATTATTGAGTAAAATATTTCAAATGCATTTTTAGAAAATTCTTACATTTCCAAAACTAAGTAAGCTTAGTCCTAATACACCTGCAATCGTTATCTCGAGATTTTGTTGAGACTGCATTATTAGTTTAATTAAATTTCTTTGCGTGTAATGATTGTCTACATCATACCATCGGCAATTGTAAGCAACAATACTTATATTGAATCCCTGAAAATGCGCTAGGTATAAATTGGATCTAAAAACATTCTTCGCCCACAATTTTTCGATTATAATTCTTTGCTCACAATGGAATCGCTGCACATTTTTTTTTTAATTTATTCAAAAATATCCATTAAAATATCTATGTAAATAAATATATGTTTCAAAGCAAAATTATTTATAATAAATAAGAAAATAAATTTTAAAATTCAATGTAAAATTTTAATTTGCTCATCGTGACATATTAGTGTATTGCGGTAAAAACAAAACAGTGTTGTTTATATTTCTTATGTCAAAATCAAAACCGTGTTTTTTATTTAAAAATTTATGTTAGTGTAACGCGTAATCATAATATATAATAATAATTGATATCAAACAATATTTCACAACCATAATATTTATTATAATTTAAATATCCAAATGTAAACATAACATACGCCAACACTGTTTGATAAATTGATATATATGACTATGACGTCACTCACAGAAATCGTGGTGCACAAAAATCATTATTTTTCCAACTTTTTTCTAAAAATACTGTAATAAATATTATGACATTCTTTTTATATAATCTTTGAATATTTCGCCTTAAAATAGTAAATTTTACCAGGTGCAACAAGCCCGTTCTTCGCCGTCACAATTTTTTATCGCAACAATTTGTTTCCTACAATTCTTCGCAGCATATATTTATTTAAAAAAAAATGAAAATTAACCTTTTAAATCAACCTATCTAACAATGAACGCAACCAAAACCTTTATGTATATTTACTTTTTCTAAAAAATAAACATTAACCTCCTTACCCAACCTATACAGCAATTAGTCTGCAAAATACATGTAAGAATATGCGGCAAAGAATTTTGGTGGCGAATAATTGTGGTGGCGCTTTTAAAGAACTGTAACGGCAAAGGATTGAGGCAGCAAAAAATTGTGTTCAAAGACTTGTGAGCGAAGAATGTTCTGAACATGGTATAAATTACAATGAAATTATATTAAAATTCTATAGTAAAACATAAACTTGTGATTTCAATTTTTTTCTTTTGCTTTATTTACTTTTATTTATTTACAATATTAATCCAAAAGGAAATACTTGAAACGTATTACAAATATATTAATATATTTACAGTGAACTAATATATAATTAGTTGTTTTAATAAATTTGAAAAATTATATTGGAATTGCTGGGATTCAAATTACGGCTAGCACTTCAATAACTTGGAGGAGAATGTTTTAAACGAAGCGCAAAAATGTGGAGAAAGTTAGAACGAAATGAAAATTTTTACCAAAAACCGGTCCTTCCGGAAACTTTTTGTAAGAGCCCTTTAATTCTCGTAGGAACTATAGCTATATATATATATATATATATATATATATATATATATATATATATATATACCGGGTGTTCGGTTAGAGGAGCGGTCCAGGACAACTCAACACCGGACATCTCGTCAGCGAGATATCTCGGCACCAGGATAACTTGGCACCGGACAACACGGCAACAAAAATCTCAGCAACGGACGACTCGGCACAGAATATCTCTGAACCAGTCGCCTCGTCACCGGCTAACTCGGCACTTGGAACTCTTAACATCGGAACATTAGTTTCGTTATTATAAACATTAAATAACTTTTAAAAAAATTGACATTTTTTATTTTACAAATTTATAACATAACAAAAATCTTATGATGTTTGTGCATCTGATGTACAACGTCTCTATGGAAAAGTTTCATATTTTTGACGGTACACCTACTTAGAACATTTTCACGTATGAGCACTATTTGTATTATTTACAGTAACTTGAAAAATTCATCTCAGTCAAAAAATTGAAATACACCGTAAACATTTTTGTGCAATTATTTGTTACAAAATTAGACGTGGATTAGCTCAACAGCAGTGCACCTATGAACTTAATTCGACTCTGGAAGATAAAGCACCATCAGAATCAGTGTTTATCGATGGTTTATCGAATTAAATATTGGCCGTAGTTCGCTCAATGATGAATTTTGTGAAAGTCGTCCAAAATTAGTTGTTGTTCCGGAAAACATTGATGCTCTACGTGAATTCTAAATTTACTACGAAATTAATAATAAAATAACTGAGTTCTTCGATATTGTAAAAGTGATAGTTAAAATATGACATAATTGTCTAACTAGAAAAGTATAAATTAAATATGCTACTTAGAAGGATCTTTTGTGTTTGTTTATCTGTTTATTAGCTGTATATTCGTATTTTATACTAATAACAAACGATCTTCATACAGGGGGTTCGATTGGAAGATTGACATAGCAGATTAAAATGAGAAATATAAAATATACTGCAAGATGGTCATATGACTCATCGTGAGATTGAGTCATCCTTGAGCATTAGTGAAACCAGCATATATTCAGTATTGCTTGAATATTTGACCTTCAAAAAAATTTGTTTGCATTGGATTCCATTTAATTTGACAATTGCTGAAAAAAAAGCTTGGTCAAAAGAAATGCACAAGAAATACAATCTAGTTGCTTTAAAATCTATGAATTTATGCGTATGAGTCCGAAAATAAACAGCATTCGACTGTGTGGCTTTTTCAAGGTAAGCCAAATCCAACAAAAGTTGTTCGCGCAAGAAGCACTTTAAAGCAAATGGTCGCCTGGTTTTTCGGAAAAATATTTTGAAAAACAATAAAGTCATTTTTGTCGATAAAGATTTGTTTTCGTTCTCTAATTACGAAATATAAAAGGCAACCCTTTTACCAGATATTTTAAAATATTACAATAACTAATAATACTAAAATTATTTATTAATTATTTACTGACTATAGTCTATACTTAACTATAGTCATAACAATATTAATAATGTCAAATAATTCATTTAAAATAATTTATTCTTAAATAATGATACACCTGAATACATTTATGGTACTTAGTTATTCTTATTTTTTAATATCTAAATATTTCTAATGTTAGTTTCCTAAAATTTAATTAGAGAAAAAATTATTTTGGTATATTGTTGATTTCACATTTTAATCTGCTACGTCCATCTTCCAAACAAACCCCCCCGTATGAAGATCGCTTGTTACTAGTATAAAATACGAATATACAGCTAATAAATAGAAATAGATAAACAAACACAAAAGATTTTTCTAAGTAGCATATTAATTTACACTTTTCTAGTTTGACAATTACATATCATATTTTATTTAACTATCACTTTTATAATATCGAAAAACTTAGTTATTTTATTATTAATTTCGTAGTAATTTTAGATATTGTTTGCACAATCAGTACTTATTATTAATTCAATGGAAATACGATGTAATTTTTCTTACCTCATCTTGAATAAACTGACCAGCAATGCAATATGCAAATATTTGGAACCAAACTGCGAAACAATTAAATCCTGTTTCGACTTTTGTATTTCTGTATTAATACAAACATTACATTTTTTAATAGAATGTTCTCTATATAGTCTACATTACAAGAATATGGCACTGCGCAATAATTATATGTTTACATAAAACTCTGCCATAAAGTGAAATGTTACCTATTTTAACAGAGTAAAAATCTTTTAGAACTCATTATATTAAAATAAAAAGGTTTTAGAATTAAGTTCTGTATAAATTTTAAATAAAAAATCAACGTTTCGATGTACTCTACGATACGAACTCTTACGATAAATATTTTAACAAGAAATCTACTCGAGAAGACTTAGTGCTTTTGAAGATTTGCCCTGTTAGTAGGGTTTTGGTTACTTGGTATGTATTTTCATTTATTTTTAATTTAGTTTCATTTAGAATGCTTAAAGAAAAAATTGTATGTCACTCGAAATAAAAAGCTCTTTGTGTGTTTTGTCCAGATTACTTGACCTCGGCCACAAATTATTGAGCTCAACACAATAATAATTGCTTTCTACTCCTCGTAACATAATATACTATTAATAGGTGTATATTGAGTAGATTGACAAGAAAAATTAACCGAGATATACCATATCATGTCTGATTACAGTCAGCCAGCAAATTCCACACAAAATAATATATGGCGGTGTAGTTCAACGTATGATAATTAATACGTTTTTGCCTTTTCTTTCCTTAAATCGTAATATTCGCTGTTGTTCAACACCGTCAATATCGGCCATAATAAAATATTTGAATTGAAGTGTCGTTTTTCAGTGCGCACGCGTATGCAAAAATTTAACGGTGAAAATTCTTATGACTAATTCTTATTACAATTTCAATTAAATACATCTGCATTCTGAATAAGGCTTATATGAAAACATACACTTTATATTTCGCAATGTCACTTTCTTGTAGCGTAAATTATAATATAAATTATTACTTACAGATCTTCTTCTACTAAGAATCCGTACATTGAATAGACAAGAGCAAGGAAAGATGAACTAATAGTAGGTAAAAACATCTTGGAATAAACATCTTGAAAATGTTTCAAAAACCTAAAGTTATTACAAAAAAAGACACGTTTTACAACATAGATTAGGTACAGAGTGGAGACGAGTTATGCCAATACTAAAGCATTTGAAGAAATTGTCGAAGATCTAGATTAGTTAAAGTTTAAAATCGCTTGCTTCAATCAGCTGATTTTGGTCCATTGACCAGTTCAATTATGTTCCTTTATTGTTAATCAAACGTCCATTGATTATGTAATTTAGTTTGTAAAATTTAATAAATAAACATAAATATTTCAAGTTTACACATATTTTAATGCTGTTATTGTATATGTCTGTATATTAGAGAAAACCAAATAAGAAATTTGTATTTTTTAAAATTTGATTTTATTATTCATAAAACAAAACATAAACATCTCTTTCAATACGTAAAACATAAAATATACGAATATGCTTTTCTTTTTATATTGATATCTGTTAATAAGAATTGCTGCAAGCAACTGTTAATGGAGTAGCCCAGTTCTCCTGAGCAAAAAAACTGTAATTTTCAAAAGCGCACAGCTCATAAAAACATTAATATTTTAGAATGAGGTAAAAGGTACTTTATTGTACGTTGCCCGAAAATTCTCTAAAAAACGTGGCCTGATTTCTCCGGAGATTGCCGCATGTAAAATGACAAAAAAACCAAAGAGATTGAAAATTGTTCGAGTTATTACCGATTATTATCAGTTATCATGACAAAAATAAACGTTTCGAGAAAACATGCTTTAAAGTGCATGCGCTCATGTTTTTGACTAGAAATTTGTAATTTTTTCGAATTCGAGAAAATCGTTTCAGACAAACTGTCTACAAACTTATAGCATTAATTTTATGTAAAAAAAAAACAAAAAAAATCGATTTTTTCGATCCAGAGAACTTAAATACCCTCTTAAGTATTTACAAAAATATTTCTTAAAACATTTCCAAATAAAAATATATTTTAACTTATACATAGTAATTAAATTATATATATATATATATATATATACATATATATATACACACACAATCATGCTATTTACCCAAAAGGGTGTGGCGCAAACTTTTTTCATCATCCCGAAATCAGTCGCCTCCAAACATTCCTATCCAAACAAGCAACTTTCGCTTCATCCACATTCATAATTTCTCTCATACATGCTCTTTTATTCCTACTATTTGGAAACTTTCGCTCACGTAAAACACTCTGAATCATATCACTCCAACTACTCATCGGAAGTCCACGCAAATTTGTATACCATCAAAATCATTCAAATAAATCTTTTTAAGCAAACGTTCATTAGACATTCGCTCAACATGTCCAAACCATCTTAACTGACTAACACCAACTTTTGCTACAACATTTTTTTTCAATTTCACAATCATCATACACTAATCTATTTCGTACCCGATCTCTCCTATTTACACCACAAACCTCACGTAAAAATCTCATTTCCACAGCAAGCATTTTCCGTTTATGCTTTTACAACCATATATATATACAGGGTGATTTGTAATTAATTGGAAATATTTTAACTGGAGTATCCTGGGCTCAGAATATGAAGATTTGACCCAAAACACTTAGATAAAATGTGGGTCCTTACTGAGCTACAGGGTGTTTTATTTAAAAATTTAAAAACGATTTTTGCCCAGTACTTAAAAACTATTTGACGTATCCTTATCATACTTGGCAGAAAGTGTAGGTACCGTACACCATACTAAATTATGTTAAACAAAAGTTTCTGGCTAGTGCCAGTGGCGTACAACAGGGGCAAGTGAGAGGTTGATCCTTCCTAAATTCTACGCCACTGGCGGAATTGTCATTTTAGCACAATTTTTCGATTCTCCAACACTTTCTGTGTAAAAAACATACTCTTTCTTCGTAACGATAAAGTCACTATTTTTTGAGATATTTAAAGTTAAACATAAGCTGCACCCTTGGGATTTTTTCAAAATTTGCTCAAAAAATTCTGAAATAATTGAGTAAAATAGAGAAAAAAATTAGCTACATAATAACTAAGTAACTTTTTTCTCTAACTCATTCTGGTTTGGCAGGAAAAATTAATAAAAATTAATATTTTTTGCATTGTAATTTTTTATTTTCAATAATTTTTCCTGCCAAACCAGAATAAGTTAGAGAAAAAAGTTACTTAGTTATTATGTAGGTAATTTTCTTCTCTATTATACTGAATTTTTTCAGATTTTTTTGAGCAAATTTTGAAAAAATCCCAAGGGTGCAGCTTATGTTTAACTTTAAATATCTCGAAAAATAGTGACTTTATCGTTACGAAGAAAGAGTATGTTTTTTACACAGAAAGTGTTGGAGAATCGAAAAATTGTGCTAAAATGACAATTCCGCCAGTGGCGTAGAATTTAGGAAGGATCAACCTCTCACTTGCCCCTGTTGTACGCCACTGGCACTAGCCAGAAACTTTTGTTTAACATAATTTAGTATGGTGTACGGTACCTACACTTTCTGCCAAGTATGATAAGGATACGTCAAATAGTTTTTAAGTACTGGGCAAAAATCGTTTTTAAATTTTTAAATAAAACACCCTGTAGCTCAGTAAGGAGCCACATTTTATCTAAGTGTTTTGGGTCAAATCTTCATATTCTGAGCCCAGGATACTCCAGTTAAAATATTTCCAATTAATTACAAATCACCCTGTATATATATATATATATATATATATATATATATATATATATATATATATATATATATATATATGTTTCTATAATTTAATTAAAATTATACACAAAAAAATTTTGGTATATTTGTTACTTATTTTAAATAATTTTAAAAATATATTTTAATAACCCCGTAATATGATTAATTATAAATTTTTAATGTATTATCATAAATTTAAAACGTAAGAATTACATGTCTAACCAACTACATATTTTACGTAAAACAATATTTAGGTGGTCGGCACCCCCCAAATAAGTGATTTTAACGTCAAATACTACGGTTATGTTGAAGCTTGCGTACCAAACAACTTTTCACAATTATTCAATTAGTCAATGTTTTACATGTTTTATACAAGTTATTTTCCACTCAAAATTGATTTTGATTTACATACTACCAATAAACTATAAATGTCAATTTTATTATAGTAAAATGTTGATACTGAATTAAAAAAAAAAAATCTATTTTAAACGATATTAGAAGCACTTGGGTAAACCCATATTTCAACCATTTTATCAAATCACATAAATGGTTAGAAATAAAAATAAAAAAAACAACGAAATAAAAACAATTTTATTAATTTCTTCTTAGAAAGTTGGCAACATCGTGAGACACTAATATTATAAAATTTATTTGTGCACTAATAGCATCTTTAGTAAAAATTTAATTAATTTCGGTTAAATAGTATAAATATTAATACGAATAATAGTATTAAATTAGTAGTAATTAACATTTAAAATTTTAATAATTTCTTTTTCAGAAAATTAGCAACATTGTAGGAAACTTAAATTGGTACCTCGATATACGTCTGCTTTAGAATACGTCCAATTCGGAATACGTCCTGTTTGGGCGAAACAAATTTTGGTCGGTACACGATTTTTGTTCGGTATACAACTTAATTCAATTATACGCGCCATATATGAACAAGTAGCACTAATTTATATCGACATTATTTGGTTTGAAATTATGTACTTTCTGGTGGGGAGGGTCGTTGGTGTAAGCATTGCTCTTTCGATGTACTAGAGCAGACCAGACCTTCTCGGTGCCATGGTCTATATCTTTGTTAAATTTCTTCTGATTTTAATTTTTAAGTAAAATTTTATTCATTTTATTAATCGTGAATTGCAAAAAGGCAAATGAAAAGCAACAGAAAACTAAAAAATTATTTTACAACTTCATTTATATCAAGAGAAGTTTTTCATTTTTTACATGAGAACGGATTAATCATTTTTACATTACTTCTTACGGGAAAAGTTAGTTTGGTATATCAAAGTTCCACTGTATAAAAAAATATTAAAATATTTTCAGTTTTATCGAAAATCAACTCTAACTTTTTTTATTGAAAACGGAATACTCTAATTCACCTGTTTTAGACGTATTTGATTTAGTTTTAATTTATTTGTGCAAAAGTATTTTAAAATATTTTTAATTTATAAACGAGTTGTTATTAAAGAAGAGCTTTATTACTTAAAAAATTACTTAGAACAATTTAAAAATTAATTTTAAAAAGTGCTGTAAAATTGAAGTACTAAAATTTTCAATTTTGTTTTCCAACTGGAAACTTCTGTTTTTATTATTATTATAATAAGTTGTGCGTTGAAAACTCGGTTTAATTTATGCAACAAGTCGTGTGTAATAAATAATATATCCAAAAATTTTATTGCAGAAATTGATAACATAGCTGGGTTAAATAAAATTAAACTTTAATTATGGATGTGTCCAAATAATTTAAGCTAAAAATTTGATTAAATACGGATAAATAGAAAAGTCACAATTAAATTTAAAAAATTTTACTAATTTTTCTTGGAAAGCTGGTAACAATGTACAGTAGTAAAATCATATAATTTTTTTGAGCGCTAGAAAAATCTGACAGTTTTAAATAAATATTTATACTTGAAATAATTAAATAATTCAATTATTATACAATTTTGTCAATTTTCTAGAAAAGTATTCAAATTTTATTTTAAGCATACTGTTTGTACAGTTTAAAACAAATTTTCTGGTAAGATTGTTTTTGCATGCATAATAATTACAAAATTTAATTATTAAATAGTGCTACCAGCTTTGGTAAAAAAATATATTTTTTTTATTTTTATTTCGTAGTTTTTATGTGTTTTCAAAGTAGTCTTATATGGATTTACCCATATAGGTACTTCTAATCTTATTTTATATAAAGTCTTCGGCGGAACGTATCTACCGCATAAAAGAGTCTTTACTGTATTTAAATAATTATTTAAATAAAAAAAAATTAATATACCAAGTTTTTAAAATGGACTAAAAAGTATAAGCTATTTTCTGCTGGCCCCATACAGATTTATAACTCCATACAGATTCCTAACCTACATACAGAATGTCCTAAAAATTTGTGATTGTAAATCTTTAATAGCTATGACAATACTTGTAAGATTTAAAACGAAAAACGTAGAGCGCACATGCAATAGATAATAGTAAGGAGTGTAGGAAGTAGCTGTCGTTGCGCCCCACGTTTTTCGTTTTAAACAATTATTGTCATAACTATTAAAAATTTACAATCACAAATTTTCAGGACAATTTGTATGAATGTCAGGAATCTGTATCAGATTATAAATCTGTATGAAATTAGGAGAAATTATTTTATACTATTTAAGCCTTTTTAAAAACGTGATATATTAAAGATTTTTTTTATTTAAATAATTATTTTCTGCTTCTTATGCTCGATTTCTTCACATTCGGTTAAACCACGACTAAAGTAAAACGTAGTTTAAACCTTGAAATCGGGTTTCTTCACACTCACGAAACTTCAGCTAGAAGTTATTCGTCGATTATAGTTAACCGACAAACATTGGCGGTTTAACGGCGGTTTATCTTCACCATCGCCAATATTTAGCAGTGAGGGCTGATGGAACTATAACTATTCATATCTTTCATAACCTTACGCGTCTTTTGACATTTCGTGTTTTGCATTGATTTTAAATAAGATATTTAAATATGTAAAATATATTAAATGTTATTTATAATAAAATTCAAATTAATAAATAAATGAATATTATTATGTAATATGTGTTGACAAATTGTTTTAACTTTATTTATTAATATAGAATAAAATATATTTTTGTTCAAGCGTATCATAGGACCTATAGTAGTTAATGATCCTTTATATTTAGTCAAATATTTATTGTTTATGTAATGTAAATTGTAAAAATTTATGAAAATTATACATTTTCATACATACTACAGAAAAATAAATAAGGGACTTTTTTTTCCTTAATTATATTAATTAATAAGATAAAAATAATATTATATATAAAATATCTAAATAATAATAGTCAATGTAATAAGTTGTTTGAGCTGCAATTTGTTTTGCGACGGCGCCAAATGTATTTTCTGGAGTTTCGATCCGTAGATTTGTTAACCCTGCATGTGAGTGAAGAAATCCGACAAATGTTTATTGTCCGGTTAACTTTAATCGGAGTTTAGAAAATCGAAGTTTAAATAAATAGTGAAGAAACCGGACATTTTTAGTCTTGCGTGTATTTTGAATTTTCTGTAGTCGTTTTTTGTAGTTTTTGTATTTTGAAAAAAAAAATGCTAAATACACGAATGTACGGAATTCGTGAAGATGGCACAAGATAAAAATTAATGTTTTTAATATTATTCGTAAATTAATTAATTAATTAATTAGTTAATTAAATTTAAAGTTTCAAGTCTCTAACTAATCGGAATGTTATTTTTAAATCGATTACAAAATTTGTACCGAATAGACAAACAAACAAACAGACAAATAAAATAGCGAATTAATGAAAACGTGTTTAAAAACAGTTAAATTTTTCATTATTTTATATTGTAATATTGTATATTGTAATATTGTATATAATTGTAATATTTTAATTATTTTTTTTTATAATAGATAAATATGGGGAAGGCGTACATAAATTGAAATTGCCGAAATATGTATAATTTTTAATTTTACCCAAATTCCTGATACTTTTTTACTATAAAATTTGTAATAACTTACTTCAACAATTTTTGGTGATGAACGACATTAATTTTAATAATTTCGTTATTTTCTTCGACGCTATATTCTGGTCCAATTTTCAGCAAATTTATACAAATCATTTTGAATTGTAAACAAACACAGCAAGTTAAAACCATAAATAATATATCAACTGCAACCAATAAGCAGTGAATTGTCAATAAAAATATTATTGATTGAAAAGCGAATATAATTTCAAAATATGGTGATATTTTTAAATATTTGTTGAACGGAATCCAGATTTCCAATGCTAGTGTATGATTTCCTTTTAGAATAGCTCTAAGTATAAGAAGACAAACGCTTGTAAACACAGCTAAATGATATATTTTGCAGCATGTATGAACTCTTTTGAATATTGATTGCATACGTTGTTTTGATTCTGATTCGAAATCGTCGGTAAGCCAAAATTCGTTCCAAACTGTGTCCAACATATTAGATATAAGTTTGGCTTTTTTAATGGTAAAGAACATTTTTCCGCAAACCTAAAATTATAATAATAAGATTAGTAGTATATGGGTAAACCCATATATAGACCACTTCGACATTATCACATAAATGATAAGAAATAGGAATAAAAAAATTTTTCACCGAAAGTTGGCAAAATTGTATTTTGCTAATATATAATATTATAGGCGCTAAGGGTATCATCTGTAAAAATTTCCTTGAAATCGGATAAATAAGGCGGGCATAACAAATATTTAAAAAAATTAAAATTTTTTTTTTTGGAAAGTTGCCAACATCGTATTTTATTAAAATTAGAATTTATGTATGCACTAGGAGAAACTTTTCTGAAAATTTGATCAAAATCGGATAAATAATGTAGCCACAATGAATTTTTTTAAATTTTAGTAATTTTTTTCTCGATAAGTTGGCAACATTTTGTTAATATTGCATAATTTATGCAAGTACCAGAAGTATCTTTTGTGAAAATTTGAACAGAATCGGTTAAACAACATGGCCGTAATAAATTTTTAAAAATTTTAGTAATTTTTTTTTTCGGAAAGTTGGCAACACTGTATTTTATTAAAATTACAAATAATTAGAAATTAATTCCAAAATATTATTGTCTTAAAGTGATATATATATATATATATATATATATATATATATATATATATATATATATTGTTGTTTTCTGTTAGCCGTTTTACAGTTCTTTTTTCTTTTTTTTTATTGTATAACGCGTTTCGATCTTGCGATCATTATCAAGTACGCTGGTCCGTCCGTTATCGTGTCAATTTATATCTTCTAGTTTTTGGTGGGGGTATAGATTGGCTGGAATATCGTGTTGGATTGGCTGTTGATTTGTGTATTTATAATCGGATTTTTCTTTTTGTATTTCTAAATTTTCCATTATGTTTAATTTGTTACTTTTTTTATTTATTTTTACTACTTCTAAAATTTCTTCTATTGATCCTGTGGTGTGTTGATTATCTATTAAATGGTTTGCGTATTGTGAATCTGTTTTGTAATTTTTGAAAGAATGTATGTGCTCTTTGTATCTGTTTATGAATCTTCTGCCTGTCTGTCCTATGTAAGTTGATTTGCAAATTTTACATTTTAATCTGTATACCCCACTTTTGTTTATTTTATTTTCTGTTTCTATGTTGTGGTTTGATAGGTTTTTAATTGTGTTTGTTGTTTTAAATGCTATGTTTATGTCGTGTTTTTTGAATAATTTTGTTATGTTGTATATGAATTCGTTGTTGTACGTGAATGTTGTCCATTTCTTGTTTTCTCTTTTATTTTCTCTGCTGTTTTTCTTTTTTTCGTTTTTTATTTGATTATGTAGTTTGTTGATTGTGTCTGTTGTGTATCCATTGTTGTTTGCTATTTGTATGATGTTGTTGTGTTCTTTTCTGTAGTTTGTTTGATTTAACGGTATTGCTTCTAGTCTATTTAACATACTTCTGAATGCTGCCATTTTGTGTTGTTTGGGGTGTTGATATTGTGCATGTATGATTGTGTCTGTTGTCGTATTTTTTCTGTATATGCTGTAGTTTAGTTTATTGTAGCATTTTATTATTGTTATATCTAAGAAATTTATTTGATTATTTTGCTCGAGTTCCATTGTGAATTTTAGATTGTTGCTTATTTTATTGAGGCGTTGTAGAATTTCTTCGGGTTTTTGATGGTCGGTTATGCACAATATGTCATCAACATATTTGATCCATTTAATTATTTTGTATTTTGTTTTCGTTTCTTCTACGAATTTATTTTCTATGTGTTGTAAGTATATTTCTGATAATATACCAGATAATGGGCTCCCCATGGCTAATCCTTCAGTTTGTTTGTAAATTTTGTCGTTGAATTTAACCCTTAACTGCATACTGTATCATATATGATACAAGTCCAAAATATATATTTTATTGCCATCTATCGTTTACAAATCGTACTGAAACTTGTATCATATCTGTTACAACATGATTTTAGCGCAATAAACCACAAATTTTCGTTGTAGGCTGGTAGTTTTTGTTTTGAATCATTTTAATTCAGTTGTAGACTGTCATGGTGACAGGTGCTGGAAAACTCGCGAGTTGAATTGTGATTTAACTGCTTTTGCGAAAAGTAACGTGTTTATAAAAAATCATACAGCCTTTTGAATGTAAGTACAATTATATTTTTATTCTACTTTTGATAAATGGTAAAATATCGTTATCTTATCAGCTGTTTTGTTCTTGTATCATATCTGATACATCATGCACTAAGATAATATTTTTCCATTTCTTATTTATATTATTTTTTATATTTTATTCTTCTAATATTTCTATCTTACTTACACATAAAAATTAAATATATATTTTTACGTTTATGTAATATTGCGCGTTATAAAATTTAATTAACTTTTTAGATATAATGAGCAAGTGGTGGAAACATTTCGACAAGAAGAGATCTCTTACTGACGATGAGTTGCTAAATCTTATAGATTTAGATATTCCTGTCGAAAGTGAAGATGATTTAGAAGATGACGATGATGAATTCGAAGAGGATAATGCGATAGAATCTTCGTCAGATGAAGAAAATGACAATATTTTGGAACCCATTGCACAAATTTCTTCAAGTGCCATATTGCCAGAACCTGTAACAACCGACTTAGGTAGGTCAAAGCAGAAAAAGAAACTTGAAGAAAAAACTAAAATTTTATGGAAAAGGGGTAATTTAAATTATTCTGATGAAGAAAAAAAGTTTTTAGGGAATGCGTATCTTCCAGCCAATATTTTGAGTTTAGAAACTCCGTATCAATTTTTTAAATATTTTCTGGATGATGAAATTATTGATAAAATAGTTTTAGAATCGTCCCTTTACAGTACTCAGCGCAACCCCAATAAACCTGAGCTAATAAAAAAGGATGATATACATAAATACTTAGGTATATGCATATTTACATCAGTCTCCTATTGCACAAATGTAAGGGATTATTGGGCAGATATCACAGGGAGCGATTTTGTAAAAGAGACTATGTCGGTGAATAAATTTGAAAAAATTCGAGCTTCGTTACATTTTAATGATAACCAAAAGCAAATTCGCGAAGGAGAAATAGGATATGATAAACTATACAAAATTAGGCCTCTATTAGATAGTCTGCAACAGAAGTTTGTATCTATACCGATGGAAGAAGCATTATCAGTAGACGAACAAGTTTGTGCTACCAAGGTTAGACATCATCTAAAACAGTATCTGAAAAATGAACCTCATAAATGGGGATTTAAACTGTTTTTTTTATGTGGAGTGTCTGGATATGCCTATAAATTTGAAGTGTATACCGGACAAGAAAATGATCCCATTAGACGACCTTCTGATGAACCAGATCTTGGTGCGAGTTCAAATGTGGTAGTACGCCTCGCAAGAGATATTGGAAAATTTAAGAACCACAAACTCTATTTTGATAATTATTTTTCCTCCGTACCTCTTCTGATTGAGCTTCATAAACAAGGTATTTTATCTTTAGGTACCATAAGACGCAATCGGATTCCTCAATGTAAACTGCCATTAGAAAACGAGTTCAAGAAACAACCTCGGGGAACATCTATTGAATTTGTTGCTACTGTCGACAACGTTGAAATTTGTAGTTTAGCCTGGAAAGACAACAAAATTGTTAATCTAATGTCAACCTTTTGTGGACAACAACCAGAAACTACAGTAAGACGATTTGATAGAAAATTGAAGGAGTACAAGGAAGTCAAGTGTCCTCAAATTGTGTCTGTCTATAATCAACATATGGGCGGAGTTGATTTGTTTGACAGTCATATTGGACGGCATAGAATGAAGCTAAAATCAAAAAAATGGTACTTTAGACTATTTTACCATTTAATTGACTTATCATTGGTCAATTCTTGGATTCTATACCAGAGAGTTTGTATGGAAAAAGGACGCCAATCTATGAACCAAAAAAAGTTTCGCATTGAAATTTCTCAGTGTTTGTGGACCAGGATTTAATGGACCATTGGCCAAAGTGGTTAGAAACTCGAGGAAGATGCAAACATCCCATGTGTAAGGCACTAACTTATGTATTTTGCGAAAAATGCAAAGTGAACCTGTGTTTCAACAAAACTTCAAGTTGTTTCAAAACATTTCATACCACGTAAGATTAATTAAAATGTAACTAGTTTATGCATAATGTATCATATATGATACAAAGAGTTTTTTGTATTTTTTGCAATAAATTTTAAAACAAGAATTTTTTTATTATTTTTACGGAACACAGTAACATTCAATATAACAAAAAAAAAATGTTTTTTTGTGAAACAAAAAATCATGCATTTAAGGGTTAAAATAATTTTGAGAAAGTGTCATTTGTAGTATTTGTATTAATTGTTTTGTGTATTTTTTGCTGTGATTTTTTTTATGTCTTCTGTATTATTTCGATGGTTTCTTTGATTGGTACAATCGTGTATAAATTTGTTATGTCAAATGATACTAATTTTGTATTTTTGTTTATGTCTATTTTTATTGTTTTGTCTATCAGTTCTGCGCTGTTTTTTATGTTGAATTTGTTATTTATTGTCGCGTTTGTGTTCAGTATCTTTTTTAGTTCTTTTGCGATTTTATATGATGGCGCTTCTTTGTGATTCACTATGGGTCTCATTGGTGTGATTTCCTTGTGTGTTTTTGGTAATGTTTTGAGTATTGGTGCTTGTGGATTCATGTTTGTGTGTTTGTATGCTTCTTCTGGTTTTATTATTAGTGGTGTTTCTTTGATTGTTTTTTTGATTTGTTTTTGATATTTTGCAAAATAAAACCAATCATTTTCCTATGTTTTGACGTAGATATGTCGATGATATTTTTGCAATAGTAGATTCTGATTTTAACATTCCATCGTTTTTAGAGCTCATTAACTCACAATACCCGTCTATAAAACTTACTCATGAAATTGAACAAAATAATCAGTTACCCTTTTTGGACTTACTAATAATAAAAAATCAAAATAGATTAGAATTTGATATTTATAGAAAAAGTACACACACCGACAACTACATACACAACACATCATACACACACCACAAATATAAGTTATCAACATTTTACTACTTTATACATAGATTAATTAACACCCCCCTCACAACTGACAGATTTAATAAAGAAATGAAATACATTAAAAAAATGGCAACAATAAATAGATATGAAGAATACATTGTAGACAATATATATAAAAAACAAATTTATAAACAACATCTCAAATCAAACACAACACTTACAAATATAACTACGAAAGATAACATATATTTTGGCACCAGTACTTATGATAAACGTATGTGTAATAAAATAACAAAAATATTTAAAAACCATAACATAAAAATAGCTTTTACAAACAAATTTAAATTATGTAATTTATTAAATAATAACTTAGATTCGATTAACAATTCTGAAAAATCAGGTATTTATAGTATAAAATGCTCTAATTGTACAAAAGTGTATGTAGGCCAAACAAAGCGTAAATTTATTACTAGATTCAAAGAACACCAATATCACATAAAAAATAAAAACATTTTCAAATCATCACTTGCATTCCATAAACATGAAACAGGACATAACTTTTCAGTAGAGAATTTGAATTGCCTAACATCCTGTAATAATAAGAGAAAATTAAATATATTAGAATCAATACAAATGCACAAAAATAAAACAAATTTATTAAATACAGATCTTTCACCATTAGAAAACCGATTGTTGAAATTTCTCTGAGTCTAGTAATAAATGAACCTTTCTTAAAATCATTCTTAGAATAACATCTGTAAAGTATTTTATGTCTCATTGTAAATCAACCCAAAGCAGTCAGTCTTAGCTGAAGAAGACCACAGGGTGGTCGAAATGTACATTCTTCTTTAGAAATAAATATATGAAGAAAAGATTTTTCTCAACATTTTTTAATAAATTTCTTAATAAATTTCATTTAATCAGCTGATCAATCACAAGAAACGTTTCGTTGTACGTGCAATAAAACTGTCTGCACCGCAGACTGCATATGCAATAGACGGTCGTTTTGTCGGCGCATTTGACAAATACGTATTATATGTACACTTATTGTTTAATTATTATTCTCTGCACACCCTCCCTGATAATCCACCGCATGCCACTGATATATATATATATATATATATATATATATATATATATATATATATATTTAAAACTTAAAACTAAAATTAGCTTTTATTTTTTTCAAACTTATTATAATATTAATATTACGTTATCATACTGCCTATGTAGAAAAAGATCATTATATTACCAGTACAATAATGACATTATTGTACAGCAGTTAGTTACTATATAAACCACTGGTGGAAGCACCAACCATAACTACATAATATCTCGTGTATTTAATCTGGCATCTTCGGTGACCATATTGAACATTATATTACGTTAATTTAAGTTAAGTTAATTGACAATTGCGTTGTTTATTTTTACTTAAATTTGAAAATTTGAAAATGTGTAAAGCAATGCAAGAAATGTAATGTGCACCGTCAGATATATCAGAAATTGTATATTCGACCAAAGAAATACAGTTAAATGTATTTAATTTGACATCTCCCACGGCTATATCAGAATGTGCGAAGAAGTACAACAAATACAATGTTCACCTTCCAGCCTGGCTAGAAACTACATATCCGACCAAAGACGTTTATATTAAAAATGTTAAGTATATTTAAGTTATTTAACAATTGCAGTGCTCATTTTTACTTGCATTTGAATTTATTTATTAAAAATGTGTTAAGAAGTGCAATAAATGCAATGTGCATCGCTTAGGATAGTCAGAAATTGTATATTCGACCAAAGATAGATTAATTCTGACAAATCACGTAACAAATGTAAATAATATATTCATATTAATACATACTATTATACAATTGTTAATAGCTAGTTAAGGTTACTTGGCGCGTACTTTTAATTAGTTTTTAAGTTTCTTTTAGAACGCTTGAAGAAAAAATCGTATATATCTGACTCGGAATAGAAAGCTTTTTTCGTCGCTTAAATTGTTTTGTCTCGATAATATACTATTAACTAAAAACAATTACCTGAAACCAAACACATAGTGAAAAAACATCCTCCATTATGCCACTAGATGAATCATATGTCGTAAAAATAAATTTTAAAACAATTGACAGAGAGAAAATAAACGTTATTGTTGTAAGAAAATATGCAATCGCATTTGTAAAATATGTACGATTCTTCGGATTACATCCAATATATGACATATGTGTTAAAATCTCCAACGTTAGTTGTTTTGCTGTAAGCTGAAAATGTTTTACTCTCTTTATATAAAAATAAAAACAAATTTTTATAATAAAAAAAACATTTACCTGTTTTTCTTCAATCATTTTTAATACTAAAAAAAATATTTATTTCACCACTTATATAAATTTTATTATGATTAAATTAAATTGATTGCTGATGTTTGAATTGAACATATAGCCCAGCGTAATGTCGTACTGTATCTAAATAGTTAACCAGTCTTAGAATGCATTTGAAAAGTAATGAAAGATTCTTTTTTTCTAATTTTAAAAATTTATTATGACATGTTTGTTATATTGTTAATTATAAGGCAGCGGTTGAAAGTTTTCTTTTCAATTTATTAATTAAGTTTTTTTAAAAGAAGAAAAGAAAAAATATGTTTTATACATATATTATTAAATATTCTGCATTATTAATAGAAATCGATTTTTTCATCTGTATAGAATATATGAATATGAATAAAACTTAAATCAGCTAACATAGCTAGTATTTTTTGTGTAGATTAATTTAATATTTAGCTTAATCATTTGTAGTTAATTATTCATTAGTAAATAACTTGAAATATTTGACAATAATAGGTTTGTTGCACTCACATTGATATTTGCTATTTTAAGGGAAAATATTGAAAGATTATAGAAAAACAATGTTATAATGTTTTTTTCTCTTTAACCGTATGTATTATAATATTAATATTCCGTTACCATATTGCCTATGTAGAAATAGGTCACTACGTTACTTGTACAATAATAATATTATGATACAGCAGTTAGTTACTATATACACCAGTGATAGCAGCACCCAACACAACTGCAACGTGAAGTGTATTTAATCTGACAACTTCGGTGGTCATATTGAAAACTATTATGTTAATTAAGTTAATTAAAAATTTAGTTATTGAAAATGTGTGGAAAAGTACGAGAAATGCACCGTCAGATTAGTCAGAAACTTCATATTCGACCAAAGAAACATGGTTAAGTGTATTTAATTTTTCATCTACGACGGCCACACTAAATATTATTAAGTCAAGTTAAGTTACCTGACAATTGCATTGTTTCTTTTCGCCTGAAATTTAATTTGATTATTGAGAATGTGTGAAAAAGTGCAAGAAATACAATGTGAACCATCCAGGGTTGTTAGTAACTACTAATTCGACCAAAAAACGCGGTTAACTTGGTATGTATTTTTTTAAGTTTAGTTTTGTTTAGAAAAAAAAATCGTACATGTCACTTGGAATACGAGTAGAAAACTCTTTTTCTCATCGCTTTATACTCCTTGTAACATAATATACTATTATTTATTTAAAATATATTACAATGTTTTTATTTAACAAATCTTAAAAATTAGGATTTTAAAATTTAAATTAAGATGAATGTAAAATATGGTTTTATAACAATTTGAAATAATAATTCAAATATAATATTTCTTAATGTACCAGCACAAATTGAAATTTATGTGGTTTTGATTTTAATATGATATAGGCAATACTGTATTGTTTTTACCACAAGACGTGCTGAATATTTGATCATTCACTATTATGTAACGATGAGAAAATTGAAATTTGACATTCAAATATATATAGTTTTTCACCAAAAGTTCGGACACCATTATTCAAAAATTAAATTTTACATAATGCAAAATTTTTTTTACTAATATTATATAATTTATATATATATTTATGTATCTTCTATAAAAATTTGATTTAAATCGGATAAATAGCATAGCCATAATGACTTTTTAAAACTTTAGTAATTTTTTTATCGGAAAGTTGGCAACACTGTATTTTATTAAAATTACATAATTTATGTAGGCACTGGAGGAAATAAAACCGCATGATCATCTTGAGCACTAAGTGAACCTGTCCTGAAAATTTTATTAAAATCGGTTGAACCCCGTCTAGGAGGAGTTGCGATCACAAAATTTTGACTGACGAGCGATCATAACTAAGTTTGGATTCATCTGATCAAAAGACTATATGAGGCGTATAGATGCAAAACTCACTATTCGAGAAAAAGTGAAAAATAAAATTTTGCGCGATTTGGACGTAGAATTTTACAAGGAATACGATATTTAGGTTAGTTAGAAAAAAACTCAGTATTTAATATGAGAAACACTCTTTAAAGTTTAGTGTTGGATGCAAAACTCACTACTTGCGTTGATAGTTTAGATGCAAAAGTAACTGTTTGCTTTCCACCAATAAAAATTTTATTGGTGGAAAGCAAACAGTCACTTTGTGTGAATTAATAATGTATAAAACCAATGATTCACGATTTTAAATAAGTATTGCCATAGTAACACGATCTTATCATCAAAATACAATTACACTTAGCTGTAACAGTTTTTTGCAAATATCTCAGAACTTAAAATTTGCAAATAGTGAGTTTTGCATCTATACGAATCATATGAAAGGTTTCCATAAAAAAAAATTGAAAATGTTGCAGACACCATACCAATCACTATACCACTGTTTTCCTTGTAGTCAAAGTGATAAAAAGTTAAAAAAATTCCAGTAATTGGGATCAAATCTAGAATAATGAAATGAGAAGGCAGTATGCTAACTATTGTGCCATTATGACAGTACATATCGCAATTTTGCAATATGTCATAAATAAAAATTATGTTCAATAATTTATAGAAAATGTAATTTTTTTAAAATAATGATAAATAGTTGACCGGTTTGATTATATTTGAACATTGTTAGTTTTTTATAATTTGGATGTTAATAATGGTAGTTTCTCCAAATTCAACTCGAAAAAAATTTTTTTCTTCGGATATTGTCGATCTTCCATGGTAACGGACTACGTTACACTCAGTAAAATGTAGTATTTTACATACATACGTACACAATCACACCATCTACCCAAAAGGATGTGGCACAAATTCACTTTCAACTATTACGAAATCAGTTTTCTCCAAACATTCCTATCCAGACAAGCAACTTTAGCTTAATCCATATTCGTAATTCCTCCCATATTATTCTCTTCTATTCCTATTACTTGGAAACTTTTGCTCACACAAGCCACTCTTTCAATCATACCATCATACTTATAATATTGAAAGATTATATAAAAGCAATGTAATATCATATTTTATTTATTTAAAATAAATTAGAGTATTTTTATACAAAATTCGGACAAATTTGGATTTTTGCGCGCCACGCAATTTGCTTTCTGTAAGAGACGTCATGTGTTTTTTGAACAGTGTGATGTGTTTGTTATATTTATCTGTATTTGTGAATTTAAAGAGCAGCGTTGCCGTATGCTATATTTACATTTGAAAATTTAAATTAACATTGTGGTTGTAAAAATATTGTTTTATAGAAATTTGTAAACAATAATTCAAACATAAGATCAAATAAAATATTTTTTAATAGATCAGCATAAATTGCAACTCGTGGTTTTGATTTTGACATAAAAGATAGATATAGGCAACATTGTTTCATTTTTGCCGTACAAGGGACTCTAAATACTTACTGATAGATACACTATCACGTCACGATGAACAAATTTAAATTTTAAATTCAATTTTAACAATTATTTTTTTAATAATACTCAAAAATATTGAGATTTTATATTTTTCCCAAAATTTCACAAGTTACTCAGTCATTGAATCGGCTTGTTAGGCTATGCATCAATGACTGGCCAGTTTAACCGTAGACACGTGTTTCGACCTATAGGGTCTCATCAGTACGGTGCTTTTTTCAGTGTCGGGAAGACACTGATGCAGATGTTAGTTCTGACTAGCTTTTACACCAAGTATTTTGATTCGATAACGAGAGTAGCCATAAACACCACCAAAGCCATCTATACAATAATGCAACAAGCAGTTATAGTAAGGAACTTTAAACAAATAAATAAAATGAACATTTATTTGTTCAAGGTTCAGTTATTTTCTTATTTATTGTAAATAATTTTGTTTTGGAACTTATATTTACAGAGTTACTTTAATGTATATTTTTAATTTTAAAAAAATATATATTTGCAACGACCCCATTGTCTATGGCAACCTTCTGAACGAACATATATATCGTTAAAATTTAATTTAAACCCATTTACATAAATTGGCCGTATTGCCGTTTTAGATATATTATCTCTTGTTAAGCTGTAAGGCTGGCACATAAACTAGGTGTAGAAGAGAGATAGGTTCTAAGGGTTGACAAATTGTTGAAACATACATATAATATGAAAATTATTAAGAAAAACATTGTTAGATAAAAGGTTTTTAATAATACTCATTTTCGTAAAATTTCACTACAATTTATTTCGTCAACCGACTTAAGTTTCGGCTCGCACCATTGTCAGTGTTATAATGAAAATAAAATACAAATTTAGCTTATATATATATATATATATATATATATATATATATATATATATATACTGGGTGTCCCATTTTAATCCGCCACTTGCAATAACTTTAAAATCGTGCATCGGACAAAAAAATGTTTTAGATAAAAAGTAAATGGTTTCGAGAGGGACATCTGATGCAGGAACCCTTGCTCTTCTTGGTCCCCCTGGGGGCGGGAACGGGGGGCAACTTTGAAATCTTAAATAGAATCTCCTATTTTTTAATGCAGATTCGGATAGACCATTAAAAAGTATGTAAATTTTATTTTGTGATTTTTTTTTATTTTTGATAGATGGCGCTGCGAACAGCATTTTTTTCTCAGTTTATCAGTCTTCAATTTGAAAAAAAAGTTGTAACTAAGTACGATATTCAAGTTATTTTCAGTTCTTTGGAAAAAGGGGCGGGGGGCAAAGATCACTGAATCAGATATCCTCTCGAAACCATTAACTTAAAGTTATCCACCTCGAAACCATTAACTTAAAGTTAATGGTTTCGAGGGGGATATCTGATGCAGTAACCCTTGCCCCCCCATCAACCCACAGAACTGAAAAAAACTTGAATATCGTACTTAGTTACACCTTTTTTTCAAATTGAAGACTAATAAACTGAGAAAAAAATGCTGTTTGCAGCGCCATCTATCAAAGATAAAAAAAAAGTTTTAAAATAAAATTTACATACTTTTTAATGGTCTATCCGAATCTGCAATAAAAAATAGGGGGTTCCATTGAAGATTTTAAAGTTGCCCTTGTTCTCGCCCCCCCCCCCCCCCCCCCAGGGGGTCCAAGGTGGGCAAGGGTCCCTGCATCAGATGTCCCCCTCGAAACCATTTACTTTTTATCCGGAACATTTTTTTGTCCGATGCACGATTTTAAATTTATTGCAAGTGGCGGATTAAAATGGGACACCCAGTATATATATATATATATATATATATATATATATATATATATATATAAGTAAGTAAATCACGCCATAAGGCTAAATAGTATAGTTTAAATTGAATAAATACCATTAATTAATTGAAAATTAAATTAAAAATTTGTCAACTTGTATCGTCTGGGAATCGAACCCAGGACCACTATGTTTCCGGCACAGCGCTCTTACCTTCTGAGCTAACAATACAACAGACGATTAAGTTGAAATTTTTAATCTATATAAAGTATTCATAATTTTTTTTGTAAATTCACCTGCATACTGCTACGATTACATTTAAGCAAATTTGTAGCCTAGTATATTGGATTATTACATATGAAAGATGAAATTGTATTTATTCGGATAACGTCAATTGTAAATAATTAATTTAAGTAAGTAAATCACGCCATAAGGCTAAATAGTATAGTTTAAATTGAATAAATACCATTAATTAATTGAAAATTAAATTAAAAATTTGTCAACTTGTATCGTCTGGGAATCGATTTTAATTATTTACAATTGACGTTATCCGAATAAATACAATTTCATCTTTCATATGTAATAATCCAATATACTAGGCTACAAATTTGCTTAAATGTAATCGTAGCAGTATGCAGGTGAATTTACAAAAAAAATTATGAATACTTTATATAGATTAAAAATTTCAACTTAATCGTCTGTTGTATTGTTAGCTCAGAAGGTAAGAGCGCTGTGCCGGAAACATAGTGGTCCTGGGTTCGATTCCCAGACGATACAAGTTGACAAATTTTTAATTTAATTTTCAATTAATTAATGGTATTTATTCAATTTAAACTATACTATTTAGCCTTATGGCGTGATTTACTTACTTAAATTAATTATTTACAATTGACGTTATCCGAATAAATACAATTTCATCTTTCATATGTAATAATCCAATATACTAGGCTACAAATTTGCTTAAATGTAATCGTAGCAGTATGCAGGTGAATTTACAAAAAAAATTATGAATACTTTATATAGATTAAAAATTTCAACTTAATCGTCTGTTGTATTGTTAGCTCAGAAGGTAAGAGCGCTGTGCCGGAAACATAGTGGTCCTGGGTTCGATTCCCAGACGATACAAGTTGACAAATTTTTAATTTAATTTTCAATTAATTAATGGTATTTATTCAATTTAAACTATACTATTTAGCCTTATGGCGTGATTTACTTACTTAAATTAATTATTTACAATTGACGTTATCCGAATAAATACAATTTCATCTTTCATATGTAATAATCCAATATACTAGGCTACAAATTTGCTTAAATGTAATCGTAGCAGTATGCAGGTGAATTTACAAAAAAAATTATGAATACTTTATATAGATTAAAAATTTCAACTTAATCGTCTGTTGTATTGTTAGCTCAGAAGGTAAGAGCGCTGTGCCGGAAACATAGTGGTCCTGGGTTCGATTCCCAGACGATACAAGTTGACAAATTTTTAATTTAATTTTCAATTAATTAATGGTATTTATTCAATTTAAACTATACTATTTAGCCTTATGGCGTGATTTACTTACTTAAATTAATTATTTACAATTGACGTTATCCGAATAAATACAATTTCATCTTTCATATGTAATAATCCAATATACTAGGCTACAAATTTGCTTAAATGTAATCGTAGCAGTATGTAGGTGAATTTACAAAAAAAATTATGAATACTTTATATAGATTAAAAATTTCAACTTAATCGTCTGTTGTATTGTTAGCTCAGAAGGTAAGAGCGCTGTGCCGGAAACATAGTGGTCCTGGGTTCGATTCCCAGACGATACAAGTTGACAAATTTTTAATTTAATTTTCAATTAATTAATGGTATTTATTCAATTTAAACTATATATATATATATATATATATATATATATATATATATATCAGAGTTACAATAATCAGATACATTGTTGATGATTATATCAATACATTACAATACATATGTGAGTTACAATAATCAAAATTACAATAATCAGAAACCATAGTTGATGATTATATCAATACAATACTATAAAATACAAAATGTAAAGGTTAAAAAATAATGAACAAAGTACTATTATATTAAATGTTAATTGTTAAACCTATTAGGGGTGAGTTATATAAATCAGTGATGTCATTTATAATGTGTTCGTTTTTCTTTTTAAATTTTTTTATTTCGTGGGCTTCAAGGAGATTTAATTTTATGCCTTTTTTATTACAATGCAAAAATTTTGGTTTAAAAAACATTGTTCCTCTAAGATCTATATTTAGCAAATTAAAAAACAATATTCTGTTACAAAGAAGATCTAATGTTGTTTTGTTGTTTGTAATATTCCATTAACGATTGCGAAGCAATATACATTGGCAATACAAAACGTTGGTTACAAGATCGCATCACACAACATAAATCAGATTTTCATTTAAAACCTAATACAACAGCTTTGTCAATCCATGCACATAAAAATAATCATTTTTGATTTCAATAACGTTTCTGTTTTGTGCACTGAATCAAATGTTATAAAAAGAACATTATTAGAAATAATATATATTTAAAAACACAGAAAGAGTATAAACAAACATTCTGTTCTGATATACAGAATTTAAGTGTTATATATGATTACTTAATTTCTTTTAAAAACATCACACCGACGTTAATCACCTAAAAGTGTTAATGTGTACATCGTTTTATCATTTTAATGTTTATTTTTTCAAAGTTAAGTTGTTACCAATCAACACTTTCATATGGTTACCATAACAATTTATTTTATTTCTGTTTTTAATAACATATGTCATAACGTTTGTAATAATTTTATTATTTTCAGTTTAAATTTGTTACATTTACATTAATATTAAATTAATATTGATATATTAGGTTGTAAGTTACTTTGTTTTTTACAATTATATTTTTATTATGTGTTATAATACAGAGCCTGAACAAAGAAATAAAATATTTCTGGAAGCTTGCATAATGAATTAAGTTGTTTTTTATTTATGCCTGACTGATAATTCCAAGAAACAAATAAATATAAATATATATACCGGGTGTTCGTTTGTTAAGTTCGTATGGGCGTTTAACATGTAATTTCGATAAATTGCGATATACTACTTTCTCGAGTAAAATTCGAAGAAATACTAAGAATACTTTTCGATAGAGCATAAAAGGTTCTATTATTTAGTTTTAGTTTTAATTTGCTAGCATGTGCCGTTTGGGCGCTAAAATTTTTTTTTATTTTTTGGTTTTTATTTTTTTTCTAAAAAATTATGAGGTGTAGGAAAATAAACATGACATGGAAAAATGCGGAATAATGAGTACGATAATTGAGTGAAGAAACCATTATTCTACAATGCATCGTTTAGTAGAAAAAAATTAAAAACAGAATTTTTGAGAATTTGACAAGGGGGAAAACCTTGGGATTTTTTCAAAATAAGACTTTTCTTAAAATTTCCTCAAAAAATCTGAAATTTTTAAAAATTTAGTTTTTAATTTTTTTCTACTAAACGATGCATTGTAGAATAATGGTTTCTTCACTCAATTATCGTACTCGTTATTCCCCATTTTTCCATGTCATGCTTATTTGCCTACACCCCATAGTTTTTGAGAAAATAATAAAAACCAAAAAATCCAAAAAAAATTCTAGCGCCCAAACGGCACATGCTAGCAAATTAAAACTAAAACCAAATAATAGAACCTTTTATGTCCTATCGAAAAGTATTTTAAGTATTTCTTCGAATTTTACTCGAGAAAGTAGTATATCTCTATTTATCGAAATTACATGTTAAACGCCCATACGAACTTAACGAACGAACACCCGATATATATATATATATATATATATATATATATATATAATTTGTAAATTATTTCCCACTTTATTTTAATAACGCAATGAATTACTAACTACATTACTACATTATCAATACAATTATAATTAAATAAATGAATGACCAGTTACTTATTTATTTTTCTGTAATAGTTGCCCTTTTTTCACTCCAGCTACGATTAAATAAATAGAGACGGTTAATAACACTGAAACAATATTTACATAAACGTTAGAATATATATATATATATATATATATATATATATATATATATATATATATATATATATATATATCATCTACATAAGAATATTATGTAACTAAAATTCTATTACGGCAATTATTAAATATTACAATAAAATATAAGCCATATCTTATAATAATTTAATAAATAATATAAATATAAATAGTTTAATAAATATAGCGAGTAATATAAATTTGCAAATAAATTACATCTATTTTTGTTTGTCAAAATACTGTACACATAAAAATGATTAAATTACCACACTTTTGCGCTAGACAAAAATATCAACAAGTGATAGCGACAAGTAATTATAAGTTATATGGAACTATTTTACTGCATGTAACACTCACATATATCTAAACGCGAAAATATACATACGATTCAATTTGGTTGATTCAAACCACAGATATAGGTGGTAGTGGCAGAATGCCGATCCACTGTATTAAAAATATATGGAAAATTGAACCACGGGCATGATAATGAAACGCATACATATTTTAAAAATGCGCCCATATAATTTTAAAATTATTAGGCACAATAAATATATTTGTAATACTTGTAAAAGCTTTTATTAAATTTTTTGTATATATATATATATATATATATATATATATATATATATATATATATATATACGGATAATTGATAATGAGTATTTGGAACTCTCTCAACTGCTTTCAATGTACACGATTCTAATTGGATGAATCAAGCAAATTGTTCAATCAAATTGAATCGTGTATTTTTGCCTTAAAATACATTTTACTAGTAGCGGACCGTAATTAGCGATAATGGAGCTGCACTACTAGGACCACGCATACTTGTTCAGGGCGCCACAATCAAGTACAATTTTTACTATTAACATAAATTTTATTAAGTAAGATTTGGTTTATTTTGAACTACCATCAAATAAGTTTAGAATAAGTTTTCAACTGTTTAAGGTATGCGCAGTTAGTTTATAATGGGGTATATATATATATATATATATATATATATATATATATATATATATATATAGATTAAGTGAATATTTAAATATTACTGACATAAGTCAGTAAACGGCAGATAATAGATATTGCAATTAAGACTATTTGCAGGTCAGATTATGCAAATTAACGCCAGATGTAATAAATAAAAATCAGTAAAAAGAAACGTCAAAATAGATGATCTAGTAATGTTAGATTAAACTAGTTTAGTTTAAGGTAGGTTAGGTTTGGGTAGGTTCCATTTGTCTCATTTGTTAAGTTGTTCTATTTTATAAATTGTTGGTTAATATACTATTTTAATGTGCATATCAAATAACGGTTGTAAACTTTTATGAATAGTTGCTACATTGTTCTATTCTGGCGTATAATTCACCTTTTTTTAGCGTGCATAAAAATTCTACCCGTTTATAATTTAACATACTCTGCATGCTCAGTCGCAAACTTATCCCACATTTCTGTGATTGTATCCCAAAACCGAGTCTATAGAATAAACCTGATAATCTACTATTTAATTTTATTTACTCTCTCAATAAAACATAAACATTATTAGCAACAATTATTAATATATTTCTATAAAGTTTATTATCAGGACTTCAAACCGTTATATTTTTCGTTTGTTTTTTCATTCCGATTTAATTAAAAAATGTATATCGATTCTGTTTTGGTTTTAGTTCCGGCAAAAATTCCGGTTTTTTTCGATTTTTGGTTCATTTCCGAGTCATTAATTTATTAATTGTCTAAATGTTTTTATTTGTATTAAAAACTTATTTTCTCTAGTAATTTAATATATTTTATTCCTTGTTTTATAATAATTATACTGCATAAATTGTTACAATAATATAATACGACTAATAATAATTATTAATTAATTAAGAGCATAATAATTTTAAGTGTATGATAATAATATAAATTATTATTCGAAACTTGTGTAATTTCAGTAATTTGTATGTATACGTTTTAATAATATAATAATAAAATAACATATGCTAACGTATTAAATTTTTGCATACAGGATTTTTATTTATTTATATTTAAAGAGAATAAAAATTACCTCTAATTAATAAAAAATTTTACAATGTATTTTTATTTAAACTATTTTAAAGATTAGTAAAAGCAAAGTTATTATTAAAAAATACATTTTCTTCAACATGATCTTTAGTTTTATTTTCAGTTTCACTAACTGAGTATTAATTAACAAAAAACAAACCAAATAATCTTACGCGTAAGACAAGTTGCGATTTTCAACTACGCGAGTCCCTAAAGCTGGCGGAGCCGTTTTGCCAAATCAACATGAAAACTACTAGATAATTAAAGGCTAATAAAAATTGGAATTACACCGAAGTTTTTTGTCACAATTTGTGGATTTTTTAATTAGTCTTTAATTACTGTCAAATATTTTTTTCAAAATCAAGCTCGTATACAATATATATATATATATATATATATATATATATATTATTAACTTAATTAAAGGCTTAACGAATTGTTTCAAAGAAAAATTGTATTTCCATTTTCATGTTAAACTTTAATTTGGAGGGTTAATAATGACCAGGGCACCACAAGTTTTTTATACAGGTTTGATTTTGTAAAAATTATTCGGCAGTAATTAAAGGCTAATTAATTGTTATGCGAATAGTTTTACAAAATTCATTTTATTTCTTTTTGGTAATAAACTGCATTTATATAAATGCTATGTAGGACTGAAGCCCGAAAACTTTTATAATTAGATTTTTCTATTGGTAATAAAAATATAAGTAAAATGTTTTATTCAAAAGCCGAAAAAATATTTTATATAAGTTATGACGAGTTAATTCATAGTTATCTTCTCCAAACCTGTATGCATCGACTAAATATTCACATTTAATGTAGTGTTTCATGGAATATTTATTTAACAAATTGTCATATATAAACAATTGTAATGTTTTCTTGAAGCCTTTAATTAGCCTTTAATTATCGACTACTTGGATTTTAATTTAAACCTGTCGTTCACCTAAGTTCCATTAGCTGTTTTTTAAAATCGATTTTAAAAAAATTAAAAACCTAAAATTTGAGAATAGTGCACTTAATTAGCTTTTAATTCTCCAGTAGTTTCCATGTCGATTTGGCGAAACGGCTGCGCCAGCTTTAGGGGACCCGACTGCGCTACAAGACACTGAAAATGGAAAAAAACGGCAACTGACATGGAACGTAAGATTGTGTTAACACACGTGTTCGTTTCAACATGTAGCGAACAGAAATATAGCGATATTTTTTACGGTTCAGTTCCGGTTTTTATTCCAGCAAAAATAACATTCTTTTTCGGTTTTCGGTTCAATTCCGGTTGGAAACCCTGATTATTATTTAAAAAAATACTTGGTTAGTTTTACAAAGTGTGCATTAATTGGGCGATCTTTTCAACCTTCTAGCTATCTTCAAAAATTACATACAAAAATTCTTAAAATTTTTCTAACATGAACAGTATTCAAACAATCATAAGACCTTAGACGAATTTAATATTTTGTCGTTTCAAGAGAAAAGTTATAAGCTTTTAAGAAAAGTATTACTTAACCAAACTACTTGTATTGTAATCGAAGAACACTTATATTACTCAATATTATCAGCTAAATAATGAATGATTTTGATGGTATACGTTTGCGTGGACGTCCGATGAGTAGTTGGAGTAATATGATTGAGAGTGTTTTGCGTGAGCGAAAGTTTCCAAGTAGTAGGAATAGAAGAGCATGTATAGAAGGAATTATGAATGTGGATGAAGCGAAAGTTGCTTGTTTGGATAGGAGTGTTTGGAGACGACTGATTTCGGGATGATGAAAAGAGTTTGTGCCACACCCTTTTGGGTATATGGTGTGATTGTGTATGTATGTATGTATGTATAAAAAAATATACAAGATATTTGAAAAAATGTTATTACATCGAGAGAGATTAACTATTTTTCTATTAGTAAAGTAAAAATTTATTGTAATTTTAAACGTTAATATTGAAATATGTCGTAATGTTTTATTGTCTTGAAGATGTTTTTTTTAATGGTAGAATCAACTGAATAAATAGTCGGATAGTAGAAGACGTGTTGTGACTGTCAGCTGGTCCACTATGGTGGACACTCGGGCGCTACGACGCCATGATTGAATTAGAAGTAATTTTTTGTATTCTTATGATATTAAAACTTTGTGCATTTGTTGTTTTAAAATAAGCAGTCAACGTAAGCTTGATCAGTTGGTTCTCCAACGAGATATTGCCCGTCAGCTGGGGGGGGGGGTACTAATAGTCAGCTGATCAATGCTTATTTGAAACTTGGGCATTATTTAATAAAAAAAAAACAAGTGATCAGCTGCTGGGACAATAAAGCGCAATCCACAACGGAACGTAAAAAATCCACCGCCCGCTAGCATGATAGAAAAATAGGCTGAAACACGAAATACAAGATTTGTAATATGTTTTTGTAATAGTAATCATTGTTATTAATATTTAATTGGTTGAAAAAATTTATAATAGCTTTTTTACAAAAGAAATTAATGTTAGAGATGAATGTAAATGTAAAAATTACAAAAATTGTTAAAAGTAATGATTTTTTTAACGGCTATCGCCGTTTGAAATTCAATTTGGTTTTTCATGCAATAGAGTTTGATGAATATTATGTTGTTGCATATTAAATTGTAACTAAGCGCACCCTCTAATTCAGTGGTCTCCAAAGTGAGGTACGCGTACCTCGATCACTGATCACTTATAAACAGAATTAAAATTCATAAATATTTTTTTTTAAATATTTTATAGAATTTCTTATGTAAAACAAATAAAAAAATACTAATACTTTTTCTATCATTTATTAGTGAGTTATAAATAGTCAAACTTACTTATGAGTACATACGAGTGTCTACATAAGGGGTAGGTGATTCCTTAAAACAATAAATAATTAAACAAATCAAAAACACGTCTATTTTATTTTTAATTAGGCTACCTTATTATAAAATAAAATTTTGAAAAAAATTACATAACAATTAAATATGGAGTAAAATATATGTTAGAAGTGCAAAAGGGTAACTTTAAAAATTGTATAGAAAAAAACTAATACTGTCGGTGGATAGCCCTTAAAAAAATGGAATTCGTACATTTACAATTTTGTTCTAGGATGAATAGTTTCCGAGAAAAAAATAAAAACCAATTTTACTCTAAATTTTGGGGGTGATTTTCACTCCCTAAATCTTGACTAGGGCAGATAGAAAAAAATAAGTATTGCTTAGTTTTTAGTGTTCTACTTGATACCTGAAGCTCATTTAAATCGGCGTGGAGCACCTCGATATGTTTATGTCATGTAATTTGTGTTTCAGCTAGCAGGCAGTGTATTTTTTACGTTCCGTTGTGGATTGCGTTTTATTGTCCCATTGTAATAGCAGCGGATCACTTGTTTCTTTATTAAATAATGCCCAAGTTTCCAATAAGCATGATTAGCTGATTATTAATTAGTATAACTTTATTTTTTTTATTTTGACCAAAGTACCCCCGCGAATCGTCGAATAATATACAATTTTGTGAATTTAACCAAATGTTGCTCTTAATAGTAACTTTTATAGTTATTTTTGTTTCTTATTAATTTTTTAAAATGTTTCATCAAGTGCTAACCACTGAAAGTGTAAATATTAATGTATTTCTTTAAATAATCTAAATTAATTTGTAATTATATAAGTTAAAAAAAAATTAAAATTAAACGGTTTTAAGTTATAGTTCTATATTAATATTTATAAATAATCAATGTGTTTGAGAGGAATTATAAATGTGGATCAAGCAAAAGTTGCTTGTTTGGATAGGAATGTTTGGAGGCGACTGATTTCGGAATGAAGAAAATAGTTTGTGCCACACCCTTTTGGGTACATGGCGTGATTGTGTATGTATGTATGTTTGTATGTTTCGACAAACTCAACGTTCATCTTACTACTACTACTAGCTAACAAAATAAGTAGATTATAAAATTTTATAGATTTTTAATTAAAGAAATCCAAATTTTATTTAAATCAGTTACTAGGTACACTGATCGATGTTATCTTTTTCTTTATAAATTTTAATTGCTTTTCTTATCAATCTACTGTTAATATTGATGTGTCTTGCATAGGGCTGGAAAATAAACTCGATATATCGGTAACTGATATTAAAAATAAAAAAATCGATATATCGATATTTTAATATTTTAATATTTAAGCAAATTTAAGATTGACAAAATTCTACTTTAAAGTAAAAATATTTGTAATTCTTCTCACATATGGATGAGGCAAATAAAAAAATCTAGTTACTGTATTAAAAAAAACAACAAAATACAAATATTTTTGAAATTAAAATATTTATTCTTAATGTAAAAATTGAAACATTATTAAAACTTTTTTCTTCAATTTTAATCATGCTATTAATGTAAAGATACATTTTCCATTGAATATTGAAATTGTATCAGTATATATACTATATATATATATATATATATATATATATATATATATATATATATATATATATATATATATCAATAATAACGAGATATCGATATATCGGTATTATCGATATTTTTTAAATATCAAATATTGATATTGGAATTTCAATATCGCCCAGCTCTAGTCTTGCAATTATTACATTTTATTCGAATTTTACATCATGAAGATATTCTAACGCATGTAGTGTAATAGCAGATTTGTTTGGATGGTTTAGGCGTATTGATCCTCTTATATTCTGTCAATCTAGTAGAAACAGTTTTACCTGTCTGTTCAACCTAAACCTTACCCCATTCGCATGTCGATTAATAACAAATATTAATACAGAACTACAACCAAAATCCGTTTTATTTTAATACAATAAGTTCTGAAAAATTTTTTTATTATGTTAATAAAAAAAAATGTTTTCGAAAATAGCACCAATTTAAAATGTTATTACAAACTGTGCTAGTTAAAAATGTAGTACTGGTTTTATGATTTATGCAACTTCAAAATAATTTTTTACCCAAATATTTTTTAAAGGAACTAGCGCCCCCCTTATTTTGTAGCCCAAAGCTCTCCAATTTGCCGGCCCGCCACTGCATATTACATTAAAAAAAAAACACTTACCTAAGCATACTGGTAAAGTTGTTATAAGCATTATATAGGTGTTTCTTGTTAAAAATGCTGGAATTAAATAGTAAACAAAAAACGAAATTACAGCTGCATTCCAAAATACCAAATTAATTAGTAATTTTAAACTTCTCTTTAATTTTATAGGAAACATTTGTTCGTCATTTTTTTGATGAAAAAAATTACCAGTGGCGTAAAAAGTTGTCAAAAGTTTATCCTGCAAAATACTTTTATATAGTATAACAAATAGTGATAAACGTAATCGAATGACGATAGGAACTGAATACAGTACAACTAAAATGAACGGATTGTATCTATTTGTCACGTTATATTATATAAAAACCGCTGGATAGCATCAAAATCGCAACGTTTTATATACATATAATATTTGAATGCATTTTTTAATAACTAAATATTATAATAATAAAAATATTTTAATATTCCGTTATGTTAAATATATTAAACTTTTGATTATTTATTAAATAAAATAAAAAGTGTATGTAACTGGTGTACGACAAAATAACCTTACTAAAATTACAGTATTTAACTAAATGCATACTTTTATTATTATACCGGGTATCCAAAAAGAATGGAAACTATTAAATATCTCGAGGACGACCACATCGGATTAGAAAGTTACAAAACATGTGCTTTTTTACTTTTGAAAATCAATTGAGGCATGATATGCAAAACCACCCACACCTCCCCTGGAGGGTGAGGCGGTGGCAAGTTTTAAAACTTAAATAGAAACACCTATTTTTTATTGCATTGTTGCATTCTCCATAAAAACTGTTTCTGGATTTTGGAAATTGAGCTCCCAGCTCCACCCCCTCGAGAGAGGAAAGGGGAAAAATTTTGAAAATTACGAAAATAGTAGATAACTTTGAAAAAATAAACGTTTTTTTTTCGCTAAAACATTGAATTTTGTTTTCTGAATGAATGTGTAATAACTGTGTTAGTTGACATGTATTTGACCAAAAAGGAAAGAATAGATATTCTTAAACTGCGACGGTATGACGATAAAACAAGAACATACGAGAAATTTATTCAATAACACTCATCCAGATCGTCCACCGATCGTCAAGTCAACGGTTTCTAAAACAGTAATTCGGTATCAACAGACGGGCTCTGTAAAAGATCCATCAAAATCTAGAAGGCCAAAAACTGCAACAAAAAAGTCTGGATGTTTGACTAAACGTTATTGAAAATCCCCATGCATCTGTTCGAAAGATGGCCCAACAAGCTGGCATATGCAAATCGTCTGTACATAAAATTTATATTACAAAAAGATTCCATTCATACAAGATGAAATTGACGCAAGAGCTTCTAGGTGATGACTTTGATTGAAGATTAGAATTTTGTGAGAAACTGATGAGACGTTGTGACGAAAATAGACAATTTACTTTTTGGACATGTTTCTCTGAGGAAGCTACATTTCAATTGAGTGGAGAGGTAAATAGGCACAACATGCAATATTGGTCCAATGTTATTCCACATTGGACGAGATATTGATGAATTAAGGGAAAGAATAATACAATGTTCAAATTTGATAACACCAGAAATTTTGCAAAATGTAAGCGATAACATGTATGTTCGAATGGAACACTGTCAAGTAACTGGAGGTGAGCAATTTGAACATTTAATTAAGTAGAGTGTTCACCTAAATCTAGCACCCCCATGGTGAGAAGCGAGGGGACTCACCTAAATTCAGCACCATTTACCACCAGGTATTATTTGAGATTAAAAGTTGCTACCCCATCCGCATGCGTGGGAGTGAGAGTTGAGATGCGCTTTTCAATTTCATATTTAATTTTAGAAGGAGAATCCAAAAATGCGATAAAAAGTGATAATTTCTGCAAAAATTTTCAAAATTTCTCCTCTTTCCTCCCTCGAGGCGGGTTGAGCTGGGGGCTCAATTTACAAAATCCAGAAATATTTTTTTATGGAAAATGCAACAATGCAATAAAAAGTGGGTGTTTCCATTTAAGTTTTAAAACTTGCCTCCGCCCCACCCTTCAGGGGAGGTGTGGGTGGTTTTGCATATCATGCCTCAATTGATTTTCAAAAATAAAAAACACATGTTTTGTAACTTTGTAATCCGATATGGTCGTTCCCGAGATATTTAATAGTTTCCATTCTTTTTGGGTAACCGGTGTATTCTCTCCCCACTTTAAGTGCATCTATCAAGCAAATTAACTTCCTGAGTATTATTCATATTTTCATGGTTACCTGCTACTTGGTTAAGTTGAATAATTTAAAAAAATTTAGCCTTAAAGTTCTGTTTCAATTTTATAATCTATTTTATATATTTTTATGAAAATCTACCACTCTTTGTTTATTCATCACCAGAATGATTTCAATTGAATTCGAGATATCTCGAATGATTTTCATAATATTAATCTATCCATTATTTTTCATTCGAATTATCTTATCAGTAATAACAAAACAATTTTTTACAAATCATATTAATGGTATAATCCGAAAATGAATCAAATAAACCGAGTTGGTCGTTCTTCAGAAAAACGAATTGCATTTCGGTACATGGTTCTTAAATGTTTAGTTTACCACTTCAACACTGTAGGATAATCGGTTTGACTGATATTTTAAAAAAAGAATTAAATTTTTTAAGATTACAGCTGATTATATATTTTAAGATACCAATGTTCTTAGCAAAATAAAATAATATTAATAAAGTTAGTATATCAAAATAAAACTGCTTTAGGTTAAAGTTCTGTATTAATATTTGTTCAAAATGGACTTTTCTACGAAACTCAACGTCCGTGTTCATCAGGATAAACGATAAAAATGACAGTATTATGAATGCCTTTTGTATGTTTCATTCTGATGAAGACGGATGTTGAGTTTGATGAAATGTCAATTTTACATAAACATCAATACAGAACTTTAATCTAAAGTAGTTTTATTTTAATATAGTGTAACAAAGCGAAGATTGTATAAGTTCCAGTGAATGGTTGTGTTTGCATGTGTGTGTGTGTATACGTGCGGTGAATCACGATATTGGAATGTGTTTATCGAATGTGTTTATGCGGAGAGCGTAATGTCTGTGCGCGCTGTGTGTGTATGTATGTGTGGAAAGATCCACAACGCTCTGGAACGCAGTGGATCATTCGCGTAGGATTGGTTGCAGCGTATTTAAGGCGCTACGAGCGACGGGAGATGGAGTCATTGTCAGTTAGGCAGTCATTGTCAGATAGGCAGTCATTGTCAGATAAGCGACTTGGTTGTCGGTCCAGTTGTATTATTGGGCTATACGATGATGGCTCGGCTAAATAAATAGCAGTGTGATACAAATATGTGAATATAAATGTGTGCAAGTGTATTAATGTGGTGTTAGTTCATAAGTGGTGTGTCAATGTCAGTCCGATAGTTATAAGGTTAATTATAAATGTAAATAGTTAATTGTTGTTTAGCTCCGATCGGCTAACCTTTATTATTGTACAGTATTGTTATTTAGTATTTAAGTATTGTGAAATAAATGCTAGTCAAATACAATCGTAAATATGGTGATTATTTATTTTAATATATTTCCAATACTGTTCGGACAGCTCGGACACGAAACCAATTAACGTTACAATAATAAGTTATGAAAAATTTTTTGCTATTAGTACATTATGTTACGAGGAGTTGTAATAGATTGTTAATGTGACCACCGAAGATTAAAAATTAAATATACTTGACTTGTAGTTATATTTGGTGTTTTCACCATATAGGTGTCTACAGTAGCTAACTGCTATATATTAATGTCATTATTGTACTATGGTAACATAATGACCAGTTTCTACATAGACAATATAGTAACTTAATATTAATATTATGATACGCTTGAAGAAAAAATATGTAATATTATCAATATTAGTTCAAATACTGTAAAAAAGTGTTCACTAATTTTTTTAAAAGTTATTTAAGAATTTAATAGAAAGTCGTATATTAAGTTAGATAGTTTTGTATGTTATTATATAAATTATAAATTTATAAATAAATAAATTTATATTTATAGTTTAACCATCAAAGTCAACGTGTTTCAAAAACCAACCACATTTCAGTTTTATCAGTAAAAACCAGAACACCAACCGATTCATTTGGTTTAATTTCTGAATATACTCTAAATTAATAGGCCTTAGATTAGAGCTCTTTATTATTCATATTAAAATTTGAAGTTTTGATTTACTGAACATGAATCATCGTCAGGAAAATAAGTAAAAATAGCAAATAAACAAACCTAACTTAGAAATAAGTAACTTGGAACAAAAAATTATTATAAGTTATTAATCAAAGAAAAGCAGATTTTATTTAATTCAGTGTCTGTTATCTGTTTTCATTATTTTCGTATCATTTTGACATTTTTCGATAGACTAAATTCAATATTTCGGCGAAAACACATTATTAATTTTTTTCAAAGCTACCTACTACTTTCATTTTTTTTAATGCAATACTTTTATGCCATTATAGTATACAAGTAACGACTTTTTCTCCTCTCTCCCTACATAACCTCTATTATTTCACGGAGTCGCAGTGTACGAGGCAATTTTATACGATGTGTCTAAGAAAATTATGTACAATGTGTTTTTTTTAAATTATGTATATGCAATCAATCTAAATATTTTTAAATAGTGTATTTTTTTATAAATGTATGTTTTTTTCAAAATCATACACAAATAAAATTTAATTTTCTTTGATTAATAATTTATAATTTTTTTTTCTTAGTAATTTAGTTATGAATTTAATTTACAAATTTATGATTTAAAAGAAATTCTGCTGCATGATGGAATTAATTTAGAAATTGAAAGTTTATTGTTGATAATCTTAAATATAAATGCTATGAAATACTATGTTTTGGTGCATAATGCATTTAAGAAATGTATGATTTAAAATTTAGATTTATAATATCACCACATTTTGTATTCTAAATCATTAATTTTAAATCTAACCAATCATATTGCAGTATAAAAGTGCTTAAACATTTTTTGTTAAAATGAAAATTCTTAGATTTCGTGAGAAATCTATCTATGTATATTTCAACGAAATTTCTTACGGAAACCAAGAATTTTCATTTTAATCAAGCGTTATTTTTAACGATAATATTTATGCATACGGGCATAAATCTTTGTAAAATAAATTCAGGTTTAAGTTAGGTTTGCTTCTATTTTGTATTTGTATTTATTTTCCTAATTCTCCTAATGTTTAATAATGTTTAATTTACTTTTATATACTTTTTATTATAAAAAAAAAAGAAAATTTAATACAAACTTTATAATAAAAAACGTCATTCAGAAATTGTTTAGCTTCTGTTTCATTTTCAGATACATCTTTAAGAGGTATTCTTCTAATGTGCATATGAACATTTACTTTTTTACCAAGATATAATTCGAACAGAGTAGGTTTGACATTCTCTTTCAAATTCGTTGCAATTGTTATGTCATATATAGCTGATACTTTATTTCTCATTGCTGGCAAGCTCGCTAACAATCCTTTCGTTCTCGGCAACAGAACATTTTCCAATTTCGGTACATTTTTTTCTTCCGCAAATGCTATAGAATCACTATATGTTCTCGGAGAATAGCGTGTTCCTTCGGCAAATAATATTAACTAAAAATAATTTAAAAATGTAAATCTGAATAATTATAATCCCCGTCAAATAAAATGGCTATAGATTTTCTAAAACGATTAAAACATAGTCCTCATTAAAGTCAGTTAAGACATGGTTCGGACATCTTGAGCGTATGTCTAATGAACGTTTGTATTTGAAAAAAATTGTATGAATGATTTTGAAGCTATACGTTATAATTTTTTTCTTTTCACTGAAAATTTTCCTGTACAAATGTTAATAATTTTTTTAACAATAAACATATGGAAAACTTGGATTGAGAATCGATAGGCAGTCATATTTTCAGTCGACAGAAATGTTAATTGTTCAAAATGATTGCAAATTGTTCCGGTTATCACCGGAGTGGAGCCATGACGAAAAAGTACGTTTCCAGAAAACGAGCTTTAAAGCATTTTTAAATTCCTATTTGGCGGCGGCCTAATTTTTTCAAGTTCGGCGAAAACCTTTTAGGCCACCACATTCTACATACTTATAGTAGTAATTTTATACAACAATTATTTTTAATTAATAATTCTTGGTAAATGTGTAACAAAAATTTCTCTCTCTCTTTCTGTAATGTTAATAAAAATAGAGTTAATTGTTTTAATCGTTTTATGTCAACCTAGCTAGTTTATTTGACGGCGACCTATACCTAATGTTTAAAACAATTCTTTATATTTACCTACCCAAATTGGATGTGTATAGTTCATAAGTTCCTGCACTTGTTTTTCAATTAGATGCTTGTCGTTGTCGAATGTTCTAGATAAGAATATATTTTCGCTAATCATCATAGCTGAACCCAAGAGCGGGATATATTTTATTGAGTTTTTCGCATAAAATCGGCAATTCTAAAAATTCATTTTTTGGAATTATTAAATAAATAATAAAAATTCTCTTTAAAATAATATTTAATACTTAATAATAATACTAAAATTTATTTATACAGGGTGCCCATTATGTATGGAATATAGTATATATCTCGGTGAATATCAACTTTATAAAAAATACTGTACATAAAAGTTTTTTAATATTTTATTTTCCATGAAAAGACTGCATTACATTTTTTTTATTTCAGTAAACAAATGAGTGACGAATAACACTTTAATTTTTTTAAATAGCAATGTACCCTTTCATTAGGCTCATTTGATAGAGATTTGCTTTCTCTTTTCGATGACGCAATGTCTTATACCAGAAAATTTTTGAAAAAAATGTAAAAACTGTTATAAAATTAATTTCACCAATAACATGAATCTAGTTATCCGAGATCTCTTTTATTTGTCTTAACAATTTAATGTAGGTCATAAATGTGACAGAATCTTGTTTATTTAAATAAGTTGGTACATCGAAAAACAAAAATGGTTCATTTAACAGAAACTGAACGCATAGAAATTTTAATTATGGTCGGTTATGGGGATCGCAAACGAACACAATTAGAAGTATGTGAAATTTTTAATGAGCGTTATCCAAATTGAGAACCAATTACCCAGTCAGTAGTTAGCAAAACTTTGAAACGGTTTAGAGAAACTGGTAATTTTAAAGATCTGCCGAAGGCTGGTCCGAAGAGATCTGCGACAAATGAAGATAAAAAGCTCGATGTTTTACTAGAAATCGAAGAAAATCCAAACATTTCAACTCGTCAGTTATGTTTAAACCATGCCGTAAGTAAAGGTTCAATACACAAAATATTACATTCAGAAAAATTACATCCGTACAAATCGACTTTATTGCAAGAATTATCCGAAGATAACTACGATCGACGTGTTTAGTTTTGTGAATTTATATTGGAGCAAATCAACATCAATCCAAATTTTCTCAATAATATTGTTTTTTTCTGACGAGGCTACGTTTTGTTTAAATAGAAATGTAAATAGACATAATTGTCGATATTGGGCCGCTGAAAATCCCCACTGGATGATCCAAAATCATACCCAAACACCACAAAAATTAAACGTATGAGTGGGAATTTGTGCAGATCACATAATTGGACCTTTCTTTATTCGTGGTACTCTAACTGGTGACCGTTATTTGCAATTATTGCAAAAGCAAATTATTCCAGCTTGCCAAGCAAATCTTGATGATCTTTGGTTTCAACAAGATGGGGCATCGCCCCACTATCATTTAGCTGTACGCCGATATTTAGATGTGGTATTTGCGGCCCGTTGGATAGGCAGAAGAGGGTCTGTGGAGTGGCCTCCCCGATCTCCGGATCTTACACCTTGCGATTTCTTCTTCTGGGAATATTTAAAATCAAAAGTGTATACAAACCGACCTCAGAATCTGGCCGAATTAGAGCAACGAATACAAGCTGAAGCTGCAGCAATTTCTCCTTGATCGCTCTGAAATTTTTTTCAAGCTTTTCGTGATAGGTTGGGCCACTACCTTGCAGTTAAAGGCGAACATTTTCAACACTTAATACCATGAAAACCATTTTATTGCAAATTTCGTTTTATCTTCAAGCTTTATAATTAGTTAAGAGACATACACTATTTTTCGTTCATTTGTTTTATTTTGTTTTTTCGTTCATTTGTTTTATTTTGTTTTTTGTTCATTTGTTTTATTTTGTTCAATGTAGATGCATAAGATACTTGACGATCTCGGATATCTAGATTCATGTTATTGATGAAATTAACTTTATAACAGTTTTTAGATTTTTTTCAAAACTTTTCTGGTATAAGGGTACAAAGATTTTATGTCATCGAAAAGAGAAAGAAAATCTCTATCAAATGAGCCTAATGAAAGGGTACATTACTATTTAAAAAAATTAAAGTGTTACTTGTTACTCATTTGTTTTCTGAAATGCTGTCTCATTATGGAAAATAAAATGTTAAACAACTTTTATATACAATTTTTTTTAATAAAATCGATATTTACCGTGATATATACTAGATTCCATACATAATGGGCACCCTGTATTATTTATTTATATTTATATTAAAATAATTTATAATTATTATGCATAAAATAAATGCTTAAAATAAATTTTGAATTGTTTTTCTAGAAAATTGGCAACAATGAGTAATAGTGAAATTGTTTAATTGCTTCAAACATATATATTTAAAACTAGATAAACAGTGAAACAAAAATTAAATTTTAAAAATTTTATTATTTTTTGTTGGTAAGTTAGCAACCCTATACAGAAGTAAAATTATATAATTTGTGTGAGTACTAGAAAAAATATTTTGTGAAAATTTGCTTAATTACAGATAAAAAATGTAGCAATAATAAATATTCTAAAATTTTAGTATTTTTTAATCGAAAAGTTGGCAACAATGTATTTTGTTAAAATTATATAATTTATGTGGGCACCAGGAGAATCGGTTAAATAAGGTGGCCATAAATTTTTTTTTTTAAAGTAATATTTTTCTCCAAAAGTTGGCAACACTGTATTTTGATGCAATTATATAATTTATGCGGGTACTAGAAGAATCTTTTGTGATCAAAAATGGTTAAATGCTGTGTCCATAATAAATTTTAAAAAATTTTAGTAATTTTTTCTCGTAAAGTTGGCAACACTGTGTTTTTTTTTAATTAAATCATTTATGAAGGCACAGTAAGAATCATTTGTGAAAATTTTGTTAAAATTAAAATAATAAATTTTTAGAAATTTTAGTAATATTTTTTCGGAAAGTTGGCAACACTATATTTTATTAAAAATACATAATTTATGTGGGCACTAGAAGAATTTTTTCAGAAAATTTGATCAAAATCGGATAAATAATGTAGGAATCAGGAAAAATAATCATTTCTCCTGGTGAAGGAGGACGTTAAGTTCGTCGAAACGTTGATTATTAATAAATATTAATACAGCACTTTAACATAAAGAAGTTTAGTTTTAATTATATGTTTTGTTCATTTAATGAATTCAATTTTTAGTCTCTCTGCGAATTGTAAGTCTAATAGACTCTTTTTTCGAATTTTGAAAACTCATATAAAATTAATTAACGATCTAAAACAAAAATATTTATAACAAAAATAACATTTTTAAACCTATGTTTAGTATATTAATATCAATCTGACCGAAACACGTATTCAAAACGGTGCTGCGGGCGCGCCATTTATGCGTGACGTCACTAACCTGATCGCGAACGTAACGACATGGAGAATATTATGCTGTTGCATATCAAATTGTAGCTAAATCACAGCCTAAACGATGCGCGATGAGATTTTCATGCGGAATTGCTCTGGAAAAGGTATTTTCATCATTTTTGATATATCAATTTGACACATTTTCAATATGACAGCGAGATTCATTTTTTCATAGCTATCTATGTTTATTTATATATATATATAGGTATTTAATTTTTAAATGCGCGATTTATTTACACTTATTATAGTATAAATACAAGTAAATCTTTTTCTCTTTCTCTATATATATATATACATATAATCTCTGTATTATTTCATCGAGTTGTAGTGTACGAGAGAGACAAAATTATATATGAATACAAAAAAATCAAAGTCTACTTATACAATCTGGGTAATGACGTCACGCGGGCACTTGGCCAATCCCAAACCGTTTCAGTTACGTGGTCAAAATTCAAATATTTTGGCCATTTCAATCGATTATTTTGATGAAACCAAACAGTTTAAAATTCATGTTTTTGCACATTTGATGTTTATATTACACAGGCAACATATTTAATAACAAAAAAAACTTTATTTTTTTTAGAAAGAGTCTATTGTAAGATGAGTTAAAAATATGTTTTATTAATTTACATATATGCTACTGTAGCTTTCTAATGATTATATATATATATATATATATATATATATATATATATATATATATATATATATAAAATATATATAAAAAAAATAAACTAGTGTATGATGAGTATGAAATTGAAAAAAATGTTGTAGCAAAAGTTGGTGTTAATCAGTTAAGATGGTTCGGCTATGTTGAGCGAATGTCTAATGAACGTTTGGTTAAAAAGATATATTTGAATAATTTTGATGGTATTCGTTTGCGTGGACGTCCGATGAGTAGCTGGAGTGGTATGATTGAGAGTGTTTTGCCTGAGCGAAAGTTTCCAAGTAGTAGGAATAGAAGAGCATGTATGAGAGGAATTATGAATGTGGATGAAGCGAAAGTTGCTTGTTTGGATAGGAATGTTTGGAGGCGACTGATTTCGGAATAATGAAAAGAGTTTGTGCCACACCCTTTTGGGTATATATATATATATATACATATATACACAATTACGCCATGTACCCAAAAGGGTGTGGCACACGCTCATTTTCCACTGTCCCGAAATCAGTTTCTCCCAAACTTCCCTATATGAAGAAGCAACTTTAGCTTCATCCACATTCATAATTTTTCTTATACGTGCTCTTACATAACCCACGTAAAAATCTCATTTCTACATCAGTTATGTTTCTTTTATGCTTTTGCAGCCAAATCCAACTTTCACTACCATACATCAACGTAGGCACCAAAACAGCATTGTATATGCTCAAACTACCCTCTTTGGAAACATTTACATTCCTAGTAAAAATTTCCAAAAAAATTAAAATTAAGAGAGAGACAATAATTTTCTGTAGCTATTTATCTTTATATAACCAAATGTTTTATATTTCAGCACATTCAGATATTGTGCCAATTCGTTTATCTGTATTCCGGCAGTGCGTGCTGCCCTAAGTTCTGCACCTCATAGCGCATTCATAAGCAGACGAATGTAGGGCGTTTTGGCGTGTGCGCAGTAACGGCAAATCAAGCCTTATATGAGCCATTAGGTGCAGGTATTTTGTTGCACACCATGAAGTTGTCCAGGCCGCCATAATTCAGGCGCTGAGCTGCGATAGCCCTCCGTTTTGAAGCAAAGCAGCATATATTGCAACGATGAGCCAATTCACTCGCTATCTATACATATTCGGAACTAGGAGCGCTTCTCGTGCAGCTCCTTGTGCTGCTCGTACGCAATCACAAACACCCGAACGTACGGTGTTTTGGCCGGTGTATGATATCGGAAACTCACGCCCTTTCAGTGTTTTTCTTTAATTTGAAATAAATTTTTTCACTAATATCAAGGGACATTATCTATTGTGATTTAAAATGAGTTATTTGTTAATTAACCATAGAAATATCTATGAAAGTGTAATATCTTTGTGAATAACTTTGGTGATGTTTTATGATGATGTTCGAAATAATAAGCTAAAAAACAATTTTGTTGTGTCAGACAAAGAGTAAACAAATGTCAACAGAACAATTTCAGTTAACAGTAGTAGAAAAATGAATACTACTACATCGTAGCCTATCTTAAACCAAACGCTCTACTATAAACAAACACGAGATACTATAAGTTACTGCAAAAATACTTTAACTTTAACTTTAAATGTGTCTTACAGAAAGTATAGAAATTAACTTGTAAAACCATATGACCAGTTTTTTTTTTTTTTTAAAGCACTATAATCGTCATAATGTGCAGGAAAAATTGCGCATGTTCGTTTTGTAAATCTGAGTTCCCTAAAATTAGTTGAACTTATAAATTCCAAATGTTTTAAAAAATTCAAAAATAAATTTTATTTAATCAGCTGGTCAAACACAAAAAACTTTTCGTTTTATTTGGTCGACATACAACTGTCTGTACTGCAGACTGCACATGCAATAGACGGTCGTTTTGTCGGCGCATTTTTCAAATATTGTATGTACTCTTTTATTGTTTTATTATTATTCTCTGCACACCCTGCCTGATAATCCACCGCACGTCACTGATATATATATATATATATATATATATATATATATATATATACAGGGTGTTCGTTCGCTTGGTTGATATAGGGCAATAACATGGGATTTCGATAATATGCAGAGTACTACTTTCTGAAGTAAAATTCGGAGAAATACATAGAATACTTTTCGATAGGGAATAAAAAGTACTATAATTTGGTTCTACTTTTAACTTGCTAGCATGTGCCGTTTGGGCGCTAGAATTTTTTTAAAATGTTTTTTAGAATTCTCAATAATTTTTCCTGCTAAATCAGTATGAGTTAGAAAAAAATGTTACTTAGCTATTATGTAGCCAATTTTTTTCTCTATTTTACTGAATTTGCTCAAAAAAATCTGAAAAAATTCAATAAAATAGAGAAAAAAATTGGCTACATAATAGCTACATAATACATGGCCATAATAAAATTTTTAAAACTTTAGTAATTTTTTTCTCGGAAAGTTGGCAACACTGAATATTAATTAAATTATGAAATTAATGAGAGCATTAGGGAAATCTTTTCTGAAAATTTGATCAAAATCGGATAAATAACGTAGCCAATATGAATTTTTAAAAACTTTAGTAATTTTTTTCTCGGAAAGTTGGCATCACTGGAAAAAAACAAAATCACATGACCATCTTGGGCACTAGACAAATTTATCCTGAAAATTTCATTAAAATCGGTTGAACCGTCTAGGAGGAGTTGCGATCACAAAATTTTGTCTGACGACCGAGCGAGCTGACGATGCACATCCATACACCCACACACCCACACACACCCTCAGATTCGTCATCTACAGGCTATATGAAGGATTTCTATACAATTTTTTTTTTTTTTTGAAAATGTTACAGACACCGTACCAAACGCTATACCACTTTTTCCTTGCAGTCAAAGTAGTAATAAACCAAATAATTGTGTGTGTAGAACCAACATGTAATACGACTTTAATGGTCGATTATAATTCAAAATATTTAATTGAAATACTTATTTAAATTTAAAAAAAGATGTTTTATAAACCACGTTTTTAACACGGACTAAAAAGAATAAAATAATTTCTCCTAGCACTGCCGCTCATGTAGAATTTATTACTCCCCTTAGAGGAAAACATGGGCCAAAGACAGCTAGTCCCTACACTCCTTATACATTATCTATTGAATATGCCACACGTTTTTCTATAACGGGATATAAATCTGTATGTTTGAGAGGGGCGGGTTAGAAGAAATATTTTATATTTTTTAGTCCGTGTTAAAAACGTGGTATATTGAAAATTGTTTTTTTATTTAAATAACTATTTTCTGCTTTTTAGTTTTGTTTATTGTAATTAATTAATTTAATTTGTTATAATATAATAATTATAATTTTATTAATTAACTTTAATTTAATATTTCTAATCTTAATAATTAATAAGTTAATAAATAATAATTAATAAGTTATAAACTTCCTGTTTTAAATAACCCCACAAAAAATCTAATGGGGTCAAATTCTTCGATCTCGCTGGCCAATGTATTGGACCATGGCTTCCAATCCACTTTTCAGGAAAGTGCTGATTCAAAAAATTTGTAATCAGATGAGTTGATTGAGATGGACATCCGTCTTGTTGAAAATAGAAACCTTCTAAATTCGCGTCTTCCATGGCAGGTAAAACAAAGTTTTTGAGCATATCCAAATACTTATGTCGGTTTAAATTAGTGTCAAATAAATATGGGCCAATAATTTTATTATAAGTTATTGCACACCATACATTTACTTTCTTGTACCGTTGACTGTTAGTTTCTATACGAAAATTTGGATTCTCATGAGACCAATACCGACAATTTTGTGAAGACATAACGCCATTAGTTGTAAAAGTTGATTCATCCGAAAAAATTATTTTTTTATTAAAATATCTGTCGTTCAAAATTTTTTCTTCAGCCCGAAAACAAACAGCAGTCGGTGGCCATCGCCTCCAGCTTCTAATTTATGAATGAAGGTGGGTCTAAATGGTAGAATTTTTTTTTTTTTTAGAATTCTTTGTATGTGCGATTTACTAATAGATAATTCAGCAGACCGCTTTCTCAATGATAGCTGATTATTATTATTCACGGATTCTTTTACCAAAAGTGTAGCAGCGTCTTCATGATCATTAACTAGCTTTTTGTTTTTCATATTTAGCACACTTCCAGTTTCTGTAAACTTTTTTACAACTTTTTTTAGTCCATTGACAGAAATTATTGCCATTGGGAATCGCTCATGAAATCTATTAATAACATGAGGACAATCAGTTAAGTAAAAGCGTGTTCGGGTTAGTGTACAGAAAAGTTTATTTACAATCAGTTTCAAATACAAAAGTACGTTGTACTCCATCAAAACAAAGATGCTATTGTATTAATAATGAGTCCAATCACCACCGGCGTCAATAATTGCCTGACATCTCCTAGGCATGCTTTCGACCAAGTACACGGCATATTCATTCGGCAAGGACCTCCAAATGCGACGAATATTTCGTGTTAACTGCTTCAAGTTGAACAGTTTTCTTCCACGAAGCTTGTGCTTGATGAATGTTCACACATTTTCAATCGGATTTGCATCGGGCGATTGCGACTGCCAATCAAGAGTAATGTTGCCAGACTGCTCTTTCCACGCGGTGCAAAGCTTGCTGCGGTGTTCGGGGTCATTGTCCTCCTGTAGGATCCAATCCTTGTTTTTATTGATGAACCAAAAGTTTGGCACTCGGTAACAAAGATATCTTATAAATCTCGAGCATTTTCTGAGCATTTAGGTTGTAGGTGAATAGGAACAATGACCTAAAATCCATTTTTGAGAAGCAGCCCCAAAGATGCACCTTTACTGGGTGTTTTAGGGTCCGCTGCACCAACCTGTTAGATGAAGTTGACCAGGCACGTGGGATGATAACATATCCCCAAACAGAAGCTTCATCTGTAAAAATTGATATTGGCCTTGGCCCAAGCGAGTCGCTTCGTCACATGTTTTTCACCTGACAAAGGTTTCTTTACTGAACTACGCCATTTGATATCATGCGCACTGAGATGGGTTCGAATAGCTACATACGATATTTCTATACCTTTTTGTTTCAATTTTGCTGATCCTTGGCGCAATGTTAAGCCCACGTTTCGGGAAAACAACTTGACGATCTAGTTTTTGACCTTAGGGGACACTTTGCCTATCGAGCCACGGTCCGGCAAATCATCGACAGTTTTTGATTCTTTATATCGCTTTACCCACTTACTAACAAATGACTTATAGTTCCTCATGTATTTAGCAGCCGCTCCATGTTTCATTTTCGGTCCCTTCGGGTGGGTACAGAGGAACACAGCCTCGTAGCGCGACGCGTACGTGGAACTCATGGCACTCTACGTGTTTCTCTGGCAAGTAGTCAGGGCCAACTGAATTTTCCGTGACAAGTCATCGAGCACAGAGGTTTTTTCTATCGACTCACAAAAGAATTAGGACGATTCTTTTACCAATTGCTAGTTATGTCGAACACGCTCTTACTTAACAGAGATGATTCACTCAGCCCGTAACATTGTATTAGGTAAACACGCTGTTCTAGGGTCAACATTTTTAAGAAGGAAAACAATAACGAGCAAGTAATTTGCAAAATGCTTCGATAAGCAATCAATTTCAAACAAACATTTAAAGACTTCGATGTTTATCTAAGATAATAACAATCAAATATTTCTTTTGCGACTACTGCGTTTTTCCGTTAAATAAGACAAAAAGCGGATTTAATGAAAGTTAGCCGATCTTTTTGATATTTTACATAGACTCATAATTTCAAATTCTGAACAACTTTTCTTAAGAACATTATGCCATATTATTGACCAAAAAGGCACTTTACCTAAATATAAAATAGCTTTTTACATTTTTCATGGTCACCTTAATTTTGAAAAATCTAAAAATATGCTTAAAATTGTATTCAGACAAAGCAGGGTGGGATACCAAAACATGAAAATGAAATTCTTAAATTTTTTGCCGATTACACCTATAGTGAACTCAATCCGGGGACACACTGTACTCGTATATATGTACAATCGATGTAAAAACGATTAAATTTTGATATATTAGGGATATTATATTTGTGTACAGATGAAAATTTGAAATTATAAGACTGATGAATATTATAATTTTATAAATTGTAACAACGTACAAATTGAACAATAAATTGAAATAAAAATGCTTCAAAAGTTACGTATATGATAGTTTATCAACAGATAAATATTACATGCCTATGTTACATAAAAAATTATTTAAAATTTAATTTTTGGACTTTTCTATGTAAAATAATTGATTAGGTGTTTTATTGCTCATTTTTATTTATACACTGTAAAAAAAAATTGTAATTTTACATGTTATATAAATGTAATTTTTTTTTCAAAAAGTATAATCTTACTTAAATTATCACAGTAAAATTATAATATGTTATTATTTAACTGTTAAAAATCTACGTAAACTTACGTAAATTTAAGTTAACTTTTTTTTCGACTATAATATACAATTTACTTAATTAATAAACCAAATAATTGTGTGTGTAGAACCAACATGTAATACGAATTTTATGGGCGATAATAATTCAAAATATTTAATTGAAAATAAATATTTAAATTAAAAAAAAAAACATGTTTAATAAACCACATTTCTAAAACGGACTAAAAAGAATAAAATAATTTCTCCTAGCATACACGTTTTTCTATAACGGGATATAAATCTGTATGTTTGAGGGGGGGGGGGGGCTAGAATAATTATTTTATACTTTTTAATCCGTGTTAAAAACGTGGTATATTGAAAATTGTTTTTTATTTAAATAATTATTTTCTGCTTTTTAGTTTTGTTTAACCTAATTAATTAATTTAATTAATTATAATATAATATTTATAATTTTATTAATTAACTTTAATTTAATATTTCTAATCTTAATAATTAATAAGTTAATATTGTGCATTGTATCATCTAAAGTTCTGAGCTATGTTTAAAGTTTCAGGTCTTTAGCAAAATTTGTACCGAACAGGCAAACAAACAAACAAACAGACAGGAAAGAAAGTGAGTTAATAAAAACTTGATAATAATAAAATGAAACTTACAGCAAAAATATGTAGTTTGTCAGCAAGTAATGCAAGAAAACAACAGTCACTATCGTATCTGTGATTCGAAATAAGGCAGGCATGTTCCAAACCGAAATATTTTTCAAAATCATTTTTATCTACGTACAAGTGTAGTGTAGATGCAGAATACCATTCCAATACTGCACATATTTCTAAACAAAAATATCTCTTAATAGATAATATTAGGTTGAACTCAGATTTATATGGCTGAGGCAAAGCCGAGCAACCAACTTTATCTGTGCGAAACACATAAAAAAGCTTCCTATTCCCCGAGTCAGACGTAGATGATTTTTTCTTCAAGCGTACTCAACGAGAAATTAAACTAAAGACAAATAAAATATATACCGAGTAACTTTAATCTTACAAACAGTTGCACAAAATATTTTATTTATATTTGTTACATGATTTGTGAGAATTAAGGCTGGTGTATGGACGCTGTAAACTATAAATATATATATATATATATATATATATATATATATATATATATATATATATATGTAATATTACAGTTTTTTAAGAAAGTTTCTTTTAGTAAATTTACAGAACTTCAGTGATTTTGCTGTCAGGAATTTTCCATAAATAGTAATATTTGTTTAGTTCTGTGATATTATTGTTTGTCTAATTACATACATTTCTAAATTTATATAGAGAATGTATTTTGAAACGAATGAATTACATTTAATATATTTTATTAATATAATTATAAAAAATTTGTATTAAGTTTTATTATTTTGAGGAATTATTATAGATATTAATATACAAGCTGTATTTTATATAATTTAAAAAGTTATACCAACAATACTAATTCTACATTAAGTATAATGTGATGTAATTTGCAGAAAGTAAGTAATTATACATAGTTATTAAGTCATTTTTACTTACTTTATGTGATTATTATGCATTATGTAAACATTATAGAATTTTCAGTTAGAATTACAGAATATTTATAGTAAAATAAAATTACCAATTTTTTTATAGTAAAATTTTACTACTATTTTTCTGTAATTTCGCTATTTTTTTACAGTGTACTGATATGCTTGAAAAGAAAATCTATCTTTTTTTATCAAATAATAAATCTGCAATACTTACGACTAGCTATTGTGTAGATTAGGTAATAATTCAATTTTCTGAAGTAATATTTACTGAAAGGTTTTACGCTGATATATATTAGACATTGTATTATATTAATAATAAATCCACTTACAAATAATGTTGTAAACAACTGAAAAAATATAATTAATCGTGGTATTATTGTCCAATTCATATTTTTATAAAAATTTATATTTTCAAAATTTGTATATCTAATAGCGTAAAAGAACTAGGAATGTTACAATTTACACTGCACGTAAAATTTAAACAAAAATTTGAAAAGAAATATATGATAAGATTACTGTTACCAAATTATAAATAATATACTACAACAGTGTTTCCCAAACTTTTTCTACAATAGAATTGTTGAATTTTAAGTAGTATTTTCTGTTAATTATTCCAACCACCCCTTAATGACTAATTAATGAGCTATTTAGTTTCTGGCGCCAGTGACGTCATATTGCTTACTTGTAAGGTATTTAGATTTTTTTGCTAATTAATTATCTCATAAAAGAAGGTTTTTAACTAATCTATTTGACTAATCATATGTAATTAAAAAAAAAAACCTAAACCAACCTACTAACCTAACCTTCCCTAAATAGCCAATTGCGTAAACATACTGTATGTATAAATAGCCAATTGCGTATACATACCATATGTATAAATAGCCACTTTCAATTTTTTTTAATGGTGACATATAACGTGTTAAAAGAATAATAAAATATTACTGGGAATTATTACTTTTTATTATTTATTATACAAAATTAAATGATTTATAATAATAATGCTAATCCTTTTCTAAGAGAACCAAGTAATCTATTTTCATATTTTTAAAGATAAAAATCGTTTTTAAATTTTTGTAAATGTCAGATAGTATTTTCAAAACTATTGCATTGCTTATAATGTATTGTACATTAAAATATTGATTTATATAAAAGGTTTGTAATAATACTCATTTTCGTAAAATTTCACTACAATTTATTTCGTCAACAGACTTAAGTTTCGGCTCGCACCATTGTCAGTGTTATAATGAAAATAAAATACAAATTCAGCTTATATATATATATATATATATATATATATATATATATATATATATATATATACATATCAGAGTTACAATAATCAGATACATTGTTGATGATTATATCAATACATTACAGTACAAATGTGGTGTTACAACAATCAAAGTTACAATAATCAAAAACCACAGTAGATGATTATATCGATACATTACTATAAAATACAAAATGTAAAAGTTAAAAAAATAATGAACAAAGTAATATTACATTAAATATTAATTGTTAAACCTCATTATTTTTTTAACTTTTACATTTTGTATTTTATAGTAATGTATCGATATAATCATCTACTATGGTTTCTGATTATTGTAACTTTGATTGTTGTAACACCACATTTGTACTGTAATGTATTGATATAATCATCAACAATGTATCTGATTATTGTAACTCTGATATGTATATATATAAGCTGAATTTGTATTTTATTTTCATTATAACACTGACTATGGTGCGAGCCGAAACTTAAGTCTGTTGACGAAATAAATTGTAGTGAAATTTTACGAAAATGAGTATTTTTACAAACCTTTTATCTATCACAGAGTTTCACAAAGTTAAACTGTCGACCATTAATTATATTGATTTATATATTAAAATATTGATTTATATATTTTAAAAATTGATAACTGTGATAAACAAGAATACATTTTTTTGATAATATTGTTATAATTAAAAAAAATTTGTATTGATATTAATTTGAAATATTATAATAGTAAATATTAAAATATTTGTTTATTGATAAAACAAAATTCTTAGTATACTATATAGATATAGAAATACTCCTATTATTTATTTTTAAAAAATACAAATTTTTATATATTTATATATATATATATATATATATATATATATATATATATATATATATATATACAGAGCGAGTGTAATATTTGGAACTATCGCAATAAATCTTTTATTAAACGTTTTTGAAAAAAATCCTCGAACACGTCAATTTTTATCTTAAATGAGACATATTTTACTGTAATCGTCACTTAAAGATTGTCTTTTGTTTTTGAGTTATGAAGTAAGCGATAATTTTTTAAATGGAAACCTATATTTTTTATTATTGATTTTGGTAGTACATGTTATTCCGTTTCCAATCATAAAAAAATTTAAATATGTTACATTTGAAAAAAATTCAGAAAAATAATCTTAAAATTTAAATATTAAAAACTAATTAAATTGGCAAAATGAATCTAGTTATTAGTGTATAAAACAAAAAACATTAACTACAACAGTCAGAATTATACAATTTATAAATGTCAAAATAAAATAAGTGTTATTATTTTGCTTTTTCTCTGTTTTTCGCTCAATTATACAATTTTTATTAATAAAATAGTTTTTTAAATTTGGAAAAAGCAAAATAATAACACTTATTTTATTTTGACATTTATAAATTGTATAATTCTGACAGTTGTAGCTAACGTTTTTTGTTTTATACACTAATAACTAGATTCATTTTGCCAATTTAATTAGTTTTTAATTTTTAAACTTTAAGATTATTTTTCTCAATTTTTTTCAAATATAAGATATTTATAATTTTATATGGTTGGAAACGGAATAAAAAGTACTACCAAAATCAATAATAAAAAATATAGGTTTCTATTTAAAAAAATTATCGCTTACTTCATAACTCAAAAACAAAAGACAATCTTTAAGTGACGATTACAGTAAAATATGTCTCATTTAAGATAAAAATTGACGTGTTCAAAGATTTTTTTTCAAAAACGTTTAATAAAAGATTTATTGCGATAGTTCCAGATATTACACTCGCTCTGTATATATATATATATATATATATATATATATATATATATCTATATATATATATATATATATATATATATATATATATGTATATATATATATATATATATATATATATATATATCTATATATATATATATATGTGTATATATATATATATATATGTATATATATATATATATATGTGTATATATATATATATATATATATATATATATATATATATATATATGTATATTTATTAGGGTGTTTCGAAAAAAATCGAAACAGCTGGCTCATCGCTAAAATCAAAGATTTTGGTCCAAAATAGACGGATACGAGCCCATTTTCCATTTAAAAAATATTTAGAGAGTCCACCGAGTTCTCAAAAATGCTATTTTTAGCCCTTTTTCCAGATAATCGTTAAAAAACTTGTCTTACAGGCATCGGACCAAGTCGTGCTTGTGATATTTTGTGCCCAAATGAATATAATACAAGCTAAACATGCGGATAATGGGTTTGCGTTAAAAAAAATTAAAATCACTTTTTTTTACGTTTTTGAAGGATTTGTAACTATATATATATATATACATATATATATATATATATATATATATACATATATATTTGATAATAAAAATATTTTCTAAATTTTATTTTACTTGCATTTCAATGTTGATTTGATAATAAATATTACGTTTTTATATTTAAATGGTGATTTAAATGGTTGGGTTGGTGTAAAACGTAGTATAACTGGGAATACCTTGGGTACGTTTGGAGATAGTAGAGTTAATGATAATGGTGAGAGAGTGTTATCTTTTTGCTTAGAACGTAATGTCTTCATTTCTAATACCTTTTTTAAGCATAAACTTTCCCATATTTATACCTGGGAGAATGTTCTAGAAAATAGACGTAGTGTAATTGATTTTATTATGTATGATGATCGATTGAAAAGTTTGGTTATTGACACACGTGTTAAACGTGGTGCTGAACTTGGTACTAATGATCACTATTTAGTGGTTTCGCGTATACGTTTAAATGTTGGTTGGCGTATGAGGAAAAGAATAACTGGTAAAATGTTTCAAGTAAAATCCAGTGTTCTTCAATGTGAAAATGCTAGAGATGAGTATGTGCAAAAAATTAATGATAATTTTCCTGCGTGTAAAACTAATTATGAATGTGATGTAAATGAAATTTGGGATGAATTTAAGGATCGTATAATTCAGTGTGCAAAAGAAGTGTGTGGTGAAAGAATATTAGGCACGTGTCCGAAGAATGCATGGTGGAATGATCAGTTGAAAGAAGCAGTTGCTGAGAAAAAGGACGCTTATTTGAATTATTTGTGTGTTAAAGATTTGCCTAGTAGTTTATGTGTTGAACGTTACCGTGAATACAAGGAAAAGAATAAATGTGTTAAAAGACTAGTTAATAATTGCAAAAAAGAAATGGAAGAGAGAATGAGTGAAAGGTTGACGACTGATTTCAGTATGAATAGGCGAATGTTTTGGCAGAACGTGAAGAGAATGAAAGGTGGTAGTGTGAAAACCGTTAAGGCGGTTAAAAGTGCAAGTGGTGATTTATTGTGGAATGAGTTGGATGTAAGAAATAGGTGGTGTGAATTTTTTAAAGATTTATATGGTAGTAGTAATAATGAGGCAATGAATTATGTTTCTGTAATTTTGAATCGAAGTGAGGTTGAATATGACATTGATGAAAGTGATGTGAGTGATGCTTTAATGCGTGTAAAATGTGGTAAGTCTCCCGGTATGGATGGAATTACTAATGAAATGCTGAAGTATGGGGGTGAAAAAGTATTTGAATGGTTAGTTTTTATATTTTGTTTATGTTTAAAGCGTTGTGTGGTTCCTGATGACTGGAAACGAGCTGTCATTTGCCCTTTATTTAAAGGTAAAGGCAGTTCAAGTGAATGTACTAATTTTCGAGCGATTAGTCTTCTGAGTGTTCCCGGTAAATTATTTGGTAAAATATTAATTCATAAAGTTAGAGCACTAACTATTTCAAAAATTAGTGACGTTCAGGGTGGATTTTTGCCAGAGAGAGGATGTGTGGATCAATTGTTTGCTCTTCGTATGATTGTCGAAAAGTCACTTGACAAAAATAAAAAAGTGTTTTGTGGCTTTCTCGATTTAAGGAAAGCTTATGACAGTGTTCTTCGGGAAATCTTGTGGGATGTGCTTCGCGAGTACGGTGTTAATGGTAATCTTTTAGGAGCAATTCAAGCTCTGTATGATGGAAGTGAAGCTGCTGTACGAGTTGATGGTTTTTTAAGTGATTGGTTTCGTATAGATGTAGGCGTGAAACAGGGCTGTGTAATGTCTCCTTGGCTATTTAATTTATATATGGATGTCCTTCTTCGGAAAGCTTTCTGTGGAAATGATGGTTTACAAATAGGTGATTGTCGTGTACCTGCTTTAGCGTATGCTGATGACGTGGTAGTTTTGGCTGAATCTGAAGAACAACTGAGAAGGATGATTGATAGAATTAATGTTGTTGGTAAAGATATGAATCTTGTGTTGAATGTAGATAAATGCAAAGTTTTAGTTTTTGAGAAGGGTGACTTGATGACTAAATGTAATGTATATATTGATGGTGCACGTTTAGAGCAGGTAGATGAATTTGTGTATTTGGGTAGTTTGCTAACTAGAGATGGCCGTTTTGATCGTGAAATTGAAAGGAGAGTAAATGCTGGTTGTAAGGTTTTGGGTGCTTTGGGAACTTTTGCTAGGAATGTAAATGTTTCCAAAGAAGCCCGTTTGAGTGTATATAATGCAGTTTTGGTGCCTACATTGATGTATGGTAGTGAATGTTGGGTTTGGTTGCAAAAGCATAAACGGAAAATGACTGCTGTGGAAATGAGATTTTTACGTGGGGTATGTGGTGTTAATAAGAGAGATCGGGTACGAAATAGATTAGTGTATGATGAGTGTGAAATTGAAAAGAATGTTGTAGCAAAAGTTGGTGTTAGTCAGTTAAGATGGTTCGGACATGTTGAGCGAATGTCTAATGAACGTTTGGTTAAAAAGATTTATTTGAATGATTTTGATGGTATACGTTTGCGTGGACGTCCGATGAGTAGTTGGAATGGTATGATTGAGAGTGTTTTGCGTGAGCGAAAGTTTCCAAGTAGTAGGAATAAAAGAGCATGTATGAGAGGAATTATGAATGTGGATGAAGCGAAAGTTGCTTGTTTGGATAGGAATGTTTGGAGGCGACTGATTTCGGGATGCTGAAAAGAGTTTGTGCCACACCCTTTTGGGTACATGGCGTGATTGTGTATGTATGTATGTATGTATATTTCGTTATTTATTTTATTAACGTATGTTCTATTAACAATATTAGAAAAAGATTTGTTATACTCTTAATTTATCAGTTAGCATAACAAATTACTTTCTTGTTGGTGGAGTACCTTATTTAGTTTTATAACGCCCTTCCCCTAAATAGTCCCGTGGTTTGAATATACCGTGTCTACTAAGGAGGGTTTTCCTTAAAGTAAAAAATCTTTACATACTGAAATTTTCAAAATTTTAAGTCAACTATACTGTAGCATTATACTCCGTATATTTACTTCTGTTTACATAACAGTTATAATACAAGTTTAGTGCAGCAACTTTAATTGTTTTTTTGGTCAGTATAAATATATTTTTACAATTAGTAGCAATAGAAATTAGAAAAAATTTGCATTTCAAATTATAAATTAAATTGTGTTAAAAATTTATAAGTGAGTAATATATAGAGAAAATTAAATTTGGTATTTTATGTAAAATATTTTCAGTAAATAAACGAAGATAAATCTTTATCGATTGAAAGAAGACATATAAAATACAATTATTTTCGGACACTATACTATTTTAATTCTAATACTTGTAGTATAAAATATTTATGTTATAATACATATTTTTATTTGTTATTAGTTAAAAATAATGGCTGATTTATCAGACAACCGACGAAGACCACTTTGTAAAAATGTAGTTTTTGAAGAGAACTTGAACGAGAATGTCGCAGAACAACTAAATATTCAGGTAGAGAAATCACATCAGTTTAATTTCTATTTAATTAATAGCTATGAAAAAATTAACTGCATTCAATAATAAATTTAATTAATTTCAAAAAAATTTGATTTGGAAACAATCTGTTTTCAAATAATAAAGAATATCTTTTTTAAAATTAGAAGAATTTTATAAAATGGGCAATTAAATTTTTTTTAAAATATTGTATTTATCAAGACATTAATTTCGTTGTTGAAAATATACTTAAAGAAAAGTTAAAAAAAAATATTAGATACCTTTGAACAAGAATAATAAACAGTAGGTATTTGTTGAAGTTAAAGAAGTTTAAATTTGAAATTAACTTGAAACACTACAGCAAATGAGAAAATAATTTTAACTGTAAAATAGATTTTGGTCTTTAATATACATTAAATGAATTTTTTACTACGCCTTCAATTTATTTTGTATAATCATACAAAAACTGATTCATAGAAAATTTTTGCATTTCAAATTATAAATTCGATTGCGTTATAAATTTATAAATGAGTAATGTATAGGGAAAATTAAATTTAGTATTTTATAGTAACACCCCCCCGTGTTACATATTTTTTTCAATAAATAAACAAAGATAAATCTGAATCATTTGAAAAAAGATACATTCTACAATAAATATTTTATTTGTTATTAGTTAAAAATGTCGCTTGAATATGTAAACAACGTTAATAAAAAAAAAATATAAATATACTAAAATATAACTAAAAAGGTTTAGTTGTATCAACAACATACATTTTACGTTAGGCACTTCAATAATTTATAAGTGAAACCACTATCGTCTTTCACATATTATTTATAATTAATATTTTATAATTTTTATTAATTAAATCCTTTTTTGCAATAATTTGAAGAAAAACGAATTGGTTCCGAAAGCATGTCAATAAATATTAAATGAGTTACATTTATAAGAATATAACCAGATTAGACCGTCCTTTTCCCGTAAATTTACCCTTACTATAGGTAAAAAAGTTTAAAAAATGTTTTATCTAATTTATTTTTTAATGACATGTTAATTATGTTTATGTAAAATATAAAATTTATTTACAACATAATAGATTGTAAATTTCCTTTTTTTTTTGTTTAAAATATTTTTTATTCCATTTTTTCTCAAAATTTAAATACTATACGTAAATTTCTTATTAAAATATATTATTGACTATAGTCAATAATATACGTGTATTTATAAAAAAAAATACATTTTAATTTATTACATAACATTTTAATCTAATCTAAAAGTATTAATTATTGCGTATAATATAACTATAGATAAAAAAAGTTTAAAAAATGTTTTATCTAATTTGTTTTTTAATGGCATGTTAATTATGTTTACGTAAAGTATATATTATTTAAAATACGTATTTATATACATAAAAAAAAATACAAAATTTATTTACTTACATAGTAGATTGTAAATTTCCTAATTTTTTTTTGTTTAAAATATTTTTTATTCCGTTTTTTCTCAAAATTTATTTAGAAAATTAATTAATAACTTGACATTTGAAAATTCTTGATGTATTAAAAACTATAAAACTTAAATAATACATTCAACATAATCTTAGATAGTAAAGTAACTAAAGAAGAAAAAATAGTGGAGTACATTGGCCCGTATTCACAGCCCCTTTCAGAGTACTTTTAGATATGTAAATGTGTGTATATTTTAAAATATTTATTTAAAAAATAGTAGAACTGTTTTTAGCATTATTTATATTTTAAAAAGTTAAATGTAATAAGAAGTATTTAATTTTTTAAAACAGCTTATATTTGATACATAATAAAAGCAAAAATTAATAATGAAATCTTGACTGGTTTTAATTTATTAAAAATGCTCTAAGAGAGACTGTGAATACATGCCTGACTTCAACTTTTTGTATTACATTATTGACCCCAGTAATGTAGCATTAAATTTTGATATCTGCGAAAATTTAGAAATGTTTCTTCATTTTATATATATATATATATATATATATATATATATATATATATATATATATATATATATATATATATATATATCCATAAATTTTGTATTATAAATTTAAAAAAAAACTTCAAAGTGAAGTTGAATATGACATTGATGAAAGTGATGTGAGTGATGCTTTAATGCGTGCAAAATGTGGTAAGTCTCCCGATATGGATGGAATTACTAACGAAATACTGAAGTATGGGGGTGAAAAAGTGTTTGAATGGTTAGTTTTTATATTTCGTTTATGTTTAAAATTTTAAATACAAATTTTTAAAGTATTATAGTTATAAAAATTAAAATTACAAAATAGAAAAATTATAAAATATAAAATTATAAAAAATAAAATTACAAAATATGAACTTATAAAATTTAAAATTCTAAATTAAAAAATTATAAAAAATAAAACTTTAGAATGTAAAATATTAAATTATGAAAACGAAATTATAAAATATAAAATACATAATTCCAAAATAGAAATTGTTAAAGTTATTAAAAAAATACATACATACATACATACATACATACATACACAATCACGCCATGTACCCAAAGGGGTGTGGTACAAACTCTTTTCATCATCCTGAAATCAGTCGCCTCAAAACTTCCTATCCAAACAATCAACTTTCGCTTCATCCACATTCATAATCCCTCTCATACATGCTCTTTTATTCCTACAACTTAGAAAAAAATGCAGCCATAAAATAAAAAGAAATTATAAATTATGAAAAATTGTTCCATTTATCATATCAAGAAAAATACTTCCAATGCAAAATATGTTGTAACTGACTGTTCTGAAAATTACATAATGAATGTTGAATTAATAATTCAATATTTAATTTAATATTATTAATTGATTTATATAAAAAAAAAATAATGTATTTTTTAACTGGCTCTATTTTCTACAAAAACGATCATTATTGTACCGAAAAAATACCTGAGATATAATATCCTATGTAGAATAATATATATTTTTTCAAATTTTTTTGTATTTTAGAAAATAAACACATTTTTTGCTTTTTTTGGCCAAATTATAAATACGAAAAAATTCTAAAAAAATATATATTATTCTACATAGAATATTATATCTCAGGTATTTTTTCGGTACCTGAATTAAGATCGTTTTTGTAGAAAATAGAGCCAGTTAAAAAATATACTATTTTTTATTTTATATAAATCAATTAATAATATTAAATTTATTATTGAATTATTAATTTTCAACATTCATTAAACGAATAAATTCAATATAAACTTCAACATACGTGTCTGAACATAGGAACTAACGTTAATCAATGATATAAATTATGAAAATACATTTACCTTCTTTACTGACAATAAAATTAATTTTACTGCACTCGTCATTTCAAGATGGCACCACTAGTATTGAAATTACAGTTTTCTTTTTTATTGACAATGCTATTAGTTTTATTAATAGTTCAAATATTGCCATATAGATGACACTAACCTTATTAATCTGTTGCTAATATTGATTGGGGTCTAGCAATTATTACTGTATCTTCAAATTTTACGTCGATTAATAATAATGATTATGTCTCGTGCACACCAATCATTTGGTCGAAAAAATATGATGAAAGAAGTTGGCTGCAAATTGTTTGTTATAAAAATATGAGCGCCGCTATTTTCGTCAAATAAATATGACAAATGAAATTAGCTGCACACGCATAATAAACACGAAACGCACGAGACAACTTAACAAATGATGTCATGTCATTTTTGTTTTGATTCCGTTTTAATCGTTTTTATTTTGTTGATGTGATAGTTGTAGAAATACTTATTAATAATTTTGAATGTTTTCCGTTTTTCTTTAATTTTATTTTCTATTAATATTTGAATTTTCAAATAGTCATTAGTCAAATAGTTTTTTGTATTCGATATTTATAATTTTAATCATTATTGTAGTTTAGGTTATATTATTTATTTTGTAATTTTAGTTAATAATAATTACTTTATTACTTAATAACGTTTCTTCTTTTTAACCACTCTTTGCTCCATAAACTTTTTTTTTCTTTTTTTTTTTTGTTGCTTCGTTTAAAAGGGCTAACCCTTCTAAAATAATTATCTATAATAGTATCTTCTTCTGAACTACTTGTGTCGCTCATGTTTACATATAAACAATAATTCATATACATACATATTTCGCGCCCAATTTTAATAAGTTTAACCAACATACATATGAAGGTTTATTATGATTATTTAATTACATTTTTGGGGATTTTATTATTTTTGCTAAAAAAAATTATCATATTTTTATGATGAGTGTGAATGAGAACAAACTATTTTGAACAAAATAATTTGTTCAAAAAATTTTGCTCAAATTTTTCTGACCAAATGATTGTGGCATAAGACACCAATCACTATTAGCAGCAGATTAATAAGAGAAGAAATAAAGACAGGAATAACACAAATTACTGTAAAGGGGCACACTGTGTTAAATAAAATTTGGCTTCCATTAGTTAAAAAATCAATAAATTGTATGATCTAGTTACCTATATGTACCTAATTTACTTTAATGCCATTGATAAAAAAAATTTGACTCGATGAAAACGAGCGTTCAGATGTCGCCGTCGTTTTTATAAAATAATTAAACAGAATGGAATCCTAAAACAGTTTTTATTTTAATACAATAAGTTCTGAAAATTTTTTTAGTACGTTAATCAATAATTAATTACAGTAATAATAATTAACATTTATATGTCCCAAAAATATTAATTTAATTGAACTTCTTGTTGGCGGCTAAGGAATGTTGTTGATGATGTGGAAATAAAACAAACCAGAAACATAACCAGTTCGGTAGCAAAATAGCGGTACAAACTTTATAAAGCCAATTACCGTAAATGAATGCATCTACAATACTAAATACTAATGCTTGCTGTGATGCGGTTAGCGTTCGTTCCAAGATTTGCGATAGATCCGAATTCGGAAATAAAATATAGGTATTAAACATAACTAGCGTTGTCATGACGACGAATGGATGCACAACCAGCATTAGGATTCGTTGTACAATCAAACGTAATCTATAAACATACATAAAAATTAATATAATTAGGCCACCGTCACTTCAAAGACACTTTTTCTAAGACTACAATTTTTAACTTTTAACACAAATCGGAAATTTGGCATTTCAATTAATTTCTTTAATACTTTTTGTACTTAATTACTTTTTACCCACTTTAACTGCAAGGAAAATTGGTATTAGTGATTGGTGCGATGTCTGTAACATTTTCAAATATATAGAAATCCTTTATATAACCTCTAGATGACGAATCCGAACTTAGTTTATGTGGGGGTGTATATGTGTGCGTCGTCAGCTCGCTCGCTCGATCGATGGCTCGGTGACCACGTTTTTTAAAATATTTTCATCAAATTTTCTCAAAAGGTTGTCCTAGTGTCATAATTTTAGTAAAATACAGTGTTGCGAACTTTTCGAGAGAAAAAATTACTAAAATTTTTAAAAATTCATTATGGCCATGTTATTTAACCAATTTTCCTAGTACATACATACATACAGACATACACAATCAAGCCATGTACCCAAAGGGATGTGGCACAAACTCTTTTCATCATCCCGAAATCAGTCGCCTCCAAACATTCCTATCCAAACAAGCAACTTTCGCTTCATCCACATTCATAATTCCGCTCATACATGCTCTTTTATTCCTACTATACTTGGAAACTTTCACTCACGCAAAACACTCTCAATCATACCACTCCAATTACTCATCGGACGTCCACGCAAACGTATACCATCAAAACCATTCAAATAAATCTTTTTAACCAAACGTTCATTAGACATTCGCTCAACATGTCCGAACCATCTTAACTGACTAACACCAACTTTCGCTACAACATTTTTTTCAATATCACACTCATCATACATTAATCTATTTCGTACCCGATCTCTCCTATTTACACCACATACCCCACGTAAAAATCACATTTCCTAGTATCCATATAAATTATATAATTTTAACAAAATACAGTGTTACCAACTTTCCGCGAAAAAAATACTAAGATTTTTTAAAATTTAATTTTGGCTTTACTATTTACATTATTTACGTTATACAATGTTACCAATTTTCCGAAAAAAACTAGTCAAAATTTATTTTAAGTATACTGTTTGCACGATTTATAACAAATTTTCGGGATATATTCTTTTTTCATGCATAATAATTACTTCTATAAAATTTAATTTTTGAATAATGCTACCTGAGAAATTTTAGTGAAAAAATTCACATTTATGTGATAATATCAAAGTGGTCTATATATGGTTTTACCCATATACTTTAGATTAAAAACACAAGAAAAAAAAGTCTTTTCATTGTTGTTATTATATTGTAATAATAATGGGAACCAACTTACTGTTTAGTTTCGGGTGAAATAAAAAGTAAAACGGGCACATACAATGTGGCCGCAAATAATGCTAGCGAAAAATTCATCATGCCAATTGCAATTAGTGCCGTGCCCATTTCCAAATTTGCAAAAATCATCAGTACATGCAGATTTTTACTGCCACCACTGGTACGATTTCGTGCGGGAATAAACACGGGCAACAATAGCAGCAGCAATGATATGAGGCCAAAGCCCCAATATACGGATCTCTCGGTCGGCAATGAGGCGTAGTCGAGGCCAAGCTGTGCTAACAATTTCGGCGCGTTTTCAACACAAATTCCCACGGTATGAGTTAATAGGATTATTACGCCGACTCGTACTAAATCAATACTGTTGTTTTCTTGGTTTTGTGATGGAACTTCATCTCGAGAATTATCTAGATATTATAGAGAATTATAGATATAAGATATATATATATATATATATATATATATATATATATATACAGTGTGTCCCCGGATTGAGTTCACTGTAGGTGTAATCGGTAAAAAATTTAAGAATTTTATTTTCATGTTTTGGGATTCCGCCCTGCTTTGTTTGAAAACAATTTTAAGCATATTTTTAGTTTTTTAAAAATCAAGGCGGCCATGAAAAATGTAAAAATCTATTTTATATTCAGGTAAAGTGCCTTTTTGATCAATAATACGACATAATGTTCTTGTGAAAAGTTGTTCAGAATATGAAATTTTGGCTCTGTGCAAAATTTCAAAAAAAAAAAAATTGTTAGGACATAACGCCGACTGGACAAAACGCCGACCGTTCATTCGCATTTGCGCAAGCTAATCGTTGTTATTAATAGATATTTTGCATGAGATTGATGTATTGACAGATTTTACTCAACCCACGGTCGGCGTAGTGTCTCTGGTAGGCGGTCGGCCCGGTCGGCGTTGTGTCCTCGGTCGGCGTTTGTCCAGTCGGCGTTTTGTCCAGACACATTTTTTTAAAACTGATTTTTTTGAAATTCTGCACAGAGCCATAATATCATATTCTGAACAACTTTTCACAATAACATTATGCCGTATTATTGACCAAAAAGGCACTTTACCTGAACATACAATAGTTTTTTACATTTTTCATAGCCGCTTTGATTTTTAAAAAAAACTTAAAATATGCTTAAAATTGTTTTCAGACAAAGCAGGGCGGAATCCCAAAACATGAAAATGAAATTCTTAAATTTTTTGCCGATTACACCTATAGTGAACTCAATCCGGGGACACACTGTGTATATATATATATACCGGGTGTAGAAATGAAATGTGAACCATAGGGATTTCAATGTTATTTTTTAAATACGGCTGTATCTCTTTCCCTATTGACTTTAGAGCAAATATTTAAATACAAAACTTGTTCAAAATGTGAAAATGCATGGTATAAAGTCAATTTTCTTACATAAATATTAATATTTTACGATATACAGGGTTAACCACTAAAAAATGAATTATAACATTGGGAAACGGGAATGGTATCGAAAAATGCGGAATAATGAGTTCTATAATTCTGTGAAAAAATAATTGTTCTACGATACTTCGTTTAGGAGAAAAAAATTAAAAACTGATTTTTGAAAAATTTCGTAAGGGGGTACCCCTGTGTTTTGTTTAAAAAAAAAAAAGATTTTGGATATTTTAACACTGGCTTTCGTTGTCTACTCTTTTATCCTACTTTTTGTACCAGACACTTTTTTTCCTGTTTTTCTTTAATTTTTTATTCACCTTTTTCTGATTTTTCGAAAAGTTGATAAGGGGGGACCATTGGCATTTTTTTCGAAAATCAGTTTTTAATTTTTTTCTCCTAAACGAAGTATCGTAGAACAATGATTTTTTCACCAAATTATAGAACTCATTATTCCGCATTTTTCGATATCATTCCCGTTTCCCAATGTTATAGCTCATTTTTTAGTGGTTAACCCTGTATATCGTAAAATATTAATATTTATGTAAAAAAAAATGACTTTATACCATGCATTTTCACATTTTGAACAAGTTTTGTATTTAAATATTTGCTCTAAAGTCAATAGGGAAAGAGATACAGCCGTATTTAAAAAATAACATTGAAATCCCTATGGTTCACATTTCATTTCTACACCCGGTATATACCGTGTGTTGACTTGGAACGTCGTACATAGGGATTTAACATGTAAAATCAGAAATGTGCGATTTCCTGCTTCCCAAATTATTTTACAAAAAAAACTTTGGGATAAATGTTTTAGGAAACACTTTTTTACATGTAAATCAATCAAGAAAATTTTTTTTGGAACCATCTCAACGTCAAGAATTAGCCCTAAAGTTGTCAAGAAATTGACTGAAAATGGCATTAGCCGTGAAATTGGAACAAAAATAAACAAATGCTAAATGCTATTTCACGGCTACTGCCATTTTCCAGTCAATTTCTTAACAACTTTAGACCTAATTCTTGACGTTAGGAAGGTTCCAAAAAAAATTTTAGGAATTGATTTACATGCAGAAAAGTATGCCCTAAAACATTTATCATAAGGTTTTTTTTGTAAAATAATTTGGGAAGCAGGAAATCGCACATGTCTGATTTTACATGCTAAATCCCTATGTACGACGGTCCAAGTCAACACACGGTATATATATATATATATATATATATATATATATATATATATATATATATATATATGTTAAAGTAACTTAGAAGGGATTTCTAAATAACATAGCAAAAAATAAAAATCTTACAGAACTCATTACATATTAAAAATAAATTACTTTAGCTTTAGATTGAAGTTCTAGATAATTTTCTATTAAAATTCGAGATTTCGATATACTATAATGTATATCATCATCAGGAAAAAAAAAATATACAAAGATGCAAGTTACTAGATAACAAAATATAAGTTAATAGATAACAAAATATAAGTAACTAGATTATAAAATTTGTAAATTATTAATGAAAGGAAGCCAAATTCACAATCCTCTTCTTTGTAAATTTCTATTGATTCTCTTATCCAATCAACAGTTAATATTATTTGGGTCTAAACTATCCAGATAAATCCGCTCTCGCATAACATGCGTTAAAAAAAATCTGCAAGACATAAAATTTGAAGATATTGTAACAATTGCCAAGATCCAGAAATATTAACAGCAGATTGATAAAAGAAGCAATAGAAATTTATAAAAAAAAAAGATAACATCAATCAGTGTTGTGAAGGGGCACTGCATTTAAATTATATTTGTCTTCTTTTCGTTAATAAATTATAAATGTTGTAAAGCGGGCCTTATACGATCATTCGGAATGGCATTCAGACCGAAGATTGACATTCTGATTAAAGGTGTAACGATGAAGTGATGAATGAATTGACGGATTTCCAAATATTTTGAAATCCGTGCTTCAATCTACGGTAAACAGAAATGGGGAGACTTGACAGTCTGAATGCTATCCCCCAACCGCAAAGAATCTTAAAGTAATCGTGCTAATCTCTCTCACGAACTGACATTGAATCTCTTTCACAAATTGTATTTATTGTTTATAAATATAGTGATGAACGTGTTTAAAAAGATTTTCGTCCATAACGGTAATTTTTATACGTCATCTTAAAGCTAAAATTACTTCAATCAGACTGTCAGTTTCGACTGATAACTGTATGTAGTGATTGAAGTCTAGAATAACCGTCTGATTTTTCAGTCATTCCTGATTGATCGTGGCAAGACCCCGCTTAATCTAGTTACTTGTATTTTGTTTCCTAGTAATTTGTGTCTAGGTTTTGCGTATTTATTATTTATTTTTAATATAATGATTTTTTTTTAACTTTGTGTATTTAATTTTCATTTGCGTACCTAACTTACTTATTACTATTTATTACTTTAAATTTGAAGTAATTGTTTGATTATTTTTAGCCACACTTATACTTACCATTTTTTCGCTTAATATTCTCATTCGTATTGAGTCGATACCAATGCGCGCACGCCTTAATGAAAAGGGTTCCTGCCAAACACATCACGACAGGAATGTATAGTCCTATCGAAACAAATCGATCGCTCGACGGCAGTAAATAGAAGAAATAACTCTGATGAAATCTTTCCAACAAGTTATTTAAACTACGAAATAATCCCTCTAGAATTCTTCCAACTATATAAACAAAAACAAAAGAAAAATTATATTTTATTAACAAGCTTTCTTGTCTGTCTGTCTGTTTATTTATTTGTTGATTTTAAACTAACTTCCCGATGAGACGAATCGAAAAAATAGTGTCAAAGTGATCAGATCAAAATTCAGATTTGCCAAACAAATTAGATGTTAGTACACATGTAACACGTAGTAACACATGTAACTTTCGTTGGAACCTACAAAATAAATAACATTTACATTTATTTTCAAAATGGCGGCCTTCTTAAAAAAAATGCATAAAATTGATCCGCTTTTTTTTGTTTAGGGGTAAAAATCTAATTTGTTTTTGTTTCAGAAAGGTAGAACGCGAGTTTTATCTGTCACCATTTGGCAAATCTGCATCACTTTGACGCCATTTTTTAAGTGAAAATTTTACTTTTTTGAAAAGAAAATAGAAATACAGATGAAAACTTCAATAAATACACTTTCCAATGGCATAAATTGTTGTTTACTGTATTTGTTGTAAAAGTTCCAAAAAAAATGTTGAAAAACACCTATCTATGCTATAAACGGGAATACCCCCTTAAGTATTTCAAATTTACCATAAATATTCTGTATTTATACATAAAATAAGTAAAAAAAAACCTAATAAGTACATAAAATTGCTTACTTTCTGCAAAATGCATGACATACTTAATGTAGAATTACGTATTGTTGGTATATCTTTTTAAATTATGTAAAATTACAGTTTGTATATTAATATCTGTAATAATTCCTCAAAATAATGAGACTTAGTACATATTTTGTGTAATTATATTAATAAAATATATTAAGTGTAATTCATTCATTTCAAAATACATCCTTTATGTTAATTTAGAAATGTATGTAATTACACCAACAATAATATCACAGAACTAAACAATTATGGAAAATTTCTGACAGCAAATTTACTGTAGTTCTCTAAATTTACTAAAAGAGACTTTACTAAAACAAAATTGTAATATTACATACATATGTACATTCCATCCCGATGGTAATATATCATATTTGGTACATAATGTTTGTAATAGTTTTGATATTAATGTATTTTTTTAAATAATTACGTTAAAATTACAGCAGTTGAGTAATTATAACGTAGAAATGCTGGGCATCATAGAGTCTCATGGTTTGTAAGTAAAATTATATACATTTTTTTTAGAGTGTAATTCTAATAAAATTCTAACCTATAAATAAATCGCCGCCGCCTGCGTCATATCTCTGACTAGGAAATCCTTCCAACGTGACCGCTTCAATACCGAACCGATGAAATAGACCATGATTGCCATTTGGTACACCTGTGGCCTGTGTCGCAATCATACTCAGCATCGTTTCCAACGAGTAGCGCCAATCGTGCGTACTACGAAGTACTTGGCGATTTTTAAATGTGTGCTGTATACCTTCTTTCATACACATTCGATTCACAAGTGTCACTAGATCTAAATTTGGTAAATGACCGTTAAGGCCTTCGATTTTCACATCGATTCGACCTGAAAAACACACACGTGTATGAAGAAATTCAAGTGATTGAATGGATATAATAATGTATCAGTTATATTTTTCGTTCCGGTTTAATATATATATATATATATATATAATATGTTTTTTTTTCAGTTTTAGGTTCAGTTCCGAGTGATTAATTTTTCAATGTTTTTATTTGTATTCAAAATTTAGAACATTTCATTCCAACTTTTTATTATAAGCATACTAAATAAATTGATACAATAATATAATATGAATAATAATAATTATCAGTTAATTAAAGGTGTAATAATTATATGATAATAATATAATTTATTATTCGAAACTTATATAATTTGTATGTATGTTTTAATTATAATAATAAGATAACATATGTTAACGAAATTTTTGTATACAGAATTTTTATTTATTTATAATTAGAAAATATAAAAATTACCTCGAATTATTAAAATATTTTCTAATGTATTTTTATTTAAATTACTTAACGATTATTAAAAGCAAAATTATTATCAAAAAATACACCTTCCTCAAAGTGATACCTAATTTCATTTTCAATTTCAATGACTGAATATTTATCGAGAAAAAAACAAAAACAAAAACATGTATTGAACCGAAATAAACCAATATTTTTTTCGGTTCAGTTCCGGTTCGCAGCCCTGTAATAAAGTAATAAAAACACAATTACCTATATTCGTTGTATGTATTTCCAAATTAATAGCAGCTTGTATAGCGCCCGCTCTCCCCCTCAAATCGCCATGATTTAAAGTACCCATCGTTCCACAGGTAGTACTATGATACGCTTCTAACCAAGCTTGTACGCCCAATTGCTCATGTTCCGTGACCAAAAATATGATATCTTTCGACCAATATTTCTCGCGATTTGCAAACTTTGCAAACGCCAACATAATTGCAATTGAAGGTGCGGTAGTTGCATGCACATTCGAGGGTGTCCGATAAGGAACACTCAGTACCACCGATTCAGTGCTAGCGGCACGAGGCGCACGTAATATTCCATACACATTTCGTCCAGCAAATATCTGCCCGCCACCCAATGGATAATTGAGCGTAAAATTATGCGAATAGGTATCCAAACCTATTTGTCGAAATTTGGCTAGTAACCATGGATAGGGAACGGCGTTTTGATAATTTTTCATTTCGTCTAATAGTTCCTTATAATATTGTTTAGCTGTGTTACCTTCGTTAAATTCCGATTTAACTAATCCAGGTAGTAGAGCATTTTCGGAAAAATAGGTTGGAATACTGACAGATGTATTTGCCAACATACAGAACCATATTAATGAACCAATATACATTAATATACATAGTTTTGAATAATATTTAATCAAAACTTTGATTAATTTGCCTTGACCGGCGTTCGGATCGGTTAATAAACCCATTTCATATATATATACCTGGAAAGAAATTTTAGGTTAGAAGTTGGCAAATATTACCGGTAACGAAAACAATACCTTATTACTATAAATTATACACACTAATGTTCGTATATTAATACTGTTCATTTATAAGTCTTCTAATACATTGCTTATAATCATATTTTTATATCTAGTAAAATACAAAATAGATAACACACAGGCATGTTCTTTTTTACACTGGTGTGATCTGACTAGTGTCGGTAGAGTCGTTATGACGTCAGATCGATTAAAATAAGGCGTTTTCTATTTAATTTATAAAACATTAAATTTTTTATTTAATTTATAATTAATATTAAATAGTTAATTTAAATATTGAATTTATTCGGTTAATAATAATAAAAATATTATTTTCTTGTCCAATAATTATTGCTCGTTTAATAGTATAAGGTTATGTACTGTTTTTGTTTTGATATGACAATCAAAATTTTCTGTGAAAAACATTAAAAAATATGTATTTTGTGTGTATTTTTTTCAGTGTTTTGCTGAATTTTATTTTAATAACTTATATGAAATCTATTCGACAATAAAATCGAAATATGACACAAAAATAATTATGTTTCAGGTATCGCTTTGTAAGAAACTATTCTCTCAATTTTATCATATTCGAAAATTTTCTAAAATTGCTAGTTTTAAGAACTACCGGCGAAAATTGTTATTTGTAACAAGTTTTATTGGATTATCTAGTATATTTCCATTCTCAAACATAAAGAATTATATGAACAATACATCCGAAAATAATTTAAATTTTATTGTTGACGTTTGCAAAAAATGTATACCATCTGTGGTAGCAGTTGAAATAAAAAGCTTAGAGACTTTTCTGCAAGATAATGGCGAATCGGCTACACTATCAACCGGTTCTGGTTTTGTCGTAAATAAGAATGGTTGGATTATTACAAACGCACATGTGGTTATGAATAAACCAAATTCTTATGTGGTTATTTTAACTTCAACTGGCGAAAAACATATCGCTAGTATTGAAGATATCGATTTAAAATTAGATTTGGCACTTTTAAAAATATCATACACTAATTTACCTCCGTTAAAACTTGGAAATTCGACGAATATTGTTCCTGGACAATGGGCAGTCGCATTTGGGTGTCCTTTGTCTCTCATACATACCGTAACTGCCGGAATTGTAAATATATTTTCCTCTTATAAAAAAGGGCGGTAGCCATACACACACACACACACTCAGTTTATAATCTATGTAGTACATTCGTAAAGAAATTCGCATACTTTATTTATTGGTTAACTACTCTGTTTTTCAAAAACCTGATTTATTGGTGAGTTTACAATTTGATCAGGTTCTTTTAGGTGAACCATACAGGTTCAGTTTAAATTGTGCAATAAAATCTCGTAGTAGTTCAGTTTTGTTCGTACACTGTAATTTTTTTTTTTTATTTAATTGTAGCAAATATGCTAATATATGATATTTTTCAATAAAAGCTAAAAAATATTTTACTAAATAACTAAATATTGCATTGGTGCAAATGTCAAATGAACTGTAACAGCCCCAAAGACACACACCTACGCTCTTATTTCAATTGCCTAGTTAAAAAAATATGTCGGTTATAGATTTCACTCAATTTGAAATTTTAGACTCTGATTTTCACAAACACTAATTTAACAACGTAATTTCTCGTCTGTACAGTTTTTAAAACTGTGCTTACAAATTTGAATAAATCGAATAGCTTGTCTCCTGTTATTTATTAATTTTTCCAGATTAGTTCAGTAAATCGGGACGCGCATGAACTTGGTATCAAAAATCATTCGGCGAAATATTTACAAACGGATGCAGCCATTACATTTGGTCATTCCGGTGGGCCTTTAGTAAATTTAAATGGTGAGGTTATCGGTGTAAATAATTTAAGAATTACAGCTGGTATCGCATTTGCAATTCCAATAGGTATATTTAATTATCATATCTATTTATCTTGACTAATAATAGTTATTTCTAAACCACACAAAAAATAATTGATTTTAATCGAAGTTTCCATCATCAGCGTTATTCCTATCAAACTATTATTAAACTGACTTGCTTTTCTGTTGTAACAACATGTCAAAACAATATACCTACAAAAAACTTAGAGCGGATCCGAGCATTTATCACTAACTCTATATACTTGCCCCAAAACATGATAAAGCCCAATCATCAAACGGTTTACTTGGAATTAATGCTAGGCGCATTTGTAAATCATATTTCCGTTTAGTTTGATCCATTTTAGAGCTACAAGGTGGTGCGTGCCTTAATTTTATCCTGGACTTTATAAGCATATCGGTTACAGATTATGTGAAGGAATTTCTACAACGAAGTAGTTTACAAGTATCTAAGATTGAACAAAAAGATCTACCCATCGAATCACCTTATTTTGGTATTACTACACTGGGCGTAATAGATGATACAATCAAAAACTTACTACAAGAGCAAAATATTGTAATACCAAAAAACTTGAACGGCATTTTGATATGGAAAGTTGTAAACGATTCAGAAGCGTACAAGTAAATTTTATTTAAAAATATTATGTTTATATACACATACATACACAATTACGCTGTATGCCCCCGCAAACTCATTTTCATCTATTTTTGCAATATGTTAATGTGATATCTATTTATTTAATACAGAGCTGGATTTCTCGTCGGAGATATAATTACACATATAAATAATGTACAAATATCCGAAGTGGAATATTTTTATCAAATTCTTTCAAAATGTACAATGAAACAAATACATTTTACGATTTATAGACCAAATACTAATTCTACACTTAATTTAGTTTTAAATAAATAAACTTTAAACTATATACTTTGTTTTATTATTTATAAATATTGATATATGTAATTTAAATTATGTATTAAATTAGGACACATTAATCAAATTCAATATTTAATTAGAAACTGATTTTAAAAATTCAGTTCCCTATTGTAGAGGGGTACTTTCATCTTTTCAATTCAAATAATTCGGGTCAAAATTTCCCACTTTTTCATGTTATATATAACGGGTGTTCGTTCGTTAAGTTCGTATAGGTGTTTAACATGCAGTTTCGATAATTTGCGATATACTTCTTTCTCGAGTAAAATTCGGCAAAATACTTAGAGTAATTTTCGATAGAACATACAAAGTTATATAATTTGGTTTTAGTTTTAATTTACTAGCATATGCCGTTTGGGCGCTAGAATTTTATTTTTTATTTTTTGGTTTTTATTTTTTTTCTCAAAAACTATGAGGTCTAGGAAAATAAGCATGATATGAAAAAATGCGGAATAATTAGTACGACCATTATTCTACGATGCATCGTTTAGTAGAAAAAAATTAAAAACAATTTTTGAAAATCTCTTAAATTTCAAAATAAGACTTTTTTTTAAATTTGTTCAAAAAAATCTGAAAAAATTCAGTAAAATAGAAAAAAAAATTAGCTACATAATAGCTAAGTAACTTTTTTTTTCTAACTCATTCTGGTTTGGCAGGAAAAATTATTGAAAATTTTAGAAAACATTTTAGAATTTTAAATAATTTTTCCTGCCAAACCAGTTGAGCTAGAAAAAAAAATGTACAACTATTATGTAGCTACTTTTTTTCTCTATTTTACTGAATTTTTTTCAGATTTTTTTGAGCAAATTTTGAAAATAGTCTTATTTTGAAAAAATCCCAAGGATACCCCCTTGAGAGATTTTCAAAAATTCATTTTTTAATTTTTTTTCTACTAAAACGATGCATCGTAGAATAATGGTTCCTTCACTCAATATCGTACTAATTGTTCTGCATTTTTTCATATCATGCTTATTTTCCTAGACCTCGTAGTTTTTGAGAAAAAAAATAAAAACCAAAAAATAAAAAAAAAAAATTCTAGCGCCCAACGGCATATGTTAGTAAATTAAAACTAAAACCAAATTATATAACTTTTTATATTCTATTGAAAAATACTCCAAGTATTTTCCCGAATTTTACTCGATAAAGAAAGTATATCGCAAATTATCGAAACTGCATGTTATTCACCCATACGAACTTGAACGAACACCCGGTATATATATACATATACATATATATATATATATATATATATATATATATATATAACAATGTTTTAGTTTTTAATCAGCAGCCGAAAGTGCAATAACGGTAAATGCAACATCGTCCGGTTGTCGTCGACAAACTTTCGCTGCATCTTCGAGAAAATTATCGGCGGTAGTCGGGGGCCGTGATTAATCGGAAATTCTTTCCTACCGTCTAATTCATATAGGGTACCGTCTCTACGTGAACAAATGCGACGAAATGAGATGGTTCACGGGACTGTTTCGGTCAGGTGCCTAGAAACACCAAATACAAAATATTACTTTGTGTCTACCACCACTAAAAATATTTTTCTCTATTAGGTTAGGTTAACAATTAAAAATCGGTTTGCATCATTTAATTTTTCTTAAAAATTCATCATAAGCGGCGAGGTAATCATCCATTTTTTTGTCTATAAACAAACAAGTAACATCTCTCTCTCTCTCTCTGTGTTTTAGATACATACATACACAATAATCACGTCATGTAGCCAGAAGGGTGTGGCACAAACTCACTTTCCATTATCCCGAAATCAGCCTCCTCCAAACATTCCTATACAAACAAGCAACTTAGCTTCATCCACATTCATAATTCCTCTCGTTTCTATTCCTACTACTTAGAAACTTTCGCTCCCGCAAAACACTACTATAAAAAAAAAGACAAGCAGATTACCTCAGTCTGTCCTAGAGCAATTTCTTTGTGAGCATTAAAATAGAATACATTCTCGGATATCTCTCCTGCCCCCTCCTCTTTGGCTTTAATCGCTTCGTTCTGTTCGTCTCGGTATTCGAAATATTTATCAGTGCATGGGAAAAGAATTATTACTGCCAGAGTGCTTGTCACGAGGTATCCATGCTAAAGTTTCCGTATCTAATCCGTAGACATCGACAATGTTCCATTTTTCTGGTACACCCAAACGATGTAAGTACTAATTTGGAAAAATAAAAAAAAACATAAATTTTCATGTAAAGACCAGTTGGTGCAAAACATTGTTGATGAAACTGTCGATGTACTACTTCACCTCCGATTTCGATGAAACTTCGTCTAAAAGTTCCTCTAAAAATAACAATAACGGGAAAAATAATAAGTGGCGGTCAAGTCAGGTTAGTTTAGATTATTCAATAACTAACCTAAACTAAACTAACCTGACCGCCACTTATTATTATTTTTCCCGTTATTGTTATTTTTAGAGGAATTTTTAGATGAAGTTTCATCGAAATCGGAGGTGAAGTAATACATCGACAGCTTCACCACATTGTTAAACAGTAATATATAATAATGACCTATATTATAAAGATCGAATAATAAAAAAAATGTTTAGCAATGTTTATATATGTTTCAGTAAATTTGAATAATCAAAATTCTTATAGAAAAACTAAAAGCCGCTCAGAAATAAAGAAATTCAAGGTTACAAAAAACCTAAAATATGTCCGTGGAAAAAAGAACGTATGGTAAACTTATTTTAATACCTATGACACGAATAATCGAGAATCTACTGTAAATTATAGTTTATAGACAATTTTAGTATAGTATATATTGTAGGTTTCTTTGTACATGTCAACGTGTAAAAATATAATATATTAATACACACATCAAACAATATATGTAGCAACGCTGAAATATAATACAACCTTCCTGTTTATTTTTTTTTTCCATAATATTGCGCAATATTACCTTATTCATAATCTGTAACAGAAAATTCGAAATAAAGTCAATAATACTTACTAGATTTTTTAAATAACGGAAGGCGAAGTGACAGTTAAAAAAAGAACAATCGCAATGCAATTAGTCGATCTTCCTCGCGATCTTCCTACAATTGTCGAACCGTTGAACTGGCGATATTATGTCAAATGCTTATTCCAAAGCTACCCGAACACGATGCTAAAATAAAACTAACCGAATTAATTAAAGGTGAAAAAAAAAATTGATATGGCCGCATGGACCAACAGCATCATTTAAAAAAGATTAGAAGTATATGGGTAAACCCATATATAGACCACTTTGACATTTCTCGGAAAATTGGCAACACAATATCTTTAATAAAATTATAATTTGTGGGCACTAGGAGAAACTTTCTTGAAAATTTGATAAAAATCGAATAAATAATGTAGCCACAATAAATTTAAAAAAAAAAAATTTTCTCGATAAGTTGGCAACACTGTATTTTGTTAAAATTGCATAATTTATTTAGGCACTAGGAGAATTTTTTATGAAAATTTGATTAAAATCGGTTAAATAGTGGTCATAATGAATTTTCTAAAATTTTAATAATTTTTTTCTCGGAAAGTTGGCAACACTGAATATTAATAAAATTATATAATTAATGGGAGCATTAGGGAAATCTTTTCTAAAAATTTGGTCAAAATCGGATAAATAATGTAGCTAATATAAATTTTTAAAAACTTTAGTAATTTTTTTCTCGGAAAGTTGGCAACACTGGATATTAATAAAATTATATAATTAATGTAAGCATTAGGGAAATGTTTTCTGAAAATCTGATCAAAATCGAATAAATAATGTAGCCAATATGAATTTTTATAAACTTTAGTAATTTTTCTCTCGGAAAGTTGGCTTCACTGGAAAAAAAATAAAACCGCATGACCATCTTGGGTACTAGACAAATTTATCCTGAAAATTTCATTAAAATCGGTTGAACCGTCTAGGAGGAGTTGCGGCCACAAAATTTTGACTTACGACCGAGCGAGCGAGCTGACGACGCACACACATACACTCACATAAACTAAGTTCAGATTCGTCATCTAGAGACTATATAAAGGATTTCTATACAAATTTTTTTTTTTTTTGAAAATGTTACAGACACCGTACCAAACGCTATACCACTTTTCCTTGCAGTCAAAGTGGTAAAAATGTACGGAAAAATCGGTTTCGTATAGAATCGTGAAAAATGCACAAATTATGGACAGTCCCGATATTGAAAAAGAAGTGAAACGGCTTTTGCGAATGGATAATGAAGCTGTAATTATATAATACAATACATTATTATTCAATATTAATTGCGCAATATTATAATAATAATAATTATTATTATTATTTTTTATCCTTTATGATCATAGCTTGATAGCTTTTAGTCAGCATATAACTAATTTTCACTTTTCAAAGTGTATTTAAACGAAACAAGGACAACATAAACATCCATGCCCCAAGCGGGATTCAAACCCGGGCCCGCACAGGTACGAGCGGTTTCAGAGACACGTCTTCGGCTATGCCGACCGGCATAATTATTATTATTATAGTAAATTAATAAGGGAATTTTACAATTATATCTAGGTTTATGTTATTGTATTATACAATATGATTATTGTAATTTGTATATAAATATTGTATTTCTTTATGTGTGTAGGCAAATAATTGGAAACCGACATTTACTGTTTTTCCATTAATGGCCATTATGGGGCAAGTGTTGCTCTCTGTGTTGCTGTTTTCACGATGGTAAAAATCAGTAAAAAAACTGATTTACTTTATCAAGTGATAAAATGAAAAACAAATTTAAGTAACATTCATTACAAAATTATTTTTTTAATAGTTATATTACGGATTGTGTGCCAGAAAATAATTCCAAAATAGTAAAAGGTTGGAAACTCGGCCCTTATTCGTTCATCACCTATGAAATCTAAGTGAAGCTATTTGTTTAATTTATACCTACGACACAATAATCGATCATAGTCATATTTTATGGTGTCAGAATGAGATTCTAGTTTGTAAAACTATTAGATTTAATTATAAATATAAAGTATTTCAAAAGTAAATTTTAATCATTGTAAACAAAATAATTACAGATTTATTTGCTTTAAAAAAATATTTTTGTATGTTCCTAATTCTAACAAAAAATTTGTATTTGTTTTATGTAATCTTTATTGTTGAAATTACAACTTAATTTATATCGATTAATTCAATTTAACAAAACGAGCAAAGGTATTAAAATTAAAAATACTCTAAATTAGGTTAGGTTAAATCTGGTCTGTGCTCAAAACTTGTGGAAGAGACAATAAATATCAATTTTTAAGGATTCTTTTTCGTATATCTACTTAGAGCTAGTATTTTACTTACAATTTCGGATGCAATGGTTTCCAATTTGTATGATAACAATACATTATCCGAATCCAGTGTAGTTAAAGTAAATTAATGTTATATTATCACGACCAGCACATAATCAACAAAGTTCTTCAATCATATGTTGTTTTAATATTATTTGAGAATTGAAACATTGTTTTATAAATTTATAAGCATCATACAACTGAACAGCGCAAATTGTACAAATACCATTCGCTAATTTGATCCTGCAATCTACCTAAAATAATGTCAAAAATTCAGAAATATTAATGTATGTTACAATCAAAACAAATTATTTCATTCTTACAATTTCTGGCATAATTGCTTCCAATTTATCTACGAAACGTTTGCCATCTGAATCCAGATAAAGTATAGTGAACAATACATTTTTATCACTTGTACATAATTGACACTGTTGCATAAAACTATTCATGATTAAAATTAAATTTTCTACCAAAAAAGCTTTTTACAATAAGTAAAACATGAAAATATTTGTATTTGATAGTATTTGAGGTTAACAGAAAAGCGTGTCATGAATCCAGTTGGCCAGATGAATTTTGTGCAATGTTTCTAGTATAAGAAGAAGAATAGATAACAGTATATTTTTTGCTGAACGCACAACGCACCATATTTAATTTCGAAAATGTTTTATCAATTGATCTAGCTTCTAGTTTAGCTGTTTGTGTAAATGAAATTCAAACAAAAGGAAAACAAGATTAAAAGTATATGGGTAAACCCATATTATAGACCACTTTGACATTATCACATAAATGATAAGAAATAGGAATAAAAAAATTTTTCACCGAAAGTTGGCAACATTGTATTTTGATAATATATAATATTATAGGCGCTAAAGGTATTTTCTGTAAAAATTTGATTAAAATTGGATAAATAATGCGGGCATAGCAAATTTTTATAAAATTATTAATTTTGTTTTTTGGAAAGTTGGCAACACCGTATATTAATAAAATTATAATTTATGTGAGCACTAGGAGAAACTTTTCTGAAAATTTGATCAAAATCGAATAAATAATGTAGCCACAATGAATTTTTTTAAATTTTAGTAATTTTTTTCTCGATAAGTTGGCAACACTGTATTTTGTTAAAATTGCATAATTTATGCGGGCACCAGGAGAATCTTGAGTGAAAATTTGATTAAAATCGGTTAAATAACGTGGTCATAATAAATTTTTAAAAATTTTAGTAATTTTTTTCTCAGAAAGTTGGCAACACTGTACTTTGTTGTAATTATCTAATTTATATAAATACTAAAAGATTCTTTTGTGAAAATTTGAACAAAATCGGTTAAACAACATGGCCGTAATAAATTTTTAAAAATTTTAGTAATTTTTCTCTCAGAAAGTTGGCAACACTGTATTTTATTAAAATTACAAAATGTATGTGGGCACTAGAGGAATCTTTCCTGAAAATTTGATCAAAATCGGATAAATAATGTAGCCAAAATGAATTTTTGAAAACTTTAGTAATTTTTTTCCCGGAAAGTTGGCAACACTGTATTATATTAAAATTATGTAATTTATGTGGGTACTAGGGAAATCTTTCCTGAAAATTTGATCAAAATCGAATAAATAATGTAGCCACAATGAATTTTTAAAAATTTTAGTAATTTTTTTCTCGGAAAGTTGGCATCACTGGAAAAAATCAAAACCACATGACTATCGGTTGAATCGTCTAGGAGGATTTGCGATCACAAAATTTTGTCTGACGACCGAGCGAGCTGACGACGCACATCCATACACCCACATAAACTAAGTTCAGATTCGTCATCTAGAGGCTATATGAAGGATTTCTATACAATTTTTTTTTTTTTTTTGAAAATGTTACAGACACCGTACCAAACGCTATACCACTATTTCCTTGCAGTCAAAGTGGTAAAAAATTGAAAATTAAGTTTAGTATTCATGCTGTAGCTAAAGTCAATAAAGTTGAACCAATCACAAACCAACTTAAAAACCTACTTCAGTCAATGATAATGTATTGTATTGCGTTTAGTACAAAACAAATTAAAAATGAGAATGTCATTGTTCCTGAACTATTCATTTCACATTGTGATAGAAAAATAGATTGTTTGTTTACATTTCGAACGCATCTGCATAAATAAAGCTAAACATTGAGTGTGGAAGCACAGCCATGGAATAAATAATAATATATAATCAGGGGCGCACAGAGAGGTTGAGGGGCCCTTTGTTAATTTAAAGTATTTTGTACAGTAGTAATTTTTTGAGTATAAAAATGAACATATTCACAATAGCAATTAAATTAATAATAAATTACATTGTTTTTTACAAACAAAGTTCCAGAATTTCAGTCAGAAACATCAGAAACGAATTTTCTGTGCTTTAACACGAGCAAACTTATTATAATATCAAAATCTAACTCTCTCGTTTTTTTTGTACTCGATAGTGGGGCCTGGGGCAAACTGCCTCACCTGCTCCCACCCTGTGCACCTGTGTGCGCCACTTGTATATAATAATAATAATACACCCCTCCATTATTTCTGTGGGTGCATTCAACAAAAATACGCGGCTATTTTCTTCTTCTTCTTATACTAGATACCACTACACAAAATTCATCTGGCCAAGTGCCGTAGCCAGGGGGGGGGTTAAGGGGGGTTAACACCCCCGCCACCAAGAACCTGAATGATCAAAAACATACGTATGTGAAATATGTTAATTTACTTTCATTTTTATAAAAACAATTTTTATTGCTCTTTATTTTTTATACAAATTATAGTATTATCTTTATTGATTAATATATTATTTCTTTAGTAAACCCCCTTCCCCCCCATGACAAGTTTCTGGCTACGCCACTGCCTGGCCACCTTTATTCATGCCAGATTTTTAATACTATTTCTAATACAGTGGTACCTCGAGATACGAGTGCCCTAACATACGAGTTATTTGAGATACGAGCTGTCGAGCGAGCGAAGTTTTGTTCCGCAGCATTCTGAAAGAGAGGAAGAAACACACCTCCTTGGACAGTTTTTTTTTTAATCCGGCGAAAAAGGCAAAGACCAGTGAAGAGAAAAGCAGTGACTAAAATTAAGCATACAGTAGCATTTAAGTTGTGTGTAAGTTGCATTTAAGTGACCAAAATACAAATATGTATGTACACTTTACAAAACCAGTTTTTTTTTGCTTTACATTCTCTTTTATTATGTTTTTATACAATATTTGTCATTTATAAATACATTTTTCTTATTCGAAAACACATAACAAAAACAATTAGGGGTAGCATTTTTGGGACTGGAACGGATTAATAGCATTTCAATTAATTTCAATGGGAAAAATTGCTTTGAGATACGAGCAAATTGACATACGAGCAAAGTTACGGAACGAATTAAACTCGTATCTCGAGGTATAACTGTACTATCATTTGTTTGTTTAGATAGATTGCTTTGAAAAAAATGAATATTTTTTTCGTTGAAATATTGAAAAAAATGACAAAATCGTGTATGAAAATGATGAAAATTTATCTCGCACAACATTCTCGCAGTAAAATCTATAGATTTTCATCATTTTCATACATGATTTTGACATTTTTTTCAATATTTCAACGAAAAGAACAATTATTCATTTTTTATTTCAAAGCAATCTATGTTTTATAGATACATGTTTTTTTAAAGAAAAAACAAATACGTAAAAATGCAAAAAATATTAATTTTCAATAATTTTTCCTGCCAAACCAGATGAGATAAAGAAAAACGTTACTTAGCTATTATGTATATTATATATTATATAAATATTGTAACATTATGTCGTGAGTGGTTTCTTTAGGAGCGTGTTGTACTTATTATTTAAACACTGTTTATTATTTATTTATATATATTTATTATTTACACACAACATTACATTACTAGTGTCTGTAATGGCTGTCTTTCCATTACTGAATGTCTGACCGCGTCCACGCGTTGCCAACCTTCTCGCGTTGCCAACCTTATCATACCACATCCCCCTTCTTTTATTTTTAAACAATAAAATTCTAATCTACTTAAACAATAACCTATCAGAGTACAATATTAAACAAACGATATATAAAATACAGTATTACATATATAATTATACAAAATCTAATTATTATTTATGTTGTACAATTATTTTTAATATTCTTATATCTATAATTCCTTGGTATCCACCTAGATTTATCCTGATTTTGAACTCTAACCTTTTCTCCTGGTTTAAATTCAATTTTCCTCTCCTGATTTATTTTTTGTTTTAACTGTCTAGTTTTAAGATTTTGTTTTATAATATTGGTTTTATTATTGTTAGATTGTTTAAAAGTTAAACACGTATCACATTTGTTTATGTATTCCTCAATATCTGAGTTTATGTTCGGCCAATAGAGACCTTGTCGTGCTCTTAACTGACATTTGACAATTCCTAAATGATTATAGTGAATTTTCTCTAACATTTCTTCCCTGAGTGATTTGGGTACTATAGCTTTATTACCTTTAAATAATACATCGTTGATGCTAACTATCTCATCTCTATAATTCCAATACTTTTTTACTTCATCATTTAGATTTTTATTATCTGCTGGCCAGTCGCCTTTTACTAATTTTAATATTTGTACAAGTACCGGATCTTGTTTTGTTTCAGATTGAAAAATTTTAAACTTTGATTCTGATATTGGTAGTATATTTTGTACTAAGTTTACTTGCGCTTCAATATCATTTAAATTAGATTCGTTTTCATTTATATATCCTTCAATATAACTTCTGGACAAACAGTCTGCAATTAGAAGTTGTGTACCGGGTTTATATTGAATATTTAAATCATATAATTGTAACTTAATCAACATACGCTGCAGTCTCAACGGACAATTTATTAATGGTTTTCTAGAAATGTTTACCAACGGCTTATGGTCAGTTTCCACCACTATTTGTTTTCCGTATATATATTGATGGAACCTCAAGCATCCGAACAAAATAGCTGCCATTTCTTTTTCAATTTGGGCATAATTTTGTTCAGTACTTGTCAGTGCCCTTGATGCATAAATCACAGGTAAATTATTTTGTAGCAGAACCGCCCCTAAGCCATTTTTTGATGCGTCCACCGAAACAACTACAGGTAGTTTTGGATTGTAAAATTGTAATACTGGACTCGTTGTGAGTAATTGTTTAATATCATTAATCGCTTTAGTATGATTTTCATGCCATACAAAAACTGAACTTTTCTTTATTAACTGTCTTAATTCATTTGTTTTATTTGACAAGTTTGGTATGAACTTAGACACGTATGTAACCATTCCTAAAAATTTTTCAACTTCGTTTTTATTGGTTGGTACCGGCATTTCTATAATACTTTTAATTTTGTCTTTATCAGGTTTAATTCCTGATTTACTAACAATATGTCCTACAAATTTAATTTCATCTTTATTAAATTTACATTTCTCTCGATTAAATTTTACATTTTTTACCCTAGCCCTCTCTAGAATATTTTTTAAATTTTTATCGTGATCGTTTTGATCTTTACCGTAGACCAAAATATCATCTATATATGATATGTGACCTGGCAAGTCTTCAAAAATTTGTCTGAATTTTTTCTGAAAAACTTCTGGTGCTGACGAAACACCAAATGGCAGCCTAGTGAACATGTATCTACCAAAAGGTGTCGCGAAGCAACATAATTTCTGACTTGGTTCGTCCAGTGGTACCTGGTAAAACCCTTGATTAGCATCAAGTATGCTAAATACTTTTGCGTTAGATAGTTCCGTTAGAATATTTTCGATTGTTGGAATTTGGAAAAATTCCCTTTTAATAACTTTATTTAATTCAACCGGATCTAGACAAATTCTGATTTTCCCGTTGGGCTTTTTGACTATTACCAGTGGATGAACCCAGTCAGTAGGCTCACTAACTTTTACAATGATTTTATTTTTCTCTAATCTATCTAATTCTTTTTTCAGATCCTCTGTAACAGACATCGGTATTTTCCTAGCGTTAAATACTTTAGGTATTGCATTTTCTACAATCTTAATTTTATGTGTTTCATTTAAACATCCAATACCTTCAAAAACATCATGATATTTGTCTATTACATTTCGATTAGCACAATTTTTATTAATTTCATTTACTTTTGTTATAAGGTTTAATTTTTTACATTCTCTTAATCCTAAAATAGGAGAAACATTTTCTATATCTACAACGAAAAAATCTAAATTAAATGTTTCTGATTTATCTTTTACATTACATAACAAATTAATTTTGCCTAATGTATTAATTTTTGTACCACCAAAAGTAATTAATTTTACTGTTGATTTTAGTAACTTGATATTTCCAAGCTTATTACATAGATATTTCGGTACTATACTAGCCTGCGCCCCAGTGTCTAATTTGAACTTGACGAACATTTTCTTATTTAACTCTATGGTTTCTGTCCAATCTTCTTCACCTACTTTTGTTTGATCTTCTACCGCACCTACAAACACTTCCTCTTCATTTTCATCTATTTCTTCTTTTACTTCTTTTATTTGTTTCACTCGGCACATTTTTTTAAAATGATTTGGCTTGTTGCACTTAAAACACATTTGTCCATATGCTGGGCACTCTCTCACTTTGTGTGTTTTTCCGCAACGTGTACAGTTCTTAATTGTATTTTTGTAACTGTTGTTTTTTCTTTCTTCCACTTGCTTTTGTGTTACATACTTTTGTTTACTTAATTTACTTTCTTGGTATTTGTTAATTTTATCAACTTTTATTGTTTCATTATTTATTTCTTTCACTGTTTCTTTTGTAGCTACCGTTGCCCTGCAGATATCTATGCACTTGTTTAAGGTTAAACTAGTTTCACTTAATAATTTTTCACGTAACTGGTTATTCTCAATGCCACAAACTATTCTGTCTTTTATTAGTGATTCACGTAATCTTCCAAAGTCACAAGATGTAGATAGTGTCTTTAATTCCGTAATGTATGCCTCCATACTTTCGCCTGAGAGTTGATTTCTCATGAAAAATTTGTGTCTTTCATACGTGATGTTTAATTTTGGTATGAAATATGCATCAAATTTATCAAGTAATATACCGAAATTATTAATTTCATTTGATTTTAGTTCAAAAGTGTTGTACAGTTCAATTGCTTCTGAACCCATACAATGCAGCAGTAAATTGCACTTTCTTTTTTCATTTGCTTCTATACCTGTTGCATTTATGTATATTTCAAACTGTTGCTTGAATTTGCACCATGTGCTTGCAGCATTTTTTTCATTTAACTTGAAATACGGTGGCTTCAAATCCATGACTGCGCCATGTAACGTTATGTCGTGAGTGGTTTCTTTAGGAGCGTGTTGTACTTATTATTTAAACACTGTTTATTATTTATTTATATATATTTATTATTTACACACAACATTACATTACTAGTGTCTGTAATGGCTGTCTTTCCATTACTGAATGTCTGACCGCGTCCACGCGTTGCCAACCTTCTCGCGTTGCCAACCTTATCATACCACAATATATTATAGCTAATTTTTTTCTCTATTTTACTAAATTTTTTCAGATTTTTTTTCAGCAAATTTTGAAAAAAGTTTTATTTGTCAAATTTTTAAAAATTCAGTTTTTAATTTTTTTCTACTAAACGATGCATTGTAGAATAATGGTTTTTTCACTCAATTATCGTACTCATTATTCCGCATGTTTCCATATTATGCTTATTTTCCTAGGCCTCATAGTTTTTGAGAAAAAAAATAAAAATCAAAAAATCAAAAAAAAATTCTAGCGCCCAAACGGTACATGCTAGCAAATTAAAACTAAAACCAAATTATAGAACTTATAGTACTCATTATTCCGCATTTTTCCATACCACGCTTCCTTTACATCATAGTTTTTGAGGAAAAAAATAAAAACCAAAAAAATAAAAAATAAAAATTCTAGCGCCCAAACGGTATATGCTGGTAAATCAAAATTAAAACCAAATTATAGAACTTTTGAAGCTCTATCAAAAAGTATTCTAAGTATTTTTCCGAATTTAACCCGAGAAAGAAGTATATCGCAAATTATCGAATTTGCATGTTAAACGCCCATACGAACTTAACGAACGAACACCCGGTATATATATATAGTAATACGTAAATTTATTTTTACAGTATTTCTCAGAAAGATTTAGAAGAAGAAGGTTGCAGCTATTTATTAAATGAAGATATTTCTACAGTTACCAATGTTCAAAAGTAAATAAAAAATTGAATTATTATTTTAATTAATTTAAACAATTTATTATGTTAGTAAATATACAGGGTGTTTGCAATCAAGGTATTTTATTTTTAAGGGGTGATACTATAGGTCAAAACAAGGCGATTAACGCCAAAACACCTTAGTAAAAGTTTTCTAATAAACGAGATATTCATTTTTTTTTAAGTAAAATGGTAGCATATGGTATAATTTTTATTATCCAGCTCACAAAAAAAATTATTTTTCATAATAGTTTTGGATTTGCTTGAAACGAATAAAAATGTAAAAATATTCCAGGTTTTAAATACAGGGTGACTCGGATTTGTTGATTTGTGTTTCAACTTTTAGGTAAAATACCCTTATTTGATTAATAGGATTATATTATGTTTAAAATTACAATTTAAGCTTACATACAAAAGTAAAAGTTGTAAAGCTTACATACAAAAATTTGTGCCGATTGTCGATTGTTAAAACACCCTAGTAAAAGTTGTCTAATGAACGAGATATTACTTTATTTGAATTTATGATTGAGGGGGCGAAAACTTTCATTTGTTCTTATTGTTTATCTGTCAAACATATTTCATTATTGTTTAACTGTGCATTATCTATTGCTGGTTGGTTACTAATTCTTGTGAAAAAATTGAACGATGGACTATTCTAATGTTGAATTGGTTGATATGATGCTAATTTATGGAGAAGCGCATCAAAATTCGGCTGCTGCAAGTCGTCTATACGCTGAGCGATTTCCAAATAGGCGACATCCTATAGCTCAGCAATTCTCTAGATTAATAATACGTGCTAGAGATACTGGTAATCTGCGAGGCCATCAACAGCGTGCTGGAGGAGCAGGTCGTCACCGACGAATTGTAGACGCCGAGGAACAAATTTTGAACCTCGTTGACGAAAACCCTTCAACCAGTACACGGCAAATTGCTCGGCAAGTTGGTTTGTCAAATCAAATTGTATGGCGAACATTACGCGAGCATCAACTGCATCCTTTTCATGTGCAACGAGTACAAGCGTTACAACCTCGAGATCATCCGCAACGCGTAGAGTTCTGTAGATGGTTTTTGCGCAAACATGATGAAATACTTAATTTTTCATCGATTGTACTGGCTACTGACGAAGCTACATTTACGCGCAACGGTATGAACAACTGCCACAATACACACTTTTGGAGTTTCGAAAATCCGCATGTTGTTCATCGTCACAATTTTCAGCACAGATTTTCTGTGAACGTATGGGCCGGATTGGTAAACTCACAGTTGATTGGTCCCTTTGTGTTGCCAGATCGATTAGATGCAAATAATTATTTATATTTTTTGCAAAATAATTTGCCGGAACTTTTAGAAGAAGTTCCCTTAAATGTTCGTCAGCAAATGTGGTTCCTTCATGACGGTGCACCGGCGCATTTTAGCCATATCGTTCGGCAACACTTAAACGATGTGTTTGAAAATAAGTGGATTGGTCGGGGCAGTCATATCCCTTGGCCTCCCCGGTCGCCGGATTTGACCCCGTTGGATTTTTATTTGTGGGTACTTATGAAAACCATGGTATACACCACCGAAATTATGGATCTCGATGATCTCCGTAATCGGGTAGAAGTAGCAGCGGCGGAAATTCGGCAACAAGGCATGGGTCTCGCTGCGTATGCGAATTCATGGGTACGCCGCGCAAGACTTTGCATACAACAGCAGGGTGATAATTTCGAGCAACTGGTGTCATAGTGCTATCACCCATTAAAAATAAAATACTTATCTTGATTTGTGTCATTAATAAAAATATTTAAATAAAGTATCTAATATCTCGTTTATTTGAAAACTTTTGCTAAGGTGTTTTAACAATCGACGATCGGCACAAATTTTTGTATGTAAACTTAAATTGTAATTCTAAACATAATATTCAAATAAAATTATTCAAATTTTTTAAATAAGGGTATTTTACCTAAAAGTTGAAACACAAATCAGCAAATCCGAGTCACCCTGTATTTAAAACCTGGAATATTTTTACATTTTTATTCGTTTCAAGCAAATCCAAAACTATTATGAAGAATAATTTTTTTTGTGAGCTGGATAATAAAAATTATACCATATGCTACCATTTTACTTAAAAAAAAAATGAATATCTCGTTTATTAGAAAACTTTTACTAAGGTGTTTTGGCGTTAATCGCCTTGTTTTGACCTGTAGTATCACCCCTTAAAAATAAAATACCTTGATTGCAAACACCCTGTATAAATTTATTTTTACAGTATTTCTCAGAAAGATTTAGAAGTAGCAAGTTGCAGCTATTTATTAAATAAAAATATTCCTACAGTTAACGATACTCAAAGGTAAACAAAAAATTTAATTATTATTCTAATTATTTATAAACAGTTAACTTTTATAAATGTTTTATTTTTTATAATTATATAAAAGTATCAACTTTTGATCTTTGCTGCAGTAGACTTCAGTCAGTAGGTAAATATTTCAATTTTTAAATAGATTAATCGCCCTACACGTCACGGAAAAATTGAATCAATAACTTATTATTGAATTGAAGTTAAATTTGCTTATCTTTAATGAAACGAAATGTAAAAAATATATTAATTTATTCAAAACTATGTGAATATTGAATACCATAATTAAGTATATATCAAGTTATGAAAATCTAAAGTTTATGTATGCAATAACTTTAATAAATATTGTTTGTTATTTTACATTTAAAAAACATGTTTTTACATTTTTAGTTCCGTCTCTTTCTTTCCAACTGGCCGGCGAATTGTTGACATTGAGTACTGGTTTAAAACACTATTGTCACATAAACATAATCCGCTTTTTAAATGTTCATTTCTGAATATGAAAATTATAAAAGAAGTACGGAATGAGTTTCCTCTAACATTTTATTTAAAATGTGAGATTTGCAAAGAAGTATTATTATTGGAAACGGATGATCCGGAAAAAGACCATCTAGATGTAAATATGATGGTGGCTTATCTCAGCTATCTGAAATTGTTGCGTTAATGAATATTCCGCCAATGAATAACGATTTGTTCAATAAATGAAACACAAAACTATTTCATGCGATAAAAGAATCTACTTGGGAATCGTTGTTACAAGCCGAACAAGAAGAAGTAAAATTAGCTAGAAATAATAATGAGGTAGACGAAAATGGTATACCTCATATAACAGTTGTAGCTGATGGTGTTTTGTCTAAGAGATCATATCGATCGAACTATAATGCTTTATCTGGAACGGTACGGTTCAAGTTTTTAAATATTGCAGTATTGAAATTTACAATGTTTAATTTGTTTTTATTGTAGGCTTGTAATATTGCTGCATTTGCGCAAGATCGAAATCTTTAGATTTAGAACCGCCATCACATATTTGTTACAAAAATATTACGGTCCACATGCTGCTGATGTTGCATTAGATATGACGCCAGGAGAATTTGATAAAGAAAAAAATTTATTCTTAAAAAAATTTAATAAAACCACCAATGAAATTTTTGAAATAGAAAAAGAAACAAGAGGTCAAAATTTCAATCAAATTTGGTATTCTGAAAGAGCCACGAGAATAACAGCATCTAATTTTGGCCGAATTTGTAAAATAAAATTTTCAACAAACTGTGCAGCTACAGTCAAATTTTTATTGTATAATAAATTTCATGGCAATACTTATACAAGATATGGTATCGAAAGGAACCATTAGCTATTGCTGCATTTGAAGAAAATTTTAATATAAAAGTTAAACGGTGTGGACTTTTTATAGATGAAAATGAACAATATCTGGCTGCAAGCCCGGATGGGTTAATCAATGATACCGGTCTCATTGAAGTCAAATGTCCTGCAGTTGCATAAAAAATAATACCTTTCGACGCAATCATTCAAAAAAAAAATTGCTTTTGCAACTTATACTTCAAATGAATTTCATTTAAAAAAATCACAATTATTATTTTCGAGTCCAGGGACAACTTGACATTTTTTGTATTTTGTATTTTGGACTCCTTTAGGAATGTTAGTTGAAAAAGTAAGTAGTTGTAATATATTTGTATTATTTTAAATATATAAAATAATTATTATTTCAGATTGATAGAGATGACAAATTCTGAAGTGAAAAAATGCAACAGCAACTAAAAAATTTCTATTTTGATTGCATCCTGTCAGAAATAATTGATCCGAGGCATATAAGACACTTTGGGCCGGTTTCTCAATCGTCAATTAAACTTAAAAATATTTGACCTGAAGATTATTTTTAACTAGAGATTAATGAAAGAAGAGTTTCTCAATCCTTTTTTTCTTAAGATTATAGTTAAACTTCGAATTATTTAATTTGAAGTTTATATATGTTGTAACCATGGTTACATATATGACGTATGACAAAAATATACTTTTGTAATTTAGTACCAACATACGTAGATTTGGTGAATACAAAAAATAACATATAGAAAGAGACAATCAAACTAAAGTTTCAGTTAAACCAACTTAGATATGTATTTTATTTGCGGGAAATGCCACTTTCATATTTTGTTGATTTATATAAAGTTCAGGTAAGAGGTTATAATATCTATATTGTAATTAAAACATATAATTAAGATAATTATTTTTTCAGTATTATGGTCGACAAAAAAAAAAAGAATAAATTTTTCTTCATGTGAAGAAAGAAATTTATTACATGTTGTTAAAAATTATGTCCGCACATAGTAGAATGTAAAAATACATATTCCAAAAAAATACATATTCCAATATAAATAAAATGAATAATATTAAAAAAAAGCAGTTATTTACCATTAGACCAGCGGCGGAGTGGTTCTTCTATTAATTCTAAAATAAAATTTACACTGTTTTTTGTAAAACGAAATCGATTAAAAAATTCCAAATCATTCCATTTTTCGAATTGATCAATTCTATCTCTGTACAAACGAAGTCCTCGATGAATTTCAATTCGATTAATTATATTTATTTCTTCAATATCGCTTAAATCATATATTTCTAATAATTCCATAATTTAAAAACTATGAACAAGTAACCTAACCTCAAAATTTCTATGATTTCTTTACACATAAACTTTAGTTTAATTAATAAACGGCAGATTCCTTCGGGTTAAATTATCTCAAGTTTAACTTAAACTTTCATATTAATCTAGAATGGAGAAACACCACTAAACATTAATCTTAAGGTTAAACTTTAGTTTCAGTTTAAACTGAGGTGGAGAAACCGGGCCTTAGATATAAGAAATCCCGATTATAGAAACAATTGACAAACTAGTGTATATAATCAGTGCCGGCTCTAGGATTTTGGCTCCCCGATGCAGAACAGTAATTGACGCCCCTCAAATAAGCATTAGAAAAAAATTGATTTTATAATTTTTATTGATTTATTTTACAAACAGATACAACATGATTAGTATTACAAACAACAAAACGAAATAAATATTTATTTATATCTTACTTATTTCAATAGATTTCAGAATTATTGCGCTAAATGACTATTCTTGATAACTACATTTATTTCCAGTATTGAAATGCAATTTTTCTTGCTTGTATTGACACAAGTTCCTCAAGAATTTGGCTTGCATCAATATTGTCACATATTTCGCTTTCAATTGAAATTAGTGATAAACCAACAAATCTTTCTTGAGATATCGTTGATCTCAAATAAGTTTTGATTAACTTCAATTTCGAAAAAATGCGTTTACTACTAGCTACGGAAACAGGAAGTGTAAGTAAAAATTTTATAACAATGGTCAAATTTTGAAAAGCAGAATCTAAATTATTATCAAATATAAATTGAAGAATATTTAAAGAATCTTCTTTCCGGCAAATATGTAAATTTGTGTCCCTAAAAATCTTAATTTCATCAAACAATTCTGCTCCAGAAATATCCATTTCTTCTTCGTATCTACTACAAAAGGTATGTAAAAAATGTCAAATACAAAAAAAATATACTAAAATCTTTTTAAAATATGCATATGTTTATAATATTATTAAAGTAAAAATTGCACAATGGTTTAATATTAAATTAATAAATTAGTTTTATTCATAGAACAGTTTAAAGCCGTTGGAAACTATCACGGGCTTGCGCAATTTGATTTAATTGTTCACGAATGTTTAAAATCGCACGCTAAAATTAAACTGCGCATGCTCCTGTCAGTAGAGACAAAATTTTTACGAGACCATAAATAAAATTGACAGCCTGCGTGTCTCAAGTGGTCCATATTTTTATTTTATAGGTTAAATTGAAATTGATTGTGAATGCAGAATTATAGTTTTTTTTTTTTTTTTATTAAATTTAAAATTATATAATTTCTTAACTATAAAATTCACTAATATAGAAAAAACAACTACTGACTGGAAAAAATAATATTGAGAAAATTATTAAAATAATAATATATAACATATTAAAAAATCTTTCAGAACTCATTATATTAAAATAAAATTGCTATAGTTCAAAGTTCTGTATTAATATTTATTTATAACCGATGTGTCGATGAACTCAACACGTCCGTCTTTATCAGGAAAAATGATATAAATGATGCATTTCGTATCTTTTTTTTGAAGAAGACGGACGTTAAGTTTGTCGAAACGTCCGTATTGTAACATAATGATCTGCTCCAATTAATTTAATAATTTTATTGTTTTTTATTTATTTGTTTATTTATGGTTCTAATGTTTAAATTTTATCAGTTTATATATTTTTTTAAATTATTTATCAATTTAAAATGTGTTATAAGTAAATTGACACTTGTCCTTTCGAAAGAACAATCCTTTTTTGTTAAGATAGAATTGTTCTCATTTTTTAATTCTATGTTACTATTTGCGATATTTAATTCGAATCTAGCCTATTACTAAAATTTTATTTCGATACTCTAGAATTTCTTAAAGTAATTTTGTGCAATATTTAAATGATTATTAATAAATAATAAATATTCCATTTATGAACATGGCTTTTTCGTGAACTACGCGTCTCATAAGCGTTGCATTCAGTAAGTCAAGAAAAAATGTTGCAATCTTAATAAAAGAGTTTCACATTTTTATTTTTTATTTGTTTAAAGTTCAACATGTAAAAACAATTGCAACTAATATGATTTTTAACTATTACATCTATTGTTTAAATCTAAAACCGGACCTTTTCTAAATGTAATTAATGTTTAGCCTGGAACCATATTGTGACGTCAGTCAATACACGAAACAATCTGTCATTTTAAATAGGTATATGATATAATAACCTAAAATATTTATCAATGTATATAGAAATATATTTAAACATATTAATATTAAACAAAAATAAAATGAAAAAATATTTAGAATTATAACACATGCGCTAATCAAATCTAAAAGAAATGAATAGCAAAGTGTCAGGACAAAATTACACTGCAAAAATAACACATGGACTAAATTACACATAATTACACATGGATTAAATTACATAAAGAAAAATTCTATAAAGAAAATATAGTGAGACGTCCCTAGTAAATTTATTACTTTTACAAATATATCTAATCTCTCTACTATACAAATGTATTTAAACATTCTAATTTATGAATAAAAAGAAATAGGGTTAAGAGGGATAGTAGAACAAATAAGTATTAAATTTTTTTTTTTTTTTTGATTATTGGCTTTGGATGCAAGTCCATTAGCCAGCTACTTTGTTATGTTTTTTATATTTTACTTGTTCAAAAAGTATTAATTTGACATCTAAATATCAATAATATTTTAATTGGATTAAAGTTAACAAGTAGGTCTTATGAAGTATTATGAAATTAACGAAACTTTTATCTCAAAATAAATAGTAATCAGTGTGAAAATTTAAATTTGTGTGTATTTTTATCTATGTGTAAATTTGATCACTGTGTAATTTCTTCTCCGTATAATTTCATCCCTATGTAATTTTTGCAGTGATATTTTGTCACGTGTAATTCTATTACACCGTAAAAAAATACCAATTTAAATAAAAACCATAGTAAAAATTACATATTATTACAGCAAAACAGATGGTTTACATAAATTTTCTGTAAAAATAATATAATTTTCTATTTTTAAATAAAATAATTAATTTACCACATTATTAATTACTGAAAAAGTAAGAAAATATATGTAAAATAAGACTACTTTATCTTAAAGTTTAGTATTTATATTTATTTATAATCGATGTGTTTCGACGAACTCAACGTCTGTCTTCGTCATGAAAATTGATAGAAATGACATTTACAGTAAATAACAGAACATAGAAACAAGTTACCAGGTAACAAAATACAAGTAACTAGATTATAAAATTTATAGAATTTTAATTAATGGAAGCCAAATTTTATTTAAGTCAGTGCCCCTTTATAAATTTCTATTGCTTTTCCTGTCAATCTGCTGTAAATATTGAATGGTCTTGCAATTATTACAGTATCTTTGAATTTCATATCATGAAGATATTCTAACGCATGTTGAGCAGCAATAACATATTTATCTGGATGATTTAGATGTATTTATCTCTTATATTTAGTCAATCTGGTAGAAACATTTCTACTTTTTATCCAACATAAACCTCATCGCATTCACAAGGTGTTCTATATATACCCAAAGATGGCAGAGGAATAATAACTTTTATACTCTTCTCTCTTCAACATGCTTTGCAGTTTCATTAGAATTATATATTCATAATTATAGTGTAAATAGAACGGGAGCTACGTTATTTTATCGCACCTGATTCAATTTTAATTCCGGTCGTCAGCGAGTACAAACAAAATTAAATTCTATACGATAAAGATTAATCTCAATTTTCGGTATTTATTACAAATCGTTTATTAAAAGCTTCTGATAACAATTTTTTTTCATAATAAATACATAATACAATAATTAAAATTTTCATGATTTTATTTACATACGAACGCGAATTTGTAAAATGTAACTAATTTTTGTAAAATATTTTACATTTTTTTTTTACATTTTTTTTTGTAATAATTGCATAATTATTTGAAGACAGAATTCTTATTTAAAATTTTTTTGAATACTTTTTAAATATAGATTATATAATATTTTATAATATACAAAAAAATAAGTACCAAATAATAAAGTAACATTTTCAGTTAAGAAATATATATATATATATATATATCTAAATTTATAATAGCAAAATATAAAAGCTAGATGCAAATATAAAATTTTGTAAAAATTTTTATAACATTTAATTTAAGTAATTTTATTATATAAATGGTAATTATAATATGGCACAATTAAAATAAAAATGTATGCGGCAAAAAAATTAATATAAACTTTTCTTTTATATCTAATATTTTCAAATAAATTAATCCCAATTGTAAATTATTATAAAAAAGTTCTAGATTTTTCATTTGTTATTACTTTTTTTAAGGTTGTTACGTATTAAAATAAAGAACTTTTTGTTTTACAAATTATTTATTACTATATTTATTAAAAATAATACGTTATAAAGGAATAACAATTTATAAAATAAAAATATATATAAAAATTATGTAATGGAACATGAACATGTAAAAATATTTTAAAACTTATAAATAATAGTCAGGCAAATCAGATAATGTAATACAAATGTAATTTATAGTACATGAAAATGTAATTGTGATCAAACAATGTTGGCTATCTATAAGATTATTCAATAATTTATTTAAATATATTATATAGACGTTATCACATTTGTACTTCAAGAATTTTAAATACCTTCTCTGCACAGACTTTAATTCTCTGATTTTCTTATTGTAAATTGGATACCATAAAAATACAATATTTTAACATAGAAAATACATAACTTGCTTAAAAATTTATCAGACTTGTATATTAGTAAATCTAAGAGAGTTTCAAATAGTACAACCTAATATTCTGTTAGCAAAACATTGAAATCTTTTATTTGTTCTATTATACTTATCACATGTACTTACGAAAGTGTACAAATCAGTCATTATATAATATTTTTTTACGGTAATTAGAAACAGTTTTACATTTTTGTTGGATTTAAACTTAATTGGTATTGCTTACAGCAATTATTTAGATTATTGAGATCTGATATTTTTAAATCGTCTGTATCAAAAGCAATTTATGACAAGTTATTACATATTTGTCAACAATGTATATAATTAGTAAATAGTAATAGGTGAAAAATTGCAGCCCTGCGGAATGCTAGACCAACGGTGGGCAACCCCCGGCCAGCGGGCCAGCTACGGCCCGCGAAAAATTTTTATCCGGCCCGCGAGATTTTCAGAAGAAATTATAAATATATATTTTTTTGATGTAATTCGTCTAGTTTATGCTAACAAAATCTTTGCAGCACCAGTTGTCACATTAAATAAATACTTTTTTCATTTATACATATAAATTTATTGTTTTATGATTAATAAGTTATTTTTTTCTAATTCTTTGTAATTTTTCGAAGACGATAAGAGAAATAAATGTAGTAATTAACTTATTTTTTTCAGTTCTTTAATATTTGCAGACTAAAAAATTACAGGTCACAAGAAGGTGTCAATTAACTACTACGGCCCGCGGAAAAAACGTAAAATTTATTCTGGCCCGTGTTATAAAAAAGGTTGCCCACCCTTGTGCTAGACGACACTAAAACATTTTTAGATTTATGATATTGTTATTGCACATATTGTCTTCTATTCACAGTATAACAAATTGTAAACTTTTTTTTTATGACTCGGTTCTTTTTACAAAAAACCGGTTCAGATTAATCTAAAATGATGGAAAATCAACGTCAAAGTGATACTGATTTGTTTTTACGGAAGGAAATCAATTTTATGGAATTTTTGGCTTCATTTTTATGTTTTACGCTGTGGTTGCTCTGGATGACCAATAATAGTTGAAAAATTTCATCATCAACCCCTCGTACGATTAGAAAAGACACAATAGATACGACGCTGAAAAAAAAATGGCTTTATTATAAAGCTAGAGAGTTGTAAAAATATGTTTCTTTGAGATTTTACCTGTATTTTTCGATGAAAATCGTGTTGGAGGGTGTTTATCTAAATAATAAATGAGTAAAATGAAATGATTGATAAAGTCAAATAGGTACTCTTTGTAGATCAGTACAAATAACATCAACAGTTAAATTAATTAGATTAGTAGCAGTAGATCGTTTCTTTCTAAATCCATGTTGAGTAACAGAATAGTTTAGATGTTATAATAAATATAAAAATGCAACATTATTTTGAAGATTTTTAGCAAAACTGTATTGAAAAAAATTTGATCCGTTGTTTGTAATAATTTACATCATTTTAAAGGAGATTCTGCATTTATTCTACTGAGCATAACTCCTGTTATATGCTCGATATCACTAATATTTTTAATTTTATAAGAATAATCTTTGTATTTATAAATCTCTGGTTTACAATCTTTTATTAAATTTGTAATATTTTCCTTCGGATAAGGTCTTCGGTATCCATAATTTGAGGTGTCGGTGTTATTTATGTTGTAATATTTGTCTTTTATAACGATTCCAGCATTTCGAAATATTTTATCTAAATTTATTTTTATATTCTTTTTATTTTGCGCAGAATTAATATTTACAAAATATTTAAGCATATTATATTTTGCTTCTATATTTTGACATATTGTTGGTGTTTCTGACGTATCAATAATACTTTGTGTAATTAGGAATTTGCTTAATTCTTTCCGATCATGAATTAAATTATGATTTTCGTAATACTGGACAATATCTCTTATAACTCGTTTTGCGAGCTTCATCATTAATTTTGTGGGACCGCCTCTATTTGTAGACACTGTCATAAACATCATTTCATAACTATAAAATATAGTTACGGCTGCTGAAATGAGAAGTTCTCGAGTGTTTTCTTCATAACGAGGAACTAAAGAAGTAAATATGAAAGCAGTTCGTAATTGTTGTTCGTATGTAATTTTATTTTTTATCCAATTTAATATTGGCCCCACTTTTGGAATAGAATTTAAAAAACTTCTTTGGTTTGAAGAACAATTTTTCAAAATAAACGTAGAATTTTCGATTTGTGTCTCAAATTCTGTGACAAAACATTTTACAAAGGTGTCCAACAGATTATCCGGATTCATATTAAATATTTAACTTTGTCCTGAAACCAAAAATTGTAATATGTACTGATTAAACTTAAAACAACAGCAATTGAAAAGGCTAAATGTTAATTTATTGATAAAATAAATGTAGAAAAAGTTATGAATTTTGTGTTCAACGTAAATAAATCTAAATAAGTTATTTGATTACTGAATTTTGATGTACCTATTTGTTAATAGTGTATATTAAGAACATAGGCCCATATTTTCACCTTACTTTTAAAAATAGTTTTTGTCAAAATTACTTTTGACGTATACTTAAAAATACTTATTAAGTAATTTTAATCAATTTATTTAAATTTTATAATATTAGATATAAAAAAATCTCCTGGTCAGATTACTCAATGTTCTTTTATCTACGTGTTTGTGTGCTTGTGAGTTAATCTTTTTTACATTTAACGTGAAAATAATTATTTCCCAAGAATACTGTTGCCTCAGATAGTGCTGCAAAGAAAAAGAAAGATTGGGGTTGAAATTATACTGATCTTTCACCATTAGAAAACCGTTTGTTGAAATTTCTATGGGTCTAGCAATAAAATGAAAATTTCTTAAAATAATTTTTCTTAGAATAACATCTGTTAAAGTTTTTTTATGTAACATTGTAAAACCACCAAAAATAACAAATTGTCAGTCTTAACTGAAGATGACCACAGTGTGGTCGAAATGTACATCTGATTTAGAAATAAATATATGAAGAAAAGATTTGTCTCAAAATTTTTAATTTATTAAAACTTCATGTACTCAACAATAAATAATAATACGATTATATTATTTACTAGTGTTATTTATTAAGAAAATTGATTTTTATGTTGATATTTTTGGGGGTGCGGAACGGATTAACTGGATTACCATTATTTTCAATGGGAAAGTTTGTTTCTAGATACGAGAAATTCGCTATACTCGTATCTCGAGATTTTACTGTATAGAAATACTTTTCATATATTTGATAAAATTTAGAAGGATGTATTTATTTGAAAGTGAAAAATAAAAGCACTTTTTCATAAACAAAAGAGGTGGAAATACGGGTCATAGTTTTCTTGCAAGGCAACGCTGTATTGTTAAACTATCTTTAAAGAAGAAATTTTTCTACTACTCCCGATGCCAGGTTTGTACCGCTTTCTTTACTTTATAACAGAGGTAAAGATTTTGTAAGCGTTCTTTTAGGACTTAGAAAGATCTACTTTCGCGTATTTCCTTATGTTTGAACTTATTGCGCTTGGAAATACGATAGAATAGGTCTCTTTGAATCTCAAAAACACAATTAACACCTCTGATAATGAAGAAACGAAAGCGATGTAAACCTGTCTTTGGGAGCAGCAAAAAAGTTTTTCACTGCAGAAATTCAGAAACTACTTGAACTATATAATAATTGTATCGTCTTTCTGAAAAACTATAAAAAAATGTGATATATATATATATATATATATATATATATATATATATATATATATATATAGTCATTTGTTCACAATTATTTTATTATAGCTTGTAAAAATATGAACTCTCCAACATGCGATAAATGCAACACAACTTTGACAATAAAACATAAAATTACAAAATGGAGAAAATACACTACACAAAGAAGACATTATCAAAAAATACCAAATAACCGAAAATAACACAAAACACAACAAATGTCAAATAAAACTGCTTTAGGTTAAAGTTTTGTATTAAATATTAATTTATAATCGACGTTTCGACGATCTCAACGTCCGTCTTCATCAGCAAAACTGATACAAATTACATTTACAGTAAATAAACAATCCATAGATATAAGTTACTACTTAACAAATAAGTCACTGAAGCACAAAATTTATAGATTTTTAATTAGCAAAAAATTTAAATTAAAGAAAACTTTAATATTACCGTGTGTATGCGGTTAGGTTTATGTTGAAAAGACAGGTATTGTTTGTCTCAAAATAAATGCAAAATGACTTCGACATCTTAATTTCGCCTAATTCATCACCACGGGGTATTTTCCTACCTGGGTGGCCAGGAGCGGAAAACCAATATTTTGATGAACATAATGTTGTAAAAGATTTTATAATAAATGTAAATAATAGTGTAATAAGTAGTAATAGCGAAAGTGACGAAAGCATTATTGTTGATTGTTTTGATTAATTATGTACATATTTTTATTCATATGAATTTAATGTTATCTCTCGGTAATTCAAAATTTTATTGTATTAACTAGTTACGTTTAAAATTAAATGAAGAACTGGATAACTATATTTGATGTGTTTTAAATTTAGTAAGAAAAATGTTAAATACCTCTCTGTTCTTTAACTCTTATAATCCGCTTAATCAGCTACCTGCTGGGATGGGCGGAAAAGTTATTTTGCAAGTATTTTGAGACAATCAGTCAATCTATTAGAACTGTTTCTAATAGATTGACTGAACATAAGAGGGCAATCATTCAGATAAATCTGCTTTTGCTAAACATGATGTAAAATTCGAAGATATTGTAGTAAATGCATGACCAGTCAATTCTGATAAGAGAAGCAATTGAAATTTATAAAGAAAAAGAGAACATCAATTATTTTGAAAGCACTGAGTTAAATAAAATTTGGCTTCCATTAATTAAAAAATCTATAAATTTTATTATATAGTTACTTATTTACTATTTAGTACTAAGTAACTTTTCTCTACTTCTTGTTATTTATGGTAAATGTCATTTATATCATTTTTCCTGATGAAGACGTACATTGAGTTTGTCGAAAGGTTGATTATAAACAAAATTTTAATATAATAAATTCTGAAATTTTTTTTACTAGGTTACAAGCCAAATGTTATAAACTTTCTGACAGAAATAAAAATGAAACACCAGATATAAATAACACCACAAAAGTACTCTAGCAGGCATTAATAGCCGATAAAGCTATTAGGAAGAGAAGAAAAAACAAACAAACTAATATACATGCATAAAATAATTAACCAAGAAGAATTTTGACACATTTACATAATTGGCAAAAGAATAATATTACTTGAATATTAAAAATAATTATATCGAAACATGTACTTACCTTTTAATAAGCATAAAATGGATTTTGTATGGATTAATATTTTATTTGCAAATTAATTACTGCGAAAATATTCTTATATGCAACACCTAAGAAACAGCAATGTGCAGTATCTTCAACAGGTACTACCCGCCATATTATTATGACGTAATGCATCATTTTATTTTCTAACATTTTTTTTTATTCTTAAAAAAAAAAACAATAAATTGTTAAAAAAATTTTAAACAACGCTTTGTATCAATATGTTTATTATTTGAAAAAAATGTAAATACATAGAGATATTAAAAAATAAATTAAAATAATAATAATAATTTAAAATAATATTTTAAAAATATTTTATTTATTAAATAATTAATTAATTTTTTATAATTTAAAATATATACATTTTCTTAAAATTTAAATGTGTAAATAAATTATGTATACATATATATATATATATATATATATATATATATATAAATATAGTTATATATATATATATATATATATATATATATATAAATATAGTTATATATATATATATATATATATATATATATATATATATATATATATATATATATATTTCGGGATATAACTAATTTCGAGGTAGTAGAAAAAGTTTATGCCACACCCTGTTAGGTATATTTCGTGATTATATATATATATATATATATATATATATAAAATCATGTAATGTACCCAAAAGGGTGTGGCATTAATTTGTTCCATTATCCTTAAATTAGTTTTCTCAAAACAGCTCTCATATAATACAATTAAAATTACTAACCTGTTTAAGATTGAAATTTTTTTTCTTATTTTGCATTTTCGAAAATTATTCCAAAAATCAATATCCTTTAAGAAGTCTTCAACTTCTTCCGTCCTCATTGCAATTTCATTCATAGTAGAATTTATGCTTTTTGCCATTTAAAATTGAATAAAATTATTAGAGTTCACTTTTACACTATAACTAGGAAACCCGTGACCCTTAAAGGGTCACGTTTGAAGTCGAAAATAGTAACAAACACAACACATAGACACAGTATACGTAGACACGTAGAAATACGTAAATATAAAATAATAGATTCAAAATTTTTGATTTAAGCTTTTCTTATTTATCCGACGAAAAATTCGAATATTCCATCTTCATTCTCTTGGTAGTTTTATTGCCGTTTATATTAGATTTTGCTCGTTTGGGCATGATACAAAATTTTTATAATACAACAATATCAATGAAATGTACTTTTTACTCTTATTTTAATGAAAAAAATGTAAGTAAATGCACTGATATATGTAAAAAAAATGTACTTGCAATATATTGTGACAGCTGTTTATTTATATATTTCATTCATTTTTTTCATAGCTATCTAAGTTTATTTTTGACATTTGCATTATTAACATAGTTTTTCAAATTTTTGAGAACCAAGATGAAATCGTAGAAAGATGAAACTTGCCTATTCTCAAATAGGGGATGAACCAATTAAAATGACACCACTCCCATCAAAATCGGTTCAGGGGTTTAGGAGGAGATGGGGCAGAAACATATATACAAACATACATACAAACATTTGTCAATTAGAGATATGAATTTATAATTTTTCGTAACGCTTATCTAGCTGATAAATAAATATTTTACACTAATAACTTATTAAATTGTTCTTGAGTATTATTCTATTTTAAATATTAACAATATTATTAATAATATTAAATTAAATAATAATAATAAAATGTATTAAAATTTATTTAGTTTCAATGAAAGTATATGAAAATATGTCACTGTAATGAATAACGCATTACTAACCACACACATTAAATCAGCAATTATTAAAATATTTATTATCAGTAAGTTCACAAAGTTATCTTCCATATATGTATTTTGTTTGCGTTATTTCCTATTCTGATTATTTTAAATTCTAGAAATTTGTGCCTTAACATATAAATGCGTAAGTTCTAATTTCGTTATTTCGGTATTATTACCACTTTGACTGCAAGGAAAAGTGGTATAGCGTTTGGTACGGTGTTTGTAACATTTTCAAAAGAACAAAAATTGTGTATAGATCAGACGAATCCGAATTTAGTTTATGTGGGTGCATGGATGTGCGTCGTCAGCTCGCTCGGTCGTCAGTCAAAATTTTGCGATCGCAACTCATCCTAGACGGTTCGACCGATTTTAATGAAATTTTCAGGATAAATTTACCTAGTGCTCAGGATGGTTATGTGGTTTTATTTTTTTTTTCAGTGATGCCAACTTTCCGAGAAAAAAATTACTAAAGTTTTTAAAAATTTATTGTGGCTACATTATTTATCCGATTTTGATCAAATTTTCAGAAAAGTTTCTTCTAGTCTATGGCATAAGTTGAGATTATCTGTGTATTTCAAGTTTGAAAATTCTCATCCATTCATGTTAGGGATATGTGTTTTAATTTAATTAAATGAAACACAACACAAGTATAGTAAAGATATTTTATTCTTATTAAGCAGTGATTACTTTAACCGCTATCTGAAGAGTGAAACTATTGAACATACGAAAAATATATGTCTATCTAAAAGTTTACATTATAGAGCGTCTAGATTAATATTTACGTTATATATTATATGGTGTTTTAAGTTATTGGTTTTTATTTGTTTTGTAAACATTCATTTTGTAGATTATAATAAATGAAAACTCAACACATTCACTATTGGATTTTAAAATAACAAACATACGTACAAATAACATTTCAAATTTTATATATACCAATATTAGAAGTATATGGGTAAACCCATATATAGACCACTTTGATATTTCTCGGAAAATTGGCAACACAATATTTTTAATAAAATTATAATTTATGTGGGCACTAGAACACTGGCTGTCCGAAGCAGAATTAGAACACTTTCAACTTAAAAACTATTCAGTGCGTAGTGTGTTTTCGAGGAAAAATAAATCTGGTGGAGGTGTCATTATATTAGGCAAAAATAATATGGAAATTTCTGCCTGTAATTTCATAAATAGTTTAGCAATTGAGTGTGTGTTAGAAATATGTGCTATAAAAATTGTAGTTTCGTTTAATCGACCCGCTCCAGAAATCTTATATCTTCTAGCCTTTTATTGATCACCGGACCAATGAATTTGTTTATAGTTTAGATGAGGTCCTGACTGCTTTATTTACAAAGGTAAAAAATCCTAATGTTATCTTGTGTGGTGACTTTAATGTAGATTTTCTTTGTGATTCAAAAATTCGTACAGACTTAGTAGATGTACTGAATTCATATTGTTTAAATTATACTATAAAAGAGTCTACCAGAATAACAAATACATCTGCTACTTGCATTGATAGTATCTGTACTAACTTAAAATTTAATTTTTATAAATCAGCTGTTATTGATTTAGCTTTGTCAGACCATGCTGGTCAAGTGATCAAGGTATTTAGTTACAAAAACCATACAAGCACAAACTTTAAAGTTGGCAGATTATACAATGATACAAACCTACGTTACTTCGAATATTTAATGTTAAATACAGACTGGTCAGAACTGTATAGTTCCATTGACTTTAATGTGAAATGTAAAATATTTATCGATATAATTGTATATAATTTAAATGTTGCAATACCTGTAAAAAAATTTAGAGCTAATACTAATTGCAGTAACATTACTTGGTTAACACAAGGTATTCGTATTTCGGCTAATAAATTGAAATTTCTTAATTATTTAGTTAAATATATAGACAATACTGAATTGCGTCTGTATTAAAATAAATACAAATTAGTGTATAGAAGAGTACTATTCCTTGCTAAAAAAACCGATAATTTTAGCAAAATTAATAAATCAACTAATAAAACTAAAGAAATGTGGAAAATAATCAATAACAATATATCAACTAAAAACAATAAGCACAAAAAAATTGAATTATTCTCTAATAATTCGATAATAAAAGATCCTATTTCTGTTGCAGATTGCTTTAATGAGCATTATGCAAATATTGTTGAAAATAAAACCGCAAATATCAGTGAATATAGTATATTAAACCGGGTGAGTAATAGTATTTTTCTAGAACCTGTTTCCGAATCCAAAATTATTGAAACAATTCATGAACTCAATAGTTCTAATTCGTGCGGTACTGATGATATTAGCTCTAAAATTTTAAAAATTGCTTGTTATTCAATTAGTTAACATCTAGTGTATTTAATAAATAAATTATTTGTATTGGGAATTTTTCCTGATGTTTTTAAGACAGCAAAAATAAATCCAGTTTTTAAAAAGGGTGATCCAACTCTGGTTTACAACTACAGGCCACTTGCTTTGCTTTCAAATATTTCCAAAATTTTTGAAAAACTTATGATCAAGAGACTGCTTATCTTTCTAAACAAAAATAAAATTCTTAACAATAACCAGTTTGGTTTCAAAAAACGAAAATTCACTATAGATGCTATAAATAATTTTATAAATTATATTTACAACAATTTAGACAGTAATAGAAAAGTGGTAGAAATATTTCTGGACTTGAGCAAGGCATTTGACCGTGTTGACCATAACTTACTTTTATTAAAATTGGAAAAATATGGTATAAGAGGCAATGCCCTAAATTGGCTGTCAACTTACTTAACAAACAGACAGCAAATTGTAGAAATTGATAATTCACAATCTTCTGCACGACATATGAAACAGGGAGTGCCTCAGGGCTCCATACTAGGGCCTTTACTATTCATTTTTTATATGAATGATATAGCTAGTAATAATGATCTAAATAAAATAACTTGCCTTTATGCAGATGATACTGCCATAGCAATATCGAACAACAACACACTAGATGTCACTAATCTCTCTAATTACTATCTCACAACGTTAATCAATTGGTTCAGTGCTAATAATTTATTATAATATATATATATATATATATATATATATATATATATATATATAATAATATATAATATATATAATAATATATAATATATATAATATATAATAATAAAACTCAAGCAATATCATTTACTACCTTGCATAAACAAAATGAATCATCGATCCTAGTTAAAATCAATCATAAATCTGTACCGGTAAGTACAGAAGTAAAATACCTTGGCTTAAATATAGATTGCCAACTAAAGTGAGATCAACTTGTAGATCACATTTGCAAAAAACTTGCTAGTACTTGTTATGCTTTCAGTAGATTGAGAAATTTGGTAGAAATTTCAGTATTAAAAAATTATTATTTTGCTAATTTTCAATCCATTCTGACGTATGGTATTATTTTTTGGGGTAGTTCCACTTCTGCACACAGAGTTTTCTTAATTCAAAAACGAATATTCAGACTATTGGCAAAGATTCAATCATATGATTCCTGTAGAAGTTATTTCAAGTATTACAATATTTTACCAGTACCTTGTTTGTATATTTATCACCTTTTAATTTATGTAAAAAGTAACATACATTTATTTGAGACACATAAAGATAAACATGGTTATGATACTAGAAATAAAGAGAAACTGATAACTAAAAAAATTAGCAGAACGTTATCAATAAAAAATCTGAATTTTGCCGGAATATCATTATACAATAAACTACCTGACGATATTAAAAATAGTACTTTAAAGTCATTTAAACGAAAAATATATAGTTTTTTTAGTATTAAACTGCTTGTATTCTGTTAGTGAATTTTTGGAAAGTCAGTTCTAATAAGACTCTGTAATTTATTAATTTATTGTATGATACTCTATTTTGCTTTTGTACACTTTTTGTATATTATTGTATTTTTTGACTTTTTTTATATCCAGCTGCAACAGAAATAAAGACTATTATTATTATTATTATTATTATTATTATTAAGAAACTTTTCTGAAAATTTGATCAAATTCGAATAAATAATATAGCCACAATGAATTTAAAAAAAAATTTGTGATTTTTTTCTCGATAAGTTAGCAACATTGTATTTTGTTAAAATTGCATAATTTATTTAGGCACTAAGAAAATTTTTTATGATTAGAATCGGTTAAATAGTGGTCATAATAAATTTTTTTACAAAATTTAGTAATTTTTTCTCAGAAAGTTAGCAACACTGAATATTAATAAAATTATATAATTAATAAGAGCATTAGAGAAATCTATTCTAAAAATTTGATCAAAATCGGATAAATAATGTAGACACAGTGAATTTTTAAAAATTTTAGTAATTTTTTTCTCGGAAAGTTGACATCACTGAAAAAAATAAAACCACATAACTATCCTGAGTACTAGGTAAATTTATCCTGAAAATTTCATTAAAATCGGTCGAACCGTCTAGGAGGAGTTGCGATCGCAAAATTTTGACTGACGACCGAGCGAGCTGACGACACACATCCATACACCCACATAAACTAAGTTCGGATTCGTCTGATCTAGAGGCTATATGAAGGATTTCTATACACAATTTTTGTTTTTTTGAAAATGTTACAGACACCGTACCAAACGCTATACCACTTTTCCTTGCAGTCAAAGTGGTAATAATACCGAAATAACGAAATTAGAACTTACGCATTTATATGTTAAGGCACAAATTTCTAGAATTTAAAATAATCAGAATAGGAAATAACGCAAACAAAATACATATATGGAAGATAACTTTGTGAACTTACTGATAATAAATATTTTAATAATTGCTGATTTAATGTGTGTGGTTAGTAATGCGTTATTCATTACAGTGACATATTTTCATATACTTTCATTGAAACTAAATAAATTTTAATACATTTTATTATTATTATTATTTAATTTAATATTATTAATAATATTGTTAATATTTGAAATAGAATAATACGCAAGAACAATTTAATAAGTTATCAGAGTAAATTATTTATTTATCAGCTAGATAAGCGTTACGAAAAATTATAATATATAGTGTAAAAGTGAACTGTAATAATTTGGTTCAATTTTAAATTGCAAAAAGCATAAATTCTATTATGAATAAAATTGCAATGAGGACGAAAGAAGTTGAAGACTTCTTAAAGGATATCGATTTTTGGAATAATTTTCGAAAATGCAAAATAAGAAAATAAGTTTCAAACTTAAACAGGTTAGTAATTTTAATTGTATTATATGAGAGCTGTTTTGAGAAAACTAATTTAGGGATAGTGGAACAAATTTATACCACACCCTTTTGGGTACATTACGTGATTTTATATATATATATATATATATATATAATCACGAAATATACCTAACAGGGTGTGGCATAAACTTTTTCTACTACCTCAAAATTAGTTATATCCCGAAATATATATATATATATATATATATATATATATATATATATATATATATATGTATACATAATTTATTTACACATTTAAATTTTAAGAAAATATATATATTTTAAATTATAAAAAATTTATTAATTATTTAATAAATAACATATTTTTAAAATATTATTTTAAATTATTATTATTATTTTAAATTATTTTTTAATATCTCTATGTTTTTACATTTTTTTCAAATAATAAACATATTGATACAAAGCGTTGTTTAAAATTTTTTTAACAATTTATTGTTTTTTTTTTTCAGAATAAAAAAAAATGTTAGAAAATAAAATGATGCATTACGTCATAATAATATGGCGGGTAGTACCTGTTGAAGATACTGCACATTGCTGTTTCTTAGGTGTTGCATATAAGAATATTTTCGCAGTAATTAATTTGCAAATAAAATATTAATCCATACAAAATCCATTTTATGCTTATTAAAAGGTAAGAACATGTTTCGATATAATTATTTTTAATATTCAAGTAATATTATTCTTTTGCCAATTATGTAAATGTGTCAAAATTCTTGTTGGTTAATTATTTTATGCATGTATATTAGTTTGCTTGTTTTTTCTTCTCTTCCTAATAGCTTTATCGGCTATTAATGCCTGCTAGAGTACTTTTGTGGTGTTATTTATATCTGGTGTTTCATTTTTATTTCTGTCAGAAAGTTTATAACATTTGGCTTGTAACCTAGTAAAAAAAATTTCAGAATTTATTATATTAAAATTTTGTTTATAATCAACCTTTCGACAAACTCAATGTACGTCTTCATCAGGAAAAATGATATAAATTACATTTACCATAAATAACAAGAAGTAGAGAAAAGTTACTTAGTACTAAATAGTAAATAAGTAACTATATAATAAAATTTATAGATTTTTTAATTAATGGAAGCCAAATTTTTATTAACTCAGTGCTTTCAAAATAATTTATGTTCTCTTTTTCTTTATAAATTTCAATTGCTTCTCTTATCAGAATTGACTGGTCATGCATTTACTACAATATCTTCGAATTTTACATCATTTAGCAAAAGCAGATTTATCTGAATGATTGCCCTCTTATGTTCAGTCAATCTATTAGAAACAGTTCTAATAGATTGACTGATTGTCTCAAAATACTTGCAAAATAACTTTTCCGCCCATCCCAGCAGGTAGTTGATTAAGCGGATTGTAAGAGTAAAAGAACAGAGAGGTATTTAACATTTTTTTACTAACTTTAAAACACATCAAATATAGTTATTCAGTTATTCATTTAATTTTAAACGTAACTAGTTAATACAATAAAATTTTGAATTACCGGGAGATAAAATTAAATTCATATGAATAAAAATATGTACATAATTAATCAAAACAATCAACAATAATGCTTTCGTCACTTTCGCTATTACTACTTATTACACTATTATTTACATTTATTATAAAATCTTTTACAACATTATGTTCATCAAAATATTGGTTTTCCGCTCCTGGCCACCCAGGTAGGAAAATACCCCGTGGTGATGAATTAGGCGAAATTAAGATGTCGAAGTCATTTTGCATTTATTTTGAGATAAACAATACCTGTCTTTTCAACATAAACCTAACCGCATACACACGGTAATATTAAAGATTTCTTTAATTTAAATTTTTTGTTAATTAAAAATCTATAAATTTTGTGCTACAGTGACTTATTTGTTAAGTAGTAACTTATTTCTATGGATTGTTTATTTACTGTAAATGTAATTTGTATCAGTTTTGCTGATGAAGACGGACGTTGAGATCGTCGAAACGTCGATTATAAATTAATATTAATACAAAACTTTAACCTAAAGCAGTTTTATTTGACATTTGTTGTGTTTTGTGTTATTTTCGGTTATTTGGTATTTTTTGATAATGTCTTCTTTGTGTAGTGTATTTTCTCCATTTTGTAATTTTATGTTTTATTGTCAAAGTTGTGTTGCATTTATCGCATGTTGGAGAGTTCATATTTTTACCAGCTATAATAAAATAATTGTGAACAGATGACTATATATATATATATATATATATATATATATATATATATATATATATATATATATATATATTACATTTTTTTATAGTTTTCCAGAAAGACGATACAATTATTATATAGTTCAAGTAGTTTCTGAATTTCTGCAGTGAAAAACTTTTTTGCTGCTCCCAAAGACAGGTTTACATCGCTTTCGTTTCTTCATTATCAGAGGTGTAAATTGTGTTGTCGTTTTTTTGAGATTCAAAGAGACCTATTCTATCGTATTTCCAAGCGCAATAAATTCAAACATAAGGAAATACGCGAAAGTAGATCTTTCTAAGTCCTAAAAGAACGCTTACAAAATCTTTACCTCTGTTATAAAGTAAAGAAAGCGGTACAAACCTGGCATCGAGAGTAGTCGAAAAATTTCTTCTTTAAAGATAGTTTAACAATACAGCGTTGCCTTGCAAGAAAACTATAACCCGTATTTCCACCTCTTTTGTTTATGAAAAAGTGCTTTTATTTTTCACTTTCAAATAAATACATCCTTCTAAATTTTATCAAATATATGAAAAGTATTTCTATACAGTAAAATCTCGAGATACGAGTTTAATTCGTTTCAGCGTTGAGCTCGTATAGCGAATTTCTCGTATCTAGAAACAAACTTTCCCATTGAAAATAATGGTAATCCAGTTAATCCGTTCCGCACCCCCAAAAATATCAACATAAAAATCAATTTTCTTAATAAATAACACTAGTAAATAATATAATCGTATTATTATTTATTGTTGAGTACATGAAGTTTTAATAAATTAAAAATTTTGAGACAAATCTTTTCTTCATATATTTATTTCTAAATCAGATGTACATTTCGACCACACTGTGGTCATCTTCAGTTAAGACTGACAATTTGTTATTTTTGGTGGTTTTACAATGTTACATAAAAAAACTTTAACAGATGTTATTCTAAGAAAAATTATTTTAAGAAATTTTCATTTTATTGCTAGACCCATAGAAATTTCAACAAACGGTTTTCTAATGGTGAAAGATCAGTATAATTTCAACCCCAATCTTTCTTTTTCTTTGCAGCACTATCTGAGGCAACAGTATTCTTGGGAAATAATTATTTTCACGTTAAATGTAAAAAAGATTAACTCACAAGCACACAAACACGTAGATAAAAGAACATTGAGTAATCTGACCAGGAGATTTTTTTATATCTAATATTATAAAATTTAAATAAATTGATTAAAATTACTTAATAAGTATTTTTAAGTATACGTCAAAAGTAATTTTGACAAAAACTATTTTTAAAAGTAAGGTGAAAATATGGGCCTATGTTCTTAATATACACTATTAACAAATAGGTACATCAAAATTCAGTAATCAAATAACTTATTTAGATTTATTTACGTTGAACACAAAATTCATAACTTTTTCTACATTTATTTTATCAATAAATTAACATTTAGCCTTTTCAATTGCTGTTGTTTTAAGTTTAATCAGTACATATTACAATTTTTGGTTTCAGGACAAAGTTAAATATTTAATATGAATCCGGATAATCTGTTGGACACCTTTGTAAAATGTTTTGTCACAGAATTTGAGACACAAATCGAAAATTCTACGTTTATTTTGAAAAATTGTTCTTCAAACCAAAGAAGTTTTTTAAATTCTATTCCAAAAGTGGGGCCAATATTAAATTGGATAAAAAATAAAATTACATACGAACAACAATTACGAACTGCTTTCATATTTACTTCTTTAGTTCCTCGTTATGAAGAAAAGACTCGAGAACTTCTCATTTCAGCAGCTGTAACTATATTTTATAGTTATGAAATGATGTTTATGACAGTGTCTACAAATAGAGGCGGTCCCACAAAGTTAATGATGAAGCTCGCAAAACGAGTTATAAGAGATATTGTCCAGTATTACGAAAATCATAATTTAATTCATGATCGGAAAGAATTAAGCAAATTCCTAATTACACAAAGTATTATTGATACGTCAGAAACACCAACAATATGTCAAAATATAGAAGCAAAATATAATATGCTTAAATATTTTGTAAATATTAATTCTGCGCAAAATAAAAAGAATATAAAAATAAATTTAGATAAAATATTTCGAAATGCAGGACTCGTTATAGAAGACAAATATTACAACATAAATAACACCGACACCTCAAATTATGGATACCGAAGACCTTATCCGAAGGAAAATATTACAAATTTAATAAAAGATTGTAAACCAGAGATTTATAAATACAAAGATTATTCTTATAAAATTAAAAATATTAGTGATATCGAGCATATAACAGGAGTTATGCTCAGTAGAATAAATGCAGAATCTCCTTTAAAATGATGTAAATTATTACAAACAACGGATCAAATTTTTTTCAATACAGTTTTGCTAAAAATCTTCAAAATAATGTTGCATTTTTATATTTATTATAACATCTAAACTATTCTGTTACTCAACATGGATTTAGAAAGAAACGATCTACTGCTACTAATCTAATTAATTTAACTCTTGATGTTATTTGTCTTGATCTACAAAGAGTACCTATTTGACTTTATCAATCATTTCATTTTACTCATTTATTATTTAGATAAACACCGTCCAACACGATTTTCATCGAAAAATACAGGTAAAATCCCAAAAAAACATATTTTTACAACTCTCTAGCTTTATAATAAAGCCATTTTTTTTCAGCGTCGTATCTATTGTGTCTTTTCTAATCGTACGAGGGGTTGATGATGAAATTTTACAACTATTATTGGTCATACAGAGCAACCACAGCGTAAAACATAAAAATGAAGCCAAAAATTCCATAAAATTGATTTCCAGTCCGTAAAAACAAATCAGTATCACTTTGACGTTGATTTTCCTTCATTTTAGATTAATCTGAACCGGTTTTTTGTAAAAAGAACCGAGTCATAAAAAAAAGTTTACAATTTGTTATACTGTGAATAGAAGACAATATGTGCAATAACAATATCATAAATCTAAAAATGTTTTAGTGTCGTCTAGCACAAGGGTGGGCAACCTTTTTTTATAACACGGGCCAGAATAAATTTTACGTTTTTTCCGCGGGCCGTAGTAGTTAATTGACACCTTCTTGTGACCTGTAATTTTTTAGTCTGCAAATATTAAAGAAATGAAAAAAATAAGTTAATTACTACATTTATTTCTCTTATCGTCTTCGAAAAATTACAAAGAATTAGAAAAAAATAACTTATTAATCATAAAACAATAAATATATATGTATAAATGAAAAAAGTATTTATTTAATGTGACAACTGGTGCTGCAAAGATTTTGTTAGCATAAACTAGACGAATTACATCAAAAAAATATATATTTATAATTTCTTCTGAAAATCTCCCGGGCCGGATAAAAATTTTTCGCGGGCCGTAGCTGTCCCGCGGGCCGGGGGTTGCCCACCGTTGGTCTAGCATACCGCAGGGCTCAAATTTGCACCTTTTACTATTTACTAATTATATACATTGTTGACAAATATGTAATAACTTGTCATAAATTGCTTTTGATACAGACGATTTAAAAATAACAGATCTCAATAATCTAAATAATTGCTGTAAGCAATACCAATTAAGTTCGAATCCAACAAAAATGTAAAACTGTTTCTAATTACCGTAAAAAAATATTATATAATGACTGATTTGTACACTTTCGTAAGTACATGTGATAAGTATAATAGAACAAATAAAAGATTTCAATGTTTTGCTAACAGAATATTAGGTTGTACTATTTGAAACTCTCTTAGATTTACTAATATACAAGTCTGATAAATTTTTAATTAACCTATGTATTTTCTATGTTAAAATATTGTATTTTTATGGTATCCAATTTACAATAAGAAAATCAGAGAATTAAAGTCTGTGCAGAGAAGGTATTTAAAATTCTTGAAGTACAAATGTGATAACGTCTATATAATAATTTATATAAATTATTGAATAATCTTATAGATCAGCCAACATTGTTTGAGCACAGTTACATTTTCATGTACTATGAATTACATTTGTATTACATTATCTGATTTGCCTGATTATTATTTATATTATTATTTATAAATTTTAAAATATTTTTACATGCTCATGTTCCATTATATAATTTTTATATATATTCTTATTTTATAAATTGTTATTCCTTTATAACGTATTATTTTTAATAAATAAAATAATAAATAATTTGTAAAGCAAAAAGTTCTTTATTTTAACACGTAACAACCTTAAAAAAAGTAATAACAAATGAAAAATCTAGAACTTTTTTATAATAATTTACAATTGGGATTAATTTATTTGAAAATATTAGATATAAGAGAAAAGTTTATATTAATTTTTTTGCCACATACATTTTTATTTTAATTGTGCCATATTATAATTACCATTTATATAATGAAATTACTTAAATTAAATGTTATAAAAATTTTTATAAAATTTTATATTTGCATCTAGCTTTTATATTAGATATATATATATATATATATATATATATATGTAATATTGTTTGATATAATATCGATTTATCGTTATACACAGAGTTTACCTTCCGATACGCTTTCACGACACTAGATTCACTATACCACATCAGCACAAGCACAAACACATCCGACACTATTCACTGCGCTCACCAGACTGAGTTTTATCCTTCTGCCGGGTTCTTGGGGGCGAAGAGGGAAGGACGCTAACAATCAAACGTTACACCACCTCCTACCAGCTGAAGCCTACTCCTGGAGGCTTCTCGAATTTTCGACCGGGCTAGGTCCCTGGCTCGTCGGGCTGGAAGCAGACGTCGGGGCGGCGCGGTTCCTGCAGTCGTTGTTGAGGGTGGTGAAATCGTCACGCCTTGGGTATCCCGCTCCACGGGGGTGTCTTCCGTAGAAGTTGAAGTACATGGTAGCGTGGTTGCTGGCACGTCGTTCGGTAGCTCTTGCATAGACGTATCATCTGGCGTCGTGGGCGGCGATGGTAACTGATCTGGCCGGGGAATGGTAGGTACCTCCTCGGCCTCAACAATAACTTCTTCCCTCGCATTTGGCGGAACCCGGCTTGGCTCCCGATCCACGACCTCGGTGACAGGATCCGGCAAAGCTATGGAGCGCCTCGGAATATTCTCCTGTTCATTGGGTTGACCGTGCCAGCTTCTCTCGGACTGATAGTACGTGGTACGAGGAATCCGATGGGCCCAATGGTAAATCTTAATATTAAAACCCCTGTCCGCAAAGACCCTGTTTATTACTTCCTTGACACGGTCCGGTTCTAATCGATCGCAACCGCATCCGATCATTGGCATGGCTAAATGTTTTACTCGATGCTGTTCAGCCAGCTCACGTAAGCATACAAGGGAAACTTCTAAATCTTCATACTCTGGTAAAGCATTACTAAATTTCTTGGTTACCAAGTAATACACATATCGTCCTCCTCGTCGAAGATATGCTACTCCACCTGTTTTTGCCTTTTGGCGTAATAGTTCTTCCTGTCCTCCGAATCGCTTTCTAAATTGCACAGCGATCCCTGCACCCATGTGCATATCTTCAGCTACACAATGTACCAGTGCGTACCTTTGTGATGCGGCAAATAAATTATCAACCACTTCTGTGACTTGAGTAGGTTGATGAGTCTGGTTATCCTGTTTACATGGCCGGCCTGGTCGCCGGGCCGCTCGCTCCTGCTGTGCTTGTTCCGGTCCCGGCTGGCGAGTACATTCCTTCAATCGGTCGTGGTGCACGACCATTCTTTTTCTCGGAAACGCCGTGTGTTGTACCCTATATGTACTCATGCCGATGTCCTTGATTATACGATACGGACCCGTCCACGGCTTATGCAGCTTTACAGTTTCACCTACTCGCGGAATCGGGTGGTGCACCCAGACTAGCTGACCACATTCATACTTTCGTTCACGCGTATTCTGGTCGTAGTATGTTTTCTGTCGAAGATGTGCCGTATTTAAACATTCTCTAGCCGTCTTATGGCTTGTCTCCAGTGAATTCCGCAGAAAATTAATATATTCTTTCGCGGAATAAAAGGACTCTCCAGGCGGTAGTCCGTATTGTATATCAGCCGGTAACTTAACTTCGGTACCAAACATTAACATGTTTGGAGTGTGTCTGGTTGACTCATGACGGCTCGAACGATATGCCAACATAACGTGCGGCAACTCCACGTCCCAGCATCGTTGACGCTCACCAGCCCAGTGGCTAAGCATGTCCAAAAGTGTCCGGTTGAACCGTTCTACCATTCCGTCAGACTGCGGCCGGAACGGAGATGTTCTTGTTTTCTTTACTGATAGTAATCTGCATAGCTCGGCAAACAGTGTAGATTCAAACTGCCTACCTTGGTCCGTGTGTATCGTCTCCGGTGTGCCAAATCGACATATAAACTCATCGACTAATTTCCTCGCAATTGTTTCCGCTTTTTGGTCGGGAAGTGCGTATGCCTCCGTCCATTTTGTAAAATAATCGGCTACCACCATAATATAAGTGTTACCAAAACTAGTGGTAGGTAATGGTCCTAGGATATCAATTGCGACGCGTTCCAATCTTCTACTTGCAACATATGTCTGTAGTTCTGCTCATGGTACGGGAGCTGGTGTTTTTCTGCGGCTACACTCTTCACATTCACGACACCAATTGGCAACATCTTTTTCCATACCGCTCCAATAAAATCTCTCCTGAATGCGTTTTAACGTCTTTGTTACGCCCAGATGGGCACCCGAGATTGCTTCATTATGATAGTCTTGCATAATTTGGCTTGTAAGTGCTTTCGGAATCACCACGCGATATTTAAGTCGACCTTGAATCCGCTCTGTTATACATAATAGATTTCCATTCAGCTTTGGTTGTAATCGAAGAAGACGCTTCGGTAGTTCTGACATTGTTGAGTCGTTCACGTTGCCTGATTTTATTGCGCGAATCATTACTTCACATTCTGGATCTTTTCGTTGTTCTTGCGCAATGATAGTTTCCTCAGTCTCAGTTTCCACCTCACTTTTGGGTCCCACGCCGCTTAACACAACCTCTTCTCCCCCCCTTGAGACCGGCAATGCTCCGCATTGTGTGCAAGGGTGTCTGGAGAGAGCGTCCGCGTTCCCGTGCTGCTTTCCCGGACGATGTATGACGTCCATATTAAATTCGGCTAAAATTTCTAGCCATCTGGCTATTTGGCCCTCAGGCTCGCGGAAATTTCTAAGCCATATCAGGCAATTGTGGTCTGTTCTAGCCAGAAAATGGTTTCCGATAAGGTATACGCGAAAATGTTTACACGCGTTCACTAATGCTAACAGTTCACGACGAGTCGTGCAATATTGACGCTCCTGTTTTGTTAAAGCGCGACTATAATACGCGATTACACATTCCATACCGTTCTGCACTTGACTTAAGACGGCGCCTATGCCAGTACTACTTGCATCAGCATCCAGAATAAATTGTTTAGATGGTTGCGGATATGCCAGAATTGGAGAGTTTATCAAAAACGTTTTTAACTTATTAAAAGCACTTTCACACGCTTCGGACCATACATATTGTTCCCCTTTATTTAATAGTCTGTGAAGCGGATCGGCTATTTGTGCGAAGTTTTTCACAAACCTACGATAATATGAAGCCAACCCCAAAAAGGCACGTAACTCGGTCAAATTGGTGGGGATTGGCCACTCACGCACAACACGTATTTTAGCTGGGTCAGTTGAGATACCCTGTTCGTTCACAACATGTCCTAGAAATTCTACTTCCCGCGCGAATAATTTGCACTTCGACGGGTTCACTTTTAACCCCGCTTTTACTAACTGCGAAAATACCTCGCTTAATCGCTCTAAATGTTCCTCAAAGTTTTTTCCGAACACAATTACATCGTCCAAGTAGACTAACGCGGTACGCCAATGTAGTCCGTCTAGCACTAGATCCATAAGTCGCTGGAACGTAGCTGGCCCATTACAAACCCCGAATGGTAGCACATTGAATTGGTATAGGCCTGAGCCGATAGAGAACGCTGTTTTGGGTTTATCTTCAGGTTCTAGTTCGCATTGCCAGTATCCGGATTGAAGATCTAGTGCTGAAAATAGTGTGGCTCCTGATAATGAGTCCAACACCGTATCAATGCGAGGAAGCGGGTAACTGTCTTTTACTGTGACATTATTTAGCTTCCTAAAATCTACGCAGAGTCTGAGAGATCCGTCTTTCTTTTTAGCTAGCACAACTGGGGAACACCATGGTGAAGAAGAGGGACTGATGACATCGGACTCGACCATTCTTTCGATTTCATGTTCAGCCTCTCTTCGGTATGCTATCGGTAAACGCCGTGGCGATTGCCGTATCGGTGTGGCATCTCCTGTGTTAATTCGATGACGCAATACTTTCGTACGGCCTGTATCGTCCTTATCTTTTGCCACTGCAGCCTCAAATTGATTAAGTCTGTCTTTGGCACGTTTCAGTTCCTGCGCTGACAGATTTGTTGACGCATCAGTCCAATCAAATCTGTCAGATGCCTTCATTGTTGCTTTATCGGTAGTTTTTCTTTGTGGATTTACTACTGTACAAGCAAATGCCGTGCCAATACGCGAATTTTGTTTCATCGTCACCGTTTCTGAGGACACGTTTCTAATTAAAGCCGACCCTTCGCATCCTTTTATAACTGATCGACCTATAATACACCCCGATTTCTCAAATTGTACGACATTTGGTTCTATTAAATTAGTGTCATTCAACAACTGTTTGTCTGTTACACGAATGGGCACTATAACTTCGGTACGTGCCGGTATGATCGTAGTACTACACAACATCACAGCGGCACTTGCTTTAGAAATCTCTGGCACTTTAACGTTTTGGATTTCAACGCACCCCGCAGCCGGATCAACACGGCATTTAAATCGTCTCATAAAATTACACCCGATCACGCATTGTTCAGCCAAGTTTTTACACACACTTAACTCTATCACTGCAGTAACTGGTCCAATTGAAGTCTCCAGCTCACCCGTCCCGAGCACCTGCATAGTCTCACCTCCAGCCTGAATAACAGTTGCACTGGAATAACGTAACTGTCCATTGCCTACCTGGTTCCAGACACTTTCGCGGACAAAACAACGCGAGGCCCCAGTGTCCATCAAAAACGTGACTGGATGACCGTTAATGTGCCCCGCTACACGCACGACGGGGGCATCCTCATTTGTTACTGTTAACACCCCTATTACATTTTCGACCGTTTCCCCGGGGTTAGAGCCGGCCGCACTTAGTTTCCCGATGTCTGCGAAAAACCTCGACCTTGTTTTGTATTATTACTTTCACGTGACTGACGTCGCGTTGGACAATTCCGCGCGATATGCCCAAAATCGCGACACGCGTAGCATCGTAGGCGAATTGTGTTTCCCCGACGGTTATCTCGCCCCGGCGAGGGTGATCGCTGCCGTTCTGTGCCTCGATTAGAGGAACGAGGTGGTGTCGGCGAATGCCAGCGAACGTTACGACCTCCGTGACTCTCCAATGGTCGAGAAGTCGTTTGCAAGTGCTGTATTGATTTTTGCAAACTTTCCATCGTTGACGAGAACTCGTCCATTTTTTCTCGTATTTCCCTGAGTTCGCTTAACTTTTCCCCATTCGCGGCGCAGATGGATGATTGTTCCACCGATGTAGCCAACGATAATTGTTGTTGGTTTTGACGAACATCGGTCACGATGCGTTGTACATCCATGGCATTTTTAGCTTTTTCCAACGCTAATGTTAGAGTCGTTGGGTTTGCCCTTGCTGTTTCCTCAGCTACTTGCGGGTTAATTCCTCTCAGGAATTGTTTAATCATTATCTTTTCCTTTGTAACTTGACTGTGGTCTGGAAAAGCACGATTTCCCAAGTATCTGATAATAGTTGCAAACATAGCCAATGTTTCTTCCGATTGTTGACGACGGGCATAGAACTTTTCTTCATCGTCTTTTTCTTCTCGCGCGAAAACGGGTTCCAGAGCTGTTTTTACCGCGGCCCAGGTTAATCGTTGGGCCGGTGACAAGCTCTGAAACATACATCTGGCAGGTTCATTTAAATAAAACGGCAGTGCTCGGAGTTTGGCAGTGTCATCCCACGTTTTAATCGCTGCGAATGACTCAAACGTGTCTACCCACTCATTCCAGTCGCCCGTGGAGTATTTCGGGCATTGAATGTCAGCCATGTTTTCAACTATTTACGAAAAACACAAACAAAATTACCGAATTCAATTTTTACGCGATATATTTGGGGCGGCCCACGCAAATCCACGCATCAGCACCGTCTAAGCGTAACGTAGTCTTATGGGCGGCTATTACCTGCTACACGCTAGAACTCTATCTTCCCGCTCACAGTCTAACTTACCGAGTACAAACCATTTGTACACTCCGCGCAGCAAGTGTTTTTGTTAAATCTACTAACGGCTTGGTAATTTTCCACTAACGGTTTTATATTGATTATAAAGTGTTTTTATTATCGATTTTTTCGATTCCACCGCATGCCACCAATGTAATATTGTTTGATATAATATCGATTTATCGTTATACACAGAGTTTACCTTCCGATACGCTTTCACGACACTAGATTCACTATACCACATCAGCACAAGCACAAACACATCCGACACTATTCACTGCGCTCACCAGACTGAGTTTTATCCTTCTGCCGGGTTCTTGGGGGCGAAGAGGGAAGGACGCTAACAATCAAACGTTACATATATATATATATATATATATATATATATATATATATATATATATATATATATATATATATATATATATTAGTTACATTTTACAAATTCGCGTTCGTATGTAAATGAAATCATTAATATTTTAATTATTATTATTTTATTTACACTATAATAATTATGAATATATAGTTCTTAAAAAACACATTGTATACCATAAAGCATATTGCATATAATTTTCTTAGACACATCGTATAATATATCTGTAAAATAATACAGTTTATTTGGAGAGAGAGAGAGAGAGAGAGAAAGAGGAGATAATATTAGCGTTACTTGTATACTAAAATGACGTAAAAATATCGCATTAAAAAAATATTTATAGATAAATAGTAGGTATAGCTTTGAAATTAATGAATGTTTTATTTTTCGCCAAAGTATTGAATTTCGTCTTGCAAAATATGAAAATGATATGAAAATGATGAAAATACCTCTCGCACAGTAATTCCGCAATTAATCTATCTATTCATCGGTTAAAATTTACGCTTAGCTACAGTTTAATATGCACCAACATAATATTCGCCACTTTCTACCTTAAGAAATACCTAATTTCATTTTAAACGGTCAACAACAAATACAAACCGTCGTTAGATTAAAAATTGCCGTTGCCAGTCTTTCCATTTTTATTTTATTTTTAATAACTATTGGTAGAGTATGTACATCATAATAATATAGAAAATGTCCATTATTCTATTTGTCAAATTTGTAACACTAAAAATTTAAAATTTGTCAGAAATGACAAGCTAATTCTCTTTATCAAACATAACCTATTGGACGTATTTTTCATTTAGTCCTGTGGTTAGTCCAATTAAATAATTTGTTTATTATATTAATTTATTTTTAATTTTATAAATATTACTTATTCAAATTTATCGTTCAATAAAAATAAAACTAATAATAAAAATAAAATTATTATAAAACATTAACTAAACTAATATGACACTACTGCAAACATTAAGAATAAGAAGAAATAATTAGTTCTAAAAGAACAAATTAAAATTAACTAAAAAAAAACGCACTAAATTTGTTAGGTTAGGTTTCGTTGCAACTAATTTCTTAAATATAAATAATCAAATAAATTGAACTATAATGAATGTAAAAGTAAATACAAAATTAAGATAAAACAATAATACATCTAATATGATACCAATTGGAATAATAATATTAAGAAAAAATATTTTTAAAAAAGCAGTAAAAATATCTACAGTTCATTTTTCAGGTGAAATATCATTATTTTACGAAGTAATGTATAATTAATATAAATGATACAGCAAGATTTACAAAAATTTATTTTGTAAAATGTTCAATGAGTGGAATAATTCCGTTATAAGTTAGTATTTAATTGTTGAGACTGTTTAATAATAATAATAATAATAGTTTATAACAATAATAATAATAATAATAATTTAGTTATCCAACAGTATACATTAATAACATGACAAAATATATAAATAATAATACATATAAATTGCATAGATTGAACAAAACAAAAAGAATCAAATATAGAAACATGATATATAATAATACAATTACTGAATAATATGTATATATACATTTAGCGCAGCAACAGTAAATTTGGAAAGATAAAAGTGGGAAAGCAAGATTTCCGGAAAACAATGAAAATAAAAAAATTAAAAAAGGATCTAAATTAACATCCTGACAGTTACCTAATATGTTCTAGATCAGATTATAGACATATTATAGATCAAATTCTACAATCGGATTTTCTTTAGATGAAATCAGAAAATGATAGTTTTTCTTTTTAGATCATAAAGATCATTTCTTATATTTTTTAATTACGATAAATAAAATAACTAACATTGTTCCAAAGTTTTCAATTAATAAAAAAATTGATAATTTTATTGTATTTTTATTTTATTTAAAAAAATATTTATATTTGTTTTATTTTAGAAAATCAAAAATGTAAAACAAATTATTTATTTACATAATTTATGTGATATTAATATCCAGTACAGGGGTCAAATATCAGTTTCCTGGGCTTGAATTTCAATTCATGATTCTCTTTAAAAATAATAAGACCGCGTACACAACACATCTGAACACAAACGCGAACGAAGCAAGCCGAACACGCTTGAGTATGCAGATGTGGACGGCTCGGCCAGGCAGAGTGCGGTAAACTGTCTCGTATTCAGCCCAAGCTAATCGCTACTACAAAGAAAAATTCGGTTCAGTGTGGACGGTATTCGGGTGTTACATTTTAACTCCGGACGTACGAATGGAACTGAAAGTATTTTTTATGTAAATCTTTTGTTTTCAAAAGAATAAATAATAATTTTTTGTTATATGTATTAATTTATTAAAATTTAATTCGTTACTTATTTTGTAATAGTTTTATTATTTTTAAAAATCATAAAAATAAATTTGTAGTGATATGAATTAGTTATCTTTATAAAAATTTTCTGTTTTTATTGTTTTCTATAACCCTTTCATTCCCACAACGATTGTCCGAAAATTATTATACGTTTTTATCAATATTTAGTGTTCTTATTTTATTTAAACTTTTTGAATTTTATCATCCAATTTAAAAGTTTATAAAACTATACTTAATTATTTGATTTGATTTTTTGCAATAATACTACTTCATTATCTTTATTATTATTTTGTAAAATAGTTTTTGTTGACTTGGTAATAGCACTGTTAGAAAACTTTTTCGTCGGCCATATTTATAATATTAATTTAACTCAGAACGTACGAACACAACTGGAACACTGCTTCGTTCGTTGCCTCGGCGAACTTCGTTCGCGACCAAAAAGTTCACGGACCCGGTCATAGATCAAATGTGTTGATTTAAATCAAGATCTGTAAAGATAAAATGATCTAGATCAGATTAAAGATCTCCTACATTTTGATCTAGATCAGTCATAAATCTGTTTATAATGATCTAAAATAGGAACCAATTGTGGAACATATGTATAATGCTAGAAAATATTGGATACGAGAACGAATGATAGAAGTTTTATTTGATAATAAATAAAAAATTACTTTATTTTATTTCTTTTTATTAAAACTTATGCTTTTACACTTAAATATTGTTAGTTTACAAACTATGACTTTTTTGAAAAAGAAATATCAGTGTCAATTTTTTTTATTAAAAGTACAAAAAAAAAACAACAACATACATAATATGTCGAAAAAATATATATTTAAACAGATTTTATTTGTAATATTAAATATTAAATATACAGGATGTTCGTTTGCTTAGTTGACAATATTCAAAATATTTATTTCTCGAGTTGAATTTCGAGAAATTATCATTAGGATCATTTGCATATTAAAAAAAATAACAATGATTAACTACCATAAAACCATTCAAATTGTATCATTATTTAAAAAATACTGTGGCGACTTGTGCAGCGACAAAACGACCGTTAAAACACGCCGATACCAGACGACAAGCTGGCGCCTTCACGACCGTTAAAACGCGCCGATACCAGTCTGACGTGCGTAGACCGCTTTACGAGATGGCCGGAAGTAATCCCATTGCCCGACATGGAAGCTGAGACTGTCGCACGAGCTTTTCTGGCAAACTGGATTGCTAGGTTCGGAGTGCCGAAAAGGATAACCACCGACCAAGGACGTCAATTTGAGTCGCACCTATTTAACGAATTAAGTAAATTAATCGGTGCGACACATTTGCGAACAACAGCATATCATCCAGCATCTAATGGCATGGTAGAGAGATTACACCGACAACTCAAAACCGCCATTAAATGCCACGAATCGGAGGCATGGGTCGACGTATTACCCGTAGTCCTTCTAGGTATACGATCCGCGTACAAAGAAGATTTGGAGGCCACTACAGCAGAGATGGTATACGGTTCCACGCTACGGCTTCCTGGAGAATTTTTCGACAAACAGCCGTCGCAATTAAACACCAACTTCGCGCAACAACTTCGCGAACAAATGCGACGAGTAAAGCCAGTACCAGGAACACATCACGGAGACAAAAAGACTTTCATTTTTAAGGATTTACGTACGGTTCCGTTTGTGTTCGTTCGTCGCGACGCCGTACGTGGACCTCTGCAACCAACATATGAAGGTCCCTACAAAGTGATCACACGCAAGGAAAAGCACTTTTTGTTACTGATAAAAGACAAAAAGGTACGCGTATCCGTAGACCGTTTAAAACCGGCATATATCGTGACGGAAGACACATCAAGCAATACCACGGTAGATAGAACGTCAACAACTAACACTACGCCCAGTACGACGCCAGAAAAATATACTACGCGAGCTGGCAGAAGAGTCCGGTTTACCAACCACTTTCAAGCTGGATTTAAAAAAAAAAAAAAAAAAAATTTTTTTTCATATTTGTTTTGATTTTACTATATTTTTGTTTTGTTTAAGTAATATAGCGTTATCACTGGCAGGGGGGGGGTGATGTGGCGACTTGTGCAGCGACAAAACGACCGTTAAAACACGCCGATACCAGACGACAAGCTGGCGCCTTCACGACCGTTAAAACGCGCCGATACCAGACGACAATGTTGGCGCCTTTACGACCGTTAAATCGCCTTACTTGAAGCTGTTCCTGATTGGCTCCCCACCCTCTCTGGGGCTAAAAATGGATTTCAATATGTAATCCGAAAACGACAAATACAAACAGTTCGTTCTCGAGAGTCTTCCAGACAACATCGTATTATTTCGCTTTTTGTCAATAAATATCGATAATAGAAATAAAATATATTTATTTAATTATATGTGGACTTTAATTAATCAACCTTCCCCACAATACATTTTAAATAAATTATTTGACAACATTACTACTGTTGGTACAGTGATTAGAGTGCTGGCTTATCATCTATAGGTACGAGTCTAGATATCCACGCTTCAATTCCCAGCTACGAAATTATTTTAAATTACCAAAATAAATAAATAAATAAATAAATGATTTATTGCCCAACAGACAAATTTATTAACAGGACAAATACAGTAGTATACAATAATAAACATTTAACATAAGACAAAATATTAGTATTTACAAATTAACTGAACTTAATATGTAATTTAGAAAATTGCAAAACATATAATGAAATTTTAATTCTACGCTCTTGGAGTGTAGTGAAATTGAATCTTTCCAACAATATCTTATGTTCAGTTCCTTGTGCGGGAAAATAACCATCTATCTTGTAAGATAAATATTTTAGAAATTTATGCTATATAACTATATATATATATATATATATATATATATATATATATATATATATATATATAAATTAAAATAACTATATATTAAAATAGCACAATATTTAATAATAATAATACTAATTAATAATTATTTACTAAGATTTTTTAATATAGTCATGGCAATACCAATAATATCAAATATATATATATATATATATATATATATATATATATATATATATACTTATATATATATATATATACTTATATATATATATATATATATATATTTAAATAATAATATTAATACATATTTGCATTGTTTTATTGCATTTAATCATTCTTATTTTTTAATGCCTAAATGTTCCTAATGATAGTTTCTCGAAATTTAACTCGAGAAAGATTTATTTCGTATATTGTCTTTTTTTCAAATTCAAGAATCTACTAAACGAACATCAAGTATAATTCAAATAAATTAACAAAAAAAAATAAGGTAACTACAGATAAATGTGTTGATAATATCAGACTGTTTATTATAATAACAAAAATACACTAAAGCCCGGTTGTTCAATCTTAGTAAAAAGACTAAAACTGAAGTTTAATCTTAAGATAAATAAATGTAAAGTTTTTTACCGACTTTCAGCCAGTTTAAGATTAATGTTAAGTAGTGTTTGACCACTTTAGTTTAAGTAATCTTAAATTTAATCGACGATTGAGAAACCGGTCTATAATGTTTAAAAATATTTTTACAGAAATGTAAAATTAATTTAAATTTATCAATTACAAAAACAATAATTACATGTTATTTTTTAAAAAATCATATTTTTTATTTTAACATAGTAACAAATTTTTTTAGAACTTATTATATGAAAATAAAACAGCTTTAGGATATAGTTCTCTATCAATTTTATCATCAGCCTAAAGCCGTTTTATTTTAATATATATTTATTCTAGTGTAATCTTTGCACAACATTGGAAAAATCTTAATAATATTAATTACATATATAATTTAAATTATAATTAATAAATATTAAATAAAATAAAACTTGACAAGCTATGCAATTAAAAAAATAATTATTGAATTATTTATTGTGTTAACAAAATAATAACTAGCTAGCAGTTATTATTCTCACATACATATCACATAAATTTACAAATTATATTAATATCACAATTTACATTTATTTGCGGTTATTATCGTGTAAAGTCTCATTCAGACTGCGGTTGTAGTTTTTGCTTTTGCCGTAGAAATAGTTGTAAGCATACTTGACCATTCACACTGGCTTGTGATGCTAGTGAAATTTTTACATACGCATGCGTACTGCAATGACACAAAAAAATAAATAAAATAATTAAATAGTAATAATAATAATAATATAATATAATAATAATAATATTAATAATAATTAAATATTATTTGATTAATTTTGCTTTCTAAAGTCGCCATTTTAATATATTTTATGAATTTGACGTTTGTTTGACATTTGTTTGACGTTTCTAAATAAAAATAGTGCTATCTCTTTTCACTCAACTCTGATTGGCCAATTCCTACGACTCTGTAAAATTTTAACCAGAAAGTTTGCCTTGTTCAAATGTTTGGCTGTTTACAACTACTGCTATGTCTTACAACAAAAACCACGCATGCGCATTGTATTCCTATAAGCTTACATGTATTTTCTTATGCTTACAACTACTGCAATAACTAAAACGGCAGTCTGAATGGGGCTTAACATTAGAAATACTGATTTATCTATAGTAATAGTTGGTATCAAATTATATTCCTTCATTAAATATGGAAGTAATTGAAAATTATACTTTGCAACATAAAATAATATCGTATTATAGAATGTCTCAAAATAAATGCAAAATAACTTCGACTTCTTAATTTCTCCTAATCCATCACCACGGGGTATTTTCCTACCTGAGTGGCCAGGAGCGAATTATCAAATTTACAGTAACAAACCGGTTAATATACAGTTATAAATTTTTAATTTTCGTAAGGGACGTTATTCCAACTAAATAAATTTTGCAAAAGTTTGTTCGATGTTATTCTTGTTTTAAGTGTGTATCTGAAAACAACTGAAACAATATTAGAAGTATATGGATAAACCCATATATAGACCACTTTGACATTTCTCGGAAAGTTGGCTAAACTGTATTTTAATAATATTATAAGTTATGTGGGCACTAGGAGAAACTTTTCTGAAAATTTAATCAAAATCGAATAAATAATGTAGCCACAATGAATTTTTAAAAAAAATTTGTGATTTTTTTCTCGATAAGTTGGCAACACTGTATTTTATTAAAATTGTATAATTTAGTTAGGCACTAGGAGAATCTTTTATGAAAATTTGATTAAAATCGGTTAAATAAAGTGATCATAATAAATTTTTAAAAATTTTAGTAAATTTTTTTCTCGGAAAATTGGCAACACTGTATTTTGTTAAAATTACATAAATTATATGATTACCAGGAGAATCTTTTGTAAAAATTTGAGTAAAATCGGTTAAATAACATGGCCATAATATATTTTTAAAAACTTTTGTAATTTTTTTCTCGGAAAGTTGGCTACATTATTTATTCGATTTTGATCAAATTTTCAGAATAAATATTCCTAGTGCTCCCATTAATTATATAATTTTATTAATATCCAGTGTTGCCAACTTTCCGAGAAAAAAATTACTAAATTTTTTAAAAATTTATATTGGCTACATTAATTATCCGATTTTGATCAAATTTTCAGAAAATATATCCCTAATGCTTCCATTAATTACATAATTTTATTAATACCCAGTGTTGCCAACTTTCTGAGAAAAAAATTACTAAAGTTTTAGAAAATTTATTATAACCACTATTTAACCGATTTTAATTAAATTTTCATAAAAAATTCTCTTAGTGCCTAAATAAATTATGCAATTTTAACAAAATACAGTGCTGCCAACTTATCGAGAAAAAAATCACATTTTTTTTTAAATTTATTGTGGCTACATTATTTATTCGATTTTTATCAAATTTTCAGGAAAGTTTCTTCTAGTGCCCACATAAATTATAATTTTATTAAAGACATTGTGTTGCCAACTCTCCGAGAAATGTCAAAGTGGTCTATATATGGGTTTACCCATATACTTCTAATTTAGTTTTTTTAATTATGAGATTTTTATTTATAATAGGTAATACACATTTTTTACGAATATATATTAGTTTTATTTCTAAGTTCTGCATTTTTGTACTTTAATGTAGCAAAGAAAAAATAATCTTTGTAGGATTTTTTAAAAATTCATATTATTAATATTACTTTTATTTAAGGTTAGTCATGCCTGCGAGAAATAAACAGCCTGATGACCAAAAACCAGGTTCTTCTAATGATCCTAAATTTGATCAACAAGAATCAAGCTCCGATAACAATCATCAGCAGGGATTCGAAATGTGTTATTATTCGAAAAGAGATGGAACTTCCGGTATTAGGGGACAGCTTTACGAGACTAAATTATTAATGTTGCTTTTGCTCAGAGCTTTGAACGATAAAGAAATAAATAGCTTTTACTTAGGAACCAATGTTGATGGAATAGGAGCTTTGATGACATAGTTTTTAAATATAACTTAAATCGACAAAAAAATCAATATTTATTCAACTTAAACACAGAGATGATCCTGATAAGAAAAAAATTACTGTTCAAGAAATACAAAAACAAAATGGAGATTTCGATTTACATAAATATCTTGATAGTTACTTAAGAATTAAACAAAAATTTAATCCAAAGAGTAAAGATATAATATTTAAAGGTGAATTTGAAAATATTGATTGTGACTTTATTATTTATACTCCTGCTAAAAAGAATTTTAGTAAGAAGAAACATAGAGAACAATTCGATACAAGCAAAGATGATTTGATTTATACCATCGAGTCAGGAAAGACATTTCAATTTGACTATGAAATTTAGTAAAGACTGTATCAGAATCGCGAATAAAATTATTAGCAGAAAATTTAGTAAAATTTATTTTCTCTGATAAAGACAACTACAGAAGTATGATGTCAGACGAGCTTATAAAAATCTGCCATGTATACTTGGCACAAAAAGTTATGCAAGTTTCCGTATTGGAGAATAATAATTTTTGCAAAGGCAAATTTCGTCTTACATTTTTTGACACTAATGAAGATCTTTTGTCGATATTTAGAAAAACACTCTATAAGGAAATAATAGTAATACACTGCAAAAAATCAACAATTCAATCGGAAGAAATTGCAAACTTTGTTAATGATATATTAAAAGATCCATCTGCAGATACAATCAGCAAGCTGATAGGAAGTGTACTTGTATTTAAAAACAGAAAACTTATATTTATCGAAAAAGATATTCCACAAGAAATCATCCATTTAAAAACGATCTAGAAAAAATTGAAATAACGGAGGAAATTGTAAATAAAGCTATTGAAAAAGCGGGAAAGAAAAAATTAAAATTGCTTCGTTTCAAACTTCCTATTACGTTTGGTAATCTTGACCCTTAAGGCAAAAGAAAGAAGATTAAAACACTTAGCCAAAATATTAATTTAGTTGTTAAAAGATACTGATGTTACAAGAGACGATAATATTATCGAAATCGATGATAATATGATTGGCCCTGAAAAGTTGTTAAACAAGATTAGAAGTATATGGGTAAACCCATATATAGACCACTTTGACATTTCTCGGAGAGTTGGCAACACAATATCTTTAATAAAATTATAATTTATGTGGGCACTAGAAGAAACTTTCCTGAAAATTTGATGAAAATCGAATAAATAATGTAGCCACAATGAATTTAAAAAATAATGTGATTTTTTTTTCGATAAGTTGGCAACACTGTATTTTGTTAAAATTGCATAATTTATTTAGGCACTAAGAGAATTTTTTATGAAAATTTGATTAAAATCGTATTAATAAAATTATGTAATTAATGGGAGCATTAGGGAAATCTTTTCTGAAAATTTGATTAAAATCGGATAAATAATGTAGCCAATATGAATTTTTAAAAAATTTAGTAATTTTTTTCTTATCTTGAAAAATAGTGACTTTATCGTTACGAAGGAAGAGTATGTTTTTTACACAGAAAGTACTGGAGAATCGCAAAATTGTGCTAAAATGATAATTCCGCCAGTGGCGTAGAATTTAAGAAGGATCAACCTCTTACTTGCCCCTGTTGTACGCCACTGGCAGTAGCCAGAAACTTTTATTTAACATAATTTAGTATGGTGTACGGTACCCACACTTCCTGCCAAGTATGATAAGGATACGTCAAATACGTAGTTTTAAAGTACTGGGCAAAAATCTTTTTTAAATTTTTAAATAAAACACCCTGTAGCTCAGTAAGGAGCCACATTTTATCTAAGTGATTTGCGTTAAATCTTCATATTCTAAGCCCAGGATACTCCAGTTAAAATATTTCCAATTACTAATAAATCATTTTGTATATATATATATATATGACAGCTACTGATGTTTTTCTACATAATAATTTTGTTTTGACTATTACTATAAATCGATCAAAATACTTTAATAACGACATTTATAATCAAAAAAACGTGCATTAAGTTATATGTTTGTTATTGTATTTGTTTGTGTTACAAACATAATCTTAATTTTTACTAATTCGTACTTTGATGTATTAAATCACATGGTTTTTAAAAAACTTGTAATCATAACTCTGTTAGTTTTGTAAGTAAAAAATTTTTTTGTTTTGTTTTTGTTTATATAATATGTAACATTTTCTAATGTTTTATAGTTTTTACTAAAATTTGACATTTAAATTATTTTACAAACAAAAATTGGTTTCTCCATAAAGTTTACAATAATTTGTTCATACAGGGCCGTATTTAGGACCTGTAGGCCCCTAGGCTGAACCTGTGGTGCAGGCCCTTAGGAGGGGGAGGTTGTGATTTTTTAATTTTAAATAAGCATGTTAGGAAAATGCAAGATAAAAAAGGAATGTAACAAACAAGTAAATTTTACTTATATTTATTTAATTGAAATAGAGTATTTAAAAAAATAAATAATAAACTTAAAAATGAAAATATCAAATAATCTTACTGGCTAATTGGTTTGCCTACACTTAGTACTAATGAAGCTGTGTGTAGTAGTGAAGTGTATTGTCACTGGTTGCAAGTCGGGTTATTCAAATATTCTGTTTTATGAAAATTTAAGTAAAATATTTAAAAGGTTATCGATTAAACAATTATTTACTTTAAATTTGAATCGTGTGGTGCGGGCCCTTTTGTGGTGCGGGCCCATAGGCTGCAGCCTAGATAGCCTGTGCATAAATACGGCCCTGTGTTCATATGTTTTTCCAGAGACCTGAGGAAGGATTAAAATAAATTCGAAAGCTTGCCTTACTAAACTAAAATGAGTTTCATTTAACATCTTTTTCCAAATTGACTGCTACACCCATTATCCAATTACTCACAAATATCTTACCAGTCATTATCTAAACCTTCGTATATATATATATATATATATATATATATATATATATATATATATATATATATATATATATATATATGTAGAGTCAGAGTCAGAGTCAGCCAACATAATGAAAATGGATAAAACATCAATACTAAATATGTCTTCTTCTTCTTAGGTTGTTTTGTTTTAAATAATTGCGCTACCTTCAAATTTTGTGTCTCAGGTCAATGAACTAATAACTTGCCGATCGAAAAAAATTCAAAAATAGACTTGCGCTCTCGCATTAATTTAAAATTTTTTAATTGCAGTACCGAACATTGAGTTTTTGTGTTTGTAAATTCTAGGCTTTATTCAAAAAAAATTTTAACTTAGCTTTAGACATAGTATTATATTTTTTTATTATTTGACTGTATTTTATTATTTATTTATTTAACAATTTTATTTTATTTATTTATTTATTTTTTTAACTACTGACTTTTACAACAATATATTTTAATAACTGTATTATTTATTTGATAATTTATAAGTTTTGTGATTAAATGTGTACATTTTACGTTGGACGATGAAAATATGGAATATTAATCAACTCTAAACATTCAAATATTATACAATAGCATTTATAGTGTTCTGATCATACATGTAAGATTTCTCACCTATAGTTCACATTAAATTATTTCTTGTTTTATACATAATTGTAAAATTGTAAAATTATAAAATTATTTTTAGTGTCTCCCTGAAGAAGCCACAAATTGCTGGCGAAATATTGGAATGTACAATAAATTGATAGAATTGTAAATGCTTGCATTTTTATAAATTTTTACAACCCAAATACCGTATCCCGTTAAAAAATTTTTGGACTATATATATATATATATACAGAGTGTCCGTTCGCTTGGTTGATATAGGGCAATAACATGAGATTTCGATAATATGCAGAATACTACTTTCTGAAGTAAAATTCGGAGAAATACTTAGAATACTTTTCGATAAGGAATAAAAAGTTATATAATTTGGTTTTAGTTTTAATTTGCTAGCATGTACCGTTTGGGCGCTAGAATTTTTTTTAAATGTTTTTTAGAATTTTTAATAATTTTTCCTGCTAAATCAATATGAGTTAGAGAAAAAAGTTACTTAGCTATTATGTAGCTAATTTTTTTCTCAATTTTACTGAATTTTTTCAGATTTTTTTGAGCAAATTTTGAAGAAAATCTTATTTCGAAAAAAAGACTTTCTTCGTTTAACATGCGTTTAACATGCAATTTCGATAATTTGCGATATACTTCTTTCTCGAGTTAAATTCGGAGAAATACTTTCAATACTTTTCGATAAAGCATAAAAATTTCTATAATTTGGTTTTAGCTTTAATTTGCTAGCATGTGCCGTTTGGGCTCTAGAATTTTTTTTTGATTTTTTGGTTTTTATTTTTTTCTCAAAAACTATGAGGTCTAGGAAAATAAGCATGATATGGAAAAATGCGGCATAATGATTCTCCGAATTTAACTCGAGAAAGGAGTATATCGCCAATTATCGAAATTGCACGTTAAACGCCCATACGAACTTAACGAACGAACACCCGGTATATATATACCTATATATTTATTATATTGTTACATTATGCTTACAAATGTACACGTGTGCGAATTCAATTGAACCGCGAGTATAACCGGAAAAGAAGATTCGTATTTTATTTAAAGTTCTTTTAATTTGCAATACTAAACTGTCTATTTAACATAATTTTACTTATTTCTAATATTACATATTGCAACTGCCGAAGCGCTGATATAGCATTTTCTTTGTCTCACCGAGGTTTCTTTAATTTTGTAAAGCACTTCTGCAGTTATTGATCGTCTAGTTTTTAAATCAACAACATCTGAATTTACACACGTTACATCTAGTAGAGTTAGAAAGTAGATTAACTTAGAATAAATTTACGTTGTAATCAACAAGTATATATCAATAAACAATTTTGGCAAAAGTATATGTTCGTATTTTAACACCTAACGAAGCAACGAGCTCCCCGTCCCAGAGCTCAAAATTTTATTTTAATTATTTATAAAAATACGAGCTCATGACAGCTAGGCTAGTTAAAAATATCTGTTAAGTCAAAATTTCTCAATTTCTCATTTTACTCTTATGTACATTTATAAAAAAGTGATGTAATTTATTATAGTTCAATGGTTACTAAAACAATACAAATTAGTAATAGATAAATTATTAGAATTTCAAAATAAAATGACTCGGTCACCAGAAAACTAATATATTAACAATGTTGATCGTTTTTTCTTTTTTTTAATAATAAACACAGCATAAAATAATACATATATAAGTAACAAATAACAATAAAGACTATTATTTAAATAAAAACACTTGGTTAGTTTCAGAAATTCAAGATTTCAAAAAGTAAAAAGAAAACAATAAATTTTGAAATCTATTTTATTATAATTCCTAATATAATAATTTAATTTGTTTTATATTAATCTAAAGCGATAAAAATGTTAGCTTTCTATAGTATGATGTGTTGGTGATTATGTAGTACTTGCTTTAGCGTATGCCGATGAAGTGATTGTTTTGGTTGAATCTGAAGAGCAACTGAAAAGGATTATTAGTAGAATAAATGTTATAGGTAAGGATATGAATCTTGTTTTGAAAGTTGATAAATGTAAAGTTTTAGTTTCTGAGAAGGGTGACTTGACGACTGAATATGTATCTGTTAATGGTAAATGTGCAGAGCAAATAAATAAATTTGTGTATTTGGGTAGTTCATTATCTAAAGAGAATGGTCGCTTTGATTGTGAAATTCAATGAAGAGTTAATGCTGATTGTAAGGTTTTGGGTGTGCTTTGGGTACTTTTGATAGGAATGTTAATGTTCTCAAAGAAGCTCATTTGAGTATTAATTTTGGTGCCTACGTTTATGTATGGTATTGAGTGCTGGGTTTAGCTGCAAAAGCATAAAAGAAAAATGACTGCTATGGAAATGAGATTTTTACGTGAAGTATATGGTGTAACTAGGAGAAATTAAGTACGAAATAGATTAGTGTATGATCAATGTGAAATTAAAAATAATGTTGTAGGAAAAGTTGGTGTTAGTCAGTTAAGATGGTTTGGTCATCTTGAGCAAATGTCTAATAAACGTTTGGTTAAAAAAATGTATATGAATGATTTTGAAGGTGTATGTTTGCGTGGACGTCCGAGGAGTAGTTGGAGTGGTATGATTGAGAGAGAGAGAGAAAGTGGCTTACATGAGCGAAAGTTTCCCAACCAATAGAGAGTTATTATGCATGTGGATGAAGCTAAAGTTGCTTGTCTGGATGGAGATATTTGAAAGAAATTGATTTTGAAATAGTGAAAAAAGTTTGTGCCACATCCTTTTGGGTGATGGCGTGATTTCGTATGTTTGCACGTGGTGGAGGATTAAGCTTGCATGGAGTAGCTGGTTAATTGTTTTCGAGGCCCTTGGACCAAGCTGATTTATGTTTACTTATAAGACTTTACATCCTTATTTTTAAATAAATTAGGCAACTCGCAATACTTGTGATCATATATGCTTGCTTACATACATTACAGGTAACTAATTTTTATTTTGACTTTATTTATATTTCATGAAGAAGAATATTAACTCTAACATTGGATTAAATGTAATTCGAGTTAAAATTCATATGCGATTCATAAAATATATTTCCAATTTTTAATTCTGAGTTAGTAAACCCTAAAATAATTTAATATCATGTTGAAGTTGATAAAAATTTGACATTTATTACTCATTTTATTTTTGTGTCAAATTTAAATGATTATTTAGTAAAATATAAAATAAAGTGACAAGAAACAATTACAAAAATGTACAATACGAAAATGTCAAAAAATTAAAGAAGAAGCAGCTCTAGTAAAAGTTATAATAAAAAGAAAATAAATTTGCGAATTTCTAATATAAAAAAATTTAAAAAAAAAGTTAGTAGAGTAAAAAATCTATCAGAACTTATTATATAAAAATTAAAAAAATTTTAAGATTTAGTTACATACAACATTAAAATAAAACTTTAGGTTATAGTTTTGCATTAATATTTATTAATAATCGACGTTTCGACGAACTGAACATTCGTCTCTATCAGAAAAAAAGATATAAATGATATTTATTTACTCTGAACGTCATGTGTATATTTTTCCTGATGAAGACATCGATTATTAATAAATATTAATATGGAACTATAACCTAAAGCTGTTTTTATAAAGCTTTTTATGTTTAAGATTCGTTCATATCGTTCAAATGATATGGATAAATTTATCCTTGATGCAAGTAACCAATTGAAAGCGATGATAACGCCACCATCCAGACTATATCAGTACCACAGTATAAAAAAATACAGAAGCGACCATAGATCATATAATATAAATATATATGATAAATATATATGATCTATGGTAGCGACACTCTCCCAAAATTCGGGTCGGAAATTTCTACGCGCATGCGTAATCACTTCGGAGAATATGGCTGCTGGCAGTGGCGTAGGCAGGGTGGGCTTTAAAGCTAAAATTATATATTATTGCTATCAGATAGTACAGTGTTTCCCAAAGTGTGGTACGCGTACCCCGTGGGGGACGGGAAGAGTTTTGTGGGGGTACGCACTGCACCGGACTTTGGCTGCGCCTGGTGCAACAAACAGCTTACTTATTTTCAATTACAAACATAGAAAAATAATAAAAAATATTGTTACTTTTTAGTATTGCGTATGTGTGGTTTTGAATATATATGCGTAGCCGTTGCGTCGCAAGGCGCAGTGATTCTGTGCATTATTACCTCATGGCCCAGACAACAGTGTCACACAAAAAACACGTCAATACACATTGAACTCAGCAACGTAAACTGACGTGTACGATTTTTCTAATAAGGAAGGTTTGTTATGTGCTTTAGTACAACTGACTTTAATTTTTTGTTTATTATTATTTTGTTTATGTACTAAAAAAGAAAAAAATTAATGTATTTTGATTGTTATTAAAGTATATGCAATTTTTTTTAACGAGGGGTACCCAATGCTACGGAAATTATAAAAAGGGTACACAGATCTCGAAAGTTTGGGAAACACTGAGATAGTAAATATAAACTAAACAAAAAGAAGTATATTTCTGATTTTGAGAGTAAATATTCAAATTATTAAATGTGTTTAAATCACAAATTCATTAAAATAATTCAGTTGGTGAAATGTGTCATCCCGAGAATGGTATCACCTCTCGCCCACTCTAGCTACGCCACTGGCTGCTGACGCTGTCGGTAACATAGTTCACAGTGACATTTTGTAAGGTGCCGTGTTTCAAATTTTTGTTATCAAATTTTTGCTTCGTATTTGAATTCTTTTAGTTTATTACTTTTTTACTTTCCATAGTTGACATTTGATTTTGTCTATTTTACAATGGAAAAAAAGCCATCTTCGAAAAGAGGTGGAAGCACATGTGCTATGAAGGATTGTAACAATGCAGCAAGACGATCTGATGAAAAATTAAGTTACTTTTGTTTTCCAAAAGACTTTGACAGGTTAGTAAATTAATATTGTATATTATCATATTATTTGTAAATTTTTCGTGCATGTATCTTTTTAAGTACTAAATTTGTTAATTATTGTTAATTACAGGTCAATTATATGGATCCGAGCTTGCGATAGAGATGATCTTTTAGGAAAAGATCCTTTGCAATTGCATCAAAATTATAGAGTTTGCAGTGTACATTTTACGGATACAATGTTTTTAAACGACTTAAAAAACAGACTGCACACTCATGCGGTTCCAATAAGAACAGAACGAGATCAATTATCGGAAGTTTTACTTTCTAATACTAACAGCGAGGTAATTACTTCTATATACTGTGTCAGTACTTTCAGCAGCTAACAGCTTTGTTTGACGTTTGATTATAACCTATTTGTCTGCAACATGTGTATTTCCAAGTATAAGTTTTTGTGTTTGCTTATTTTTGTATAAAGATTTGATATTTTAACAGGTTTTTTGTTTATTATGTGTTAAATATATGGAAGATAGTTATGGTAAACAATATTTTCATTTTAATATAATTTGATTTCAACTTTAACACATTGAATTTTGCTGATCAGGCAACATGATTCATATTGATCATGTAATTTAAAATAAAAGCTTAATGTTAACAAGTGTTATTGTTAGTTTGAAATATGTTGTCAAGTAATTATGGTTCAGTTGTTTATTATCATGGTTATATCATACATATTTTGCACTTACCTACATAATTTATAGTGTATATAATAAAGGATTAATAAATTTTGTATTGAACTGTATTCATTATTAACTCTAAAATCCTAAAAATAAGCAATAATTATTGAATTCAATTTTTAGAAATTGCATTGCGTTGTTAAAGACTGTCCTTCACAAACATTGCCTGAAGAAAAAAGAGGAAGTTTGTTTTGTTTTCCTCAAAACAATAAACTCTTAAGTGCATGGCTCAAAAACTTGAAATTGACACATTTGGGGATTTATGCCCCGAAACAATTGGTCAACAAAGGTTTCCGAGTTTGTCATCTTCATTTTTTAGACAATCAGTTTCAGAATTGTTTGAAAAAGAAGTTGATATTCAACGTTATTCCACCTGCTATTGAAGGTAAATAATTTTTTTTCGAAATGTACGTGCATTTTTTTAAAATAATTGTTTTATACTTTACAGCATCAGATACTAGTGAAGAATTAGCGACTCATACAAAGAAAAGAAAATTGATGGGTGATTTATGCCCTATTCCAGAAAGCAGCAGTGTTCCTGATTTCATTGAAAGTACTGGTAATAAACAATTATTTTTTTTTGTAATTAGGGAAGTCATTCTCAATAATAAACCAATAAATTTTTAGACAATATTTCTGTGAACAAGTAAATAATGATATAGTAAAATATTTTTCAGAACTCGTTGTATTTAAATAAAAACTATGACCGATCAAGTTTGTAACTGGAATAAATTATGGAGAATTTATTTTATCATAAAAAGTTTTTTATCCGTAAATTCTATACCAAGCGATATACTACATAGTTATCATAGTTTTTGAAACCCTTATCCTTTTTCATAGGATTACCAGTGACTTGATTCTATTGCATTTCCATAGTTGTAATTGAAATTGAAAAGTTTATTGTGGTAGCTTATGAAAATGAACCGTATGTATAAGATAAATACACATTTTCAGTGCTGGAGCAATACGAACTTAAATTAAAGAAACTTTGCTTCTGGTTACATTTACGACGAAAAGTAGAAAAAATTTCTTTGTTTTAAGTTCGTATTGCTTCGGTTCTATTTAGCAATAAACGTATTTGCTCGCCCACACATGCTTTGTATTTATCTTATACATACAGTTTATTTTCGTAAGCTATCACAGTAAACTTTTCAATTTCGATTATGATTACGAAAATGCTCTAGAATCCTGTCACATATGTATTTTTACGAAACTACGACAAGTAACTGAAAAATGAAGATAGCTAGCATTTTTACAACCAAAATAAAATAAAAAGTTTTTAATTAAAAAAAAAAAATTAAAACATTGAAACAATTGCAAATATTTAATGTTAAGAAATATAAAAACTTAACTTCACCACAATTTCTTACTGTTTAGCACAGTTTTGTATAAAATCTTCACTTATAAGTTTTCTATTTAATTTAATATTATTGAATTTACAAAAGAAAAACGATTTTTTTTATTATACGGATTACGAAATGATGTAAATTATTTTATTTTTCGTACAAGTGAAGAAAACAACACTTGAAACAGATGTCTGCGATAACGAACAGGTTTATCAAGAAGGTGTATCTGTCCAAAAACACTGTGACACTTGCAAATGTGTTCCTGATCAAGAATATGTGAATTATACGAGAAGTGTTCCAAGATCTAGGCAGTGTAAGTTTACTTTTTGTTAACTAATAATAGAATAATCTAAAAAATATTTAATTTACATCAATAAAAAATAAAAAATTCTATTAAAATGTGAAGAAAAAAATTGGGAAAAATAATGACTGCAGTTTCAAAAATCTAAAAAGAAAGTATGACATTTGGTGTTATGTAGAAAACAACAACAAAAAATCAATGCATACTAATGGCGGATTTGACTATTAGTTCGGATAACATTGAATAAAAAAATATTCGTAAGTGTATATCTGTGAAATAAACTAAAAAAAAAAACTGAAATTGAGATTTTTTTTCTCAAAATTTCACAAGTTACTCAGTCATTGAATCGGCTTGCTAAGCCAGCTCAAGCATCAATGACAGGCCAGTTAACCATAGACACGTGTCTATGGTTATATATATATATATATATATATATATATATATATATATATATATATATATATATATATATATATATAATGTTATTTATTTTTATTTATTTATAAGAAGCGCCAATAAATCTATTTTCGATAAAAAATATGTATATCTTTTTTAAACCGAAGTTATTAAATGTCAAAATATCTTAACCTAATGGAGATGTTACACATATTTTTAAGAATTTTTTTAATTAAAAATATACATTAAAATAACTACATAAATATATGTTTTAAAACAAAACTATTTATAAAGTAAACTGCTTTAGGTTCAAATTCTGTATTAAAATTAATTTATAGTCGACATTATGATGAAACTAAACGCTCGTCTTCTTCAGGATAAACTGATTCAAATAACAGAACACTAAATAACAAATCATAAAAACAAGTTACTAGGTAACAAATAAGTGACTAGATTATCAAATTTTATAGATTTTTAAATAATGGAAGCCAAATTTTATTTAACTCAATGCCTTCACAGTGAATGATGTTGCCTTATTCCTTATAAATTTCAATTGCTTCACTCATCAATCTGCTGTTAATATTGATAGGTCTTGCCATTATTACAGTATCTTCAAATTTTACATCTTGAAGATATTCTGTCGCATGTTGAGCAATAGCAGATTATTTATAATAAATAAGGAAATAATTTTTAAAGTTGAATTTCAAATTTGAATTTGTTTGAAGTGACATAATAGTGTATCAGCAAGTATTCAGCGCCTCTTGCGGTAAAAACAAAAGCATGACAGTGACTTATTGATTTAGTAATTGCTTGACTTTATTGAATGAAATTATTTCAATTTAATCTATATAATTAAATTAGAATATGTATTAAATTCTATTAAAACACATTTTAACATATATATATATATATATATATATATATATATATATATATATATATATATATATATATATATATAATAAATAATTTATAGAAATATTATACATTTACAAATGCATAGATATTGTAAATACATCTTAGAGTATTTTATTAATAATACATTTTAATACATATAAGTATAGAATTTCTGGGCATATATCTAAAGGAAATGTCTTACTTAACATAGTAAAAAAATTTTTAGAACTCATTATATTAAAATAAACAGGCTTTAAGACTCAGTTCTGTATAAACTTTAATTAAAAAGCGATATTTCGACATACTCTACTTATGTCATCATCAAGATAAATTATAAAAATAATATATATAATAAATAAACAGAACATAGAAACAAGTTATTAGGTAGTAAGTAAGTAACTAGATTATAAAATTTACAAATTATTAATTTTAAAAAAGCCAAATTTTATTTAAATCAGTGCCTTCGCACTGAAAGAAAAAGTATCATCAATCAGGACGAAGATGCTGATTTAAATAAAATTTGGCTTCTTTTAATTAATAATTTAAAAATTTTATAATGTAGGTACTTATTTTGTTACTTAGTAACTTGTTTCTATGTTTTGTTTATTTATTAAATATGTCATTTGTACAATTTTTCCTGATGATGACATACGTAGACTATATCGAAACGTTCGTCGGTTTTCTAATTAATATTTATACAGAATTTAATTCTAAAGCTTTTTTGTTTAATGATTTATTTGTTTTGAGGTCTTAAATTTTGAATTTGATTTATGATATCTGAAACATTGTATTTAAATTTCAGTCTTCACGGAAGAGATCCCAATATCATCAGCCGAACTTATAAGAAAACTAATCAAATGTATAAATTTTGCTGCTATTAAACATAGAAATCAACGAAGACAAGACACATCACAGACACCTTATATAAATCAAGTTATAGGTGAATATATATCTAATATATAAAATTCTAGTGTCACAGTTTTCGTATTAATACTCCTCCGAAACGGCTTGACCGATTTTGATGAAATTTTATATGTATATTCAGTAGGTATGAGAATAGGTTCATAACTAATTTTTATACCCCTAAGTGTTAAGGGTGGCTCACCCTAAAAAAAAATTTTCATTTTTTGGTTTTTTTTGGTTATTTTTTTATGGTGTGCCATTAAAAAATACATTTAGTCCTAAATTTTTACCCTCCTAACACTAACCCCTATTTTTCAATATCTAATATAAAAAACGCTTATATTTATTTTTTAATACAAATAATCACATCTGTCACATGAACTATTTTTTTGTTCAATTAACAATTGAATAATGTAAATGACAGATAAGACAATCACACGTCAGTTACACATATGTATGCAGTTGACCTAAATAATTCAAGATTTTTCAATACATTTTAAAAGTAAAGTACAATGCCAAAACGTCGTAGAGGGGCTTCTTTGTGTCGTAAAACACGTAACGCTATATCGACGCAGAATTCAAGAGCCAACAGAAACGCAGAACAAATCCAGCAAGACTATACTGGTGCACGTGAGAGAATGGCGCGATTGCATCAAGTGTCACAGTTTTTGTGTTTATACTCCTCCGAAACGGCTTGACCGATTTTGATGAAATTTTATACGTATATTTAGTAGGTATGAGAATAGGTTTATAATTAATTTTTATACCCCTAAGTGTTAAGGGTGGCTCACCCTAAAAAATTTTTTTTCATTTTTTGGATAATTTTTTTTTTGTTATTTTTTTGTGGTGTGCCATTAAAAAATACATTTAGTCCTAAATTTTTACCCTCCTACCACCAACCCTTACTTTTTAATAGCATTTTATATTTTTTAACCCCGGTCGATAGCTGATCAATGGGGTTCCGTTTAGCCAAACTCAATAAAATAAAAATAAATATAAATAAATAAATAAATAAATAAATTTGTAACTTTGGGAAGTTGTTGAGTACACTCCCGCAAAGAATTTTAGGGCCCTGGGGGGCGTAGCCCTCCCGGGGGGCCCCAGGAAAAATATAGAAAAGTGTGAAAGAAATTGATTCCAAATAAATTGAAAATAATTATAATATGAGAAATGTAATTGATTTTTTCATTTCTTCATTTCATTGATTCATAAAAAATTTTATATACACATTAAAATAAAGGCAAGACAACGTTTGCCGGGCCAGCTAGTATATATATATATACATACTAATATCTTACAAACTTTATAATAGGTACTGCTTACATATTAACAGAAAAAGTAGAAATCGGAAATCCGAATATCATTCAAGCAGCATTTTTACATGATACTGTTGGAGAACCCGAAACTAGCCTTGAAGAAATCGAAGAAGCATTTGGAACAGAAGTTTGTAAAATTATTGAAGAAATAATGCATAATAAAACATTATTTATAGACGAACAAAACCAATTAAACATCATCCATAGACCTATGTTGAGTTACGAAGCAAAATTAATAAAATTGGCCGATAAATTATATAACCTAAAAGACTTAGAAAAACAGATTCCAACGGAATGGACATCAGGTAAGGGTTTGCATATTTTATTTGGTGTAAAAAAAGTTATTGACAGTTTATGTAGATCCGAGATGGATTTGGCAGCATAAACACAAATCGTCGAAAATGAAACTAAATTTTTGCATGGGGTATGTGGTGTAACGAGAAGGAATTGGGTGCGAAATGGAGTGTAAAATTAGTAAAAAAATTGTTGCAAAATTGGTGTTAGTCAGTTAAGATGGGTCGATTATCTTGAGCGAATGTTTTGTTAAAAGAATATATGTGAGTGATATAGAAGCTATATATATATATATATATATATATTGAAAGGAAAATTATTGGGATTAGAAGTCAAAAAGAATATATATATATATATATACACGTTTGCGAGGACGTCCGATGAGTAGATTAGAAGATATAATTAAGAATGTTTTAAAGTGGTAACAATAAAAGAACATGTGAAAGCGACATCATGAATGGGGATGAAGTAAAAGTTGCTTGTCTGAATAAGAATATTTGGTGGAAACTAATTTTTGCATAAATGGAAAGTGTTCGTGCCACATTCTTATGAGTACATGGCATGATTGTGTATGTATGTATGTATGAAGTAATATTTTAAGTTCTTGCTTTATGATTTAGATTTTATATATTCCGATGTGTAGCATTATGCAACTACAGTTTTTTTGAAATTTAATATAAGCATTATAATGTTTTTGAAATAAATGATTTAATGAAACTTATGTTTTACGAATTTGGTTTTATTGAACTAGTTCGTTGCTGTGCACTCTGCCTAGAGCCGTGACTAAAATAGTTGAATATCAAGTGTATAGGCCTCCTGCATAGCTCAAGTGGCGCCGCCCTAGTGCTTCCGCGCAGTAAACTTTGGGTTGGTCAGCTGATAGAATAAATTGGGAAATGGGTATAAGTTCAATATTACTTATTTAAAATTTATTTTAAATGCTTAAGTTAAGTTAAATATCTTAATATCTAAATATTTCGAGGTTAGTTTATGATAGTTAATGAAAGTGATATTGAAGATAGTATTTATGATATTGTAATTGCACCTTCACTTAGTTTAAAATACAATTTGTATTGTTCTCAGTTAATTAGATTGTGTGTTATTATTGATTTCATGGATCTACGTTGAATAGTTATTGTTTTCATAGTATCGTATGCGTATGATTTCACATAAGTCGCTTTCAGACAAATTTGAATTCGCGCCTATGCCAAAACTTATCGCCGTGGCCACAGTTCAAGGCATTTTTAAATTCGTGCAGGAGGCCTATTTAAAATCAACAAGATGTACAGTGCTGCTAAGCGAACAAAGTCTCTGAGTGGACGTGTTCGAGGTCGCTTTGAATATATAGTAACAAACATAAATACACTCAGATATAAAAATTTTATCAAATAATTACGCACTATATTTGAATATCGATAATTTTTTAAAACTTAAGTTACAGTTCAGCATAATAAAATATTTCCCGAATAGTAACAATAAATAATTAAAAACTAAATAATAGTAAATATCAATAAAAAAACTAACTGAAAAACGATAGTACAAAGTAAAATCACAAAAATAACGATCTATCAAATCAGACTATCAGTGCGCAGACTTTTTCCATAGATTGTACGATTGTTTCTCATAGGTATAAATCGATTCCTCTTAAAAAAATTTCACATATTTTCCGAGGGTTTTGTTGGCTTAGAAGCACTATAATAGAAGTTTAAATAATTTTATAAATTACATAATGACATAAATTTGTACAATAAAATAGGATACTAAACTAAATACAACAAAAATGTATTTTCGTTTTTATAAAGTATTTTAAATGATGATTGTATTTGACATTGTATTATGATTGTATTTAACATTTTAGTCTCGATGGAAGATATCACATTATCATCAGCAGAACTTACAAGAATACTAATAAAATGTATAAATTTTGCTGCTATTAAACATAGAAACCAACGCAGAAAAGACAAATCACAGACACCTTATGTAAATCATGTTATAGGTAAATAATTTTCAATCAAGGAAATAAATGTAATTTATTAATATTTTACGAACTTTATTATAGGTGTTGCTTATATATTAACAGAAGAAGCAGAAATAGTAAATACAAATGTCATTACAGCAGCACTTCTACATGATACAGTTGGAGATACGGAAACCAGCTTTGAAGAAATTGAAAAAGAATTTGGGGCTGTAGTTCGTAAAATTGTCGAAGAAGTAACAGATAATAAAACATTATCTAAAGACGAACGAAAACGCTTACAAATTGTTCAGGCACCCTCGTCGAGTTACGAAGCAAAATTAATCAAATTAGCTGATAAATTATATAACTTAAGAGACTTAGAAAAACAGACTTCAGTGGAATGGAAATCAAGTAAAGTACATGAATATTTTCTTTGGAGTAAAAAAGTTGTTGACGGTTTACGCGGAACAAGTAATAAATTAGAAAATGAATTGGATATGATATTTATTAAAACAAGTATTTTATAAAATAATGTATACAATTTTTTATAATAAAATACGCAATGTAAATTTTGATTCTTATACAGGGTGTAACAGAATAACTATTCCTAATTTTCAGAAATGATAGAGTGCACTTAGAGAAACATTTTTTATTAATATACTAGTGTCCGGAAATTTCTCGGTGTCAAGATACACTATATATCGTTAAAAACAGGATGGGCAAATTTTGACGTTTTCATAGGGGAACTCGGAAACTATAAGAGATATGGAAAAATGGACCGCGCATCCTCGATCGCTTTTTTTGAGAGAAACTCAATTATGAAAACAAAAATTAGCTATCGTCTTTTGTTTTCGAGTTATGGCGAAAAGTTCACTTTTTCCGTATTTTGATAAATGGCGATATCTCGATGGTTTTTTAAATTAGATGAAAATAATTTTCACATTCTTAAGGCACTTTTTTGAGTAGAATGAAATGGTCTTAACGAATATTATAAATCTCCGTTAATTCTTGGGTTATAACATAAAGTTGTGTTTTTTACAATCGACTGCCGAAAAAAAGAAATTTCCGGACACTAGTTTATTAATAAAAAATGTTTCTTTATGTGCCCTCTATCATTTCTGAAAATTAGGAATAGTTATTCTGTTACACTCTGTATACAGGATCATTCATTTGTCTCTATTTTTTAAAATTCTTTTATTTTAAGTTATAGAGTGCAACTCAACAAATAAAATATATGTTTGTTTGTTTAGTTTCATTGTTGAATGAGAAATTTTTTGTTTTTTATTTTTCCTTCTTGAATGAGTTACGTTTAGTGAAAATTGTGACGTGTTTCGGCTAATGCCATCTTCAGACTGTTGAGCTTTGTTGGTTTGTTGCGTATTTATATTGGGGTATGATTGGGGTAGTGGGAGTAAACATTTGATTGGAGAAAATATTGTGTCGGAAATGCTGCTAATCTGCGTATTGATAATGTTTTTGTTTTTAGTACAACCGTAAAGCCGTTTTATTCCTAATAGAATAATTTCAGAAAGATTTTTTACTATATATTGTGTTAGTTTCTAGCTTTTAAAAAAATATAGAATATCTGTCAGTGCTATTAAAAAACTTACAAATGTATTTTTTACATTTCTCTTTTGTAGAAATCCTAATCTTTGTATATCTTCTAGATTTTTGAAGACGAATACGAATGTTGTCTGCCAGTGGTAATCTAAAATTTAAAACAAATGAAAAATACAAATATAAATCATTCATTTATATATAAGTTTATCTATAAAAACACCTCATAAAAAAATTAGGCTAGACTTTACAGTCACTAAAATGTATTTATTTGAAACTTAACATACCTGTTACTTTAGCACAGTGATGTACAATCTTTTATGTATAAAGGGCCGCATTAAAAAAGTAAATTAATGTTTAAAAGACAATAATTCATTTTATGACAGTTTTTATTAATTTGTAATAAGAACATGCATCACTACATTAGTAATGGTAATTTTATATAATAAATATTGTTACAATAATACTATATTAAGAAACAAAAGCGTATTTAAACAAACCTAAAATATCCCATTGATGATAATAGTTATTAATTTTAAGACTCAATCAATGAGAAAACGTTGGGCTTGAATTTTTGATACCAAATTGGTTATATCAGGTTTTATGCTCGTTGTATTTAATCGCAAAATTGCGTCAAGATTTTCATCTGAGAGACGATTTCTGTGAACTGACTTGTTTAGTTTCATTATCGAAAAAACTTGTTCACAAACGTAAGTGCTTCCAAACAAACACGAACAGGCAGCTGCATTTTCTCTCAAATTTTGATAAGATTCTTTCGGGAGACATAGAAATTTAATAAATTTCCTTCCTTGAATTTTATCTTCAGTTTTTCATTGCACTGCAAGTCAATGAGTTCAAGTTGTAACGCAGGTTCTGTTTCCTCTCTCGAGCACTTTAGCGAGAAACATAAAGAAAGTAGAATCCCAAAATGTTTTGCAGACGTATTTTTCAAATGCGTAACGGGCCATAAAAACTATAAAACGGGCCGCATGAGGGCCGCGGGTTGTGCATCACTGCTTTAGCATATTTTAATGAATATAAATTGCAAAATTGCAAATGATATTTACAATGGTTAAAACTCATTTTGAAAACTTGTTTTTAACATATAAGTTAATATACGTAAAAGAAAAATTGGTTGTAGGTCACATATATATGGTGGCGCTTCGTTGCATGATAGGTTAGGTAAAGAGGTTAATTTTGGTTATGTTTAGAAAAATGTAAGCCACGTGAAGAATTTTTAATTACTACTTTGACTGCAAGGAAAAAGTAGTATAGCGTTTGGTACGGTGTCTGTAACATTTTCAAAAAAAAAAAAAAATTGTATAGAAATCCTTCATATAGCCTGTAGATGACGAATCTGAACTTAGTTTAGGTGGGTGTATGGATGTGCGTCGTCAGCTCGCTCGCTCGCTCGGTCGTAAGTCAAAATTTTGTGGCCGCAACTCCTCCTAGACGGTTCAACCGATTTTAATGAAATTTTCAGGATAAATTTGTCTAGTGCCCAAGATGGTGATGTGATTTTGTTTTTTTTCCAGTGATGTCAACTTTCCGAGAAAAAAATTACTAAACTTTTTAAAAATTCATATTGGCTACGTTATTTATCCGATTTTGATCAAATTTTCAGAAAAGATTTCCCTAATGCTCCCATTAATTACATAATTTTATTAATATTCAGTGTTGCCAACTTTCCGAGAAAAAAATTCCTAAAGTTAAAAATTTTATTATGGCCATGTTATTCAACCGATTTTACTCAAATTTTCACAAAAGATTCTCCTAGTATTCATATAATTTATGTAATTTTAATAAAATACAGTATTGCCAACTTTCCGAGAAAAAAATGAGTAAAATTTTAAAAAATTTATTTTGACCATTTTATTTAACCGATTTTAATTAAATTTTCATAAAAGTTTTTCCTAGTGCCTAAATAAATTATGCAATTTTAACAAAATACAGTGTTGCCAACTTATCGACAAAAAAATCACAAAATTTTTTAAAAATTCATTGTGGCTACATTATTTATTCGATTTTGATCAAATTTTCAGAAAAGTATCTCCTAGTGCCCACATAAATTATAATATTATTAAAATACAGTGTTGCCAACTTTCCGAGAAATGTCAAAGTAGTCTATATATGGGTTAACCCATATACTTCTAATCTTGTTATTTTTATTTCCGGTTTGATCGGGCGCCAACCTTGCACTTCCTGCAACCTGTAACATGGGAAAGGGGAACGGGTTGCGGATTGTTCAGTCGCGTTTGTCCAGGGTTTATGTACACGTTTTAAAACCTCTTGCATATATAATTTAAAAAAACATTTGTACTATTAGCGACAAAAATATTTATTCAAAATTATATCAAAAATAAAAACCATAAATTATAAATTTCTATAATGTAAAACCCATTTACAATATTAAGAGTACGTTATAAATTATAACAATCGAGCAATATATATTAACAACGATTCAACAGAACACAGTTCAAGACTAATTTTATAACAGTAATGAAATATCAATCAGCAATGATTTAAAAAAATACAGTTAATACTCTCAGCCGAATTTAACTCTGTCCGACTATAAATCAACAATGTTCTCTCGGCCCGAGAAACTAAATTCAATACTGACTGCCAAATATTATCCAGGTCCGTGAAGCTACGTTCAATACCTAAAGCCGGGCTTTCTGTAAGTCCGCGAAATCTAATACAGACGACCAAATTTTCTAAGTCAAAAAATTAAGTCCAAAAAAAATGTAATACCGACGACCGAATTTTTCTAAGTCGAAAAATTAATCCCGAAATTTTCCCAAGTCCAAAACCCGTAAAACTGGGTACGAGTACCGTTATATACCAGTTGTTCTGCTCGGTTGCCAAGCAGTTCCGACTTCGACGCGAAATCGATTCTTTCGCCCAGGTCCAGACACCGGTCAACCAGGCGAAAAGCTAGCTCAGCCTCGACACGAATTACCATTAGTTCACACGGTTCTAATTGCTATGTTCAGACACATAGCTCAAATACAAAACATGTTGAAGTTAATATTGAATTTATTCGTTTAATACAACTTATTTATTGTAACTGACTATTATATAATTAATAATTCAATAATAAATTTAATATTATTAATTGACTTATATAACATAAAAAATAGTATATTTTTTAACTGGCTCTATTTTCTACAAAAACGATCATATAATATCCTATGTAGAATAATATATATTTTTTTGAATTTTTTCGTATTTTAATTTGACCAAAAAAGTAAAAATATGTTGTTTTTTTTGGAAAAAAATTTTTTTTCTCTATTTTCCAATATACAAAAAAATTTTAAAAATATGTATTATTCTACATAGGATATTATATCTCAGGTATTTTTTCGGTACCTTTAAGATCATTTTTGTAGAAAATAGAGCCAGTTAAAAAATATACTATTTTTTTAAATATAAATCAATTAATAATATTAAATTAATTATTGAATTATTAATTCAACATTTATTATGTAATTTTTAAAACAGTCACTTACAATAAATAAGTTGTATTAAACGAATAAATTCAATATTAAGTTCAACATGTTTTGTATTTGAGCTACGTGTCTGAACATAACAGTTAGAACCGTGAGAACTAACGTTAAATGAATCTCTAAGCTAAAAATCTTCTCTTTTATAGGGGATTCGTCAAAACTAGTTACAACCGCACGTTTCGAGTTGTTTCTCTCTCTTACGATTAGAATGATGGCCACTAGTTCTTCTTAATGTTGTTAAAACAACCTGATAGTTCAAACATTGTAGTATAGATAGCACCACTAGTATTAAAATTATATTTCTCTTTTTTATTAGCAGCACTTTTAGTTTTGTAAATAGTTGTTACCGTATAGATAGCACCACTAGTATTAAAATTACATTTTTTTAAATGTCGTAATTCAAGGGATGTTCTAATTTTAAAGTTAAAAAATCAGACTAGAAGTATTTGGAAATGTCAAATAAAAGCGGGCTCTGATGATGTATATGTTTAACTGATTCAATAAAATCAAATAAGGAACTTTTGTGGGAATTTCTAGGGTGACATCAACAAAATATATTATAGTCTTGTAACAAGACGAAAGAAGAAAGCAATAAGAGGAAACACAATGATGGAATATTGAATTTCTCCAAGAGTGGTAATTATATATATATATATATATATATATATATATATATATACCGGGTGTCTACTTTTTTTTTGTTACATAGGGAATACAATGCTAAAATTTTCATTTGGTGATAAATTTTCCCCTAATTATTATAGAACAAAAGTACAAATACAAAAGTTGTTTAGAATTCAAAAATGCATCAAATGATGCCAAATTTATCAATATAGGATGTTCTGATCAAGAATTAGAAGCAAATTAAAATTTCCATTTTTGCGCTCTTTACATCAAAGTGCCACGGAAATTAAACAAATAATTTCATTTCTTCTGGAGTTTGAGTTTGACAGATCGTATTTATTTTATTGTTACGTTCTGTATTATTATTATTATTATTATTATTATTATTATTATTGAAAATAATGAATAAACTTAATGTAAATGAAAAGCTATTAAGTATAAAAAGTATTAAGTATTTATTATTTATTACAATGAAAGGGTATTTTACTCGGCTGTACACTACGTACTAGCTGTGGTTTTAAATTGTGAATGTCTCCATTATAATTTTAAGTAATTGTTTAATTTATTTATTAACTTCAAGTTATAAAAACAATACATTTGAATTAGATGACTGGCATTATGCCTAATATATTTATTATAATAATTTAAACTTATCCCTGAGGATGCTGTAAGTTGTGCAGTGAAACGTCGGATAAGAGTTTAATAAATAGTAAATAGCTGAACTCCGTAAAACTTTCTTTATTTATTACAATATTCAATATACCTATAAAACAGAAAAATTCATGAATACAAGATATAGGAGAACAAAAACGAAACTAACAATTTAAATTAAATGTTCAAATAAATCGCCATTAACTGCCAAACAATAACCTAATCTGTTATAAAATTCGTGACGTACAGAGCTTAATTGTGTTTGTGTTATATTATTGCACTCTTCAACAATGGCATTTTTCAAATCAACAAGATTTTTGATATGTCGTTTATAAATTTTCTCCTTCAAATATGGCCATAAAAAGAAATCGCACGGTGCTAAATCGGGCGATCTAGCTGGCCAATTAATTGGACCACCTCTACCAATCCATGAATTTGGAAAACATTGATCCAAATATAATTTAATGTTGCAGCTGTAATGTGCCGGACATCCGTCTTGTTGATACCAGACAACATTATCTTGAGTTGCACACTCTTCTAACTGCGGACCAATATGATTTTGCAACATATCCAAATATTTTTCGTTGTTTAAATTATTTTCAATAAAAAATGGCCCAATTATACACCTGCCAAAAATTCCAGCCCATACATTAACTTTTTCTGGATATTGGGTACGTGTTGCTACCATTAAATGAGGATTTGTTTGGCTCCATATTCTAAAGTTTTGTGTATTAGGTTCGCCGTGTAAAGTAAACGTAGACTCGTCAGTAAAACAAATAGATTTCAAGAAGTTTCTGTCTAAATTGGATTTTTCCATAATAATGTTACTAAATTCGCTTCTAGCCATTTTATCCGCTTCAAATATCTCTTGGTGCGTGGAATATTTATAAGAATGATATTTTTCATTTTTTAGTACCTTATGTATTGTTGAAGGATGCAAATTTAATTCAGCACCAAGTTGACGCACACTAACATTTGGGTTTTCCGTTACACACAAAAGTATATTCAATGTATTTTCTTTAATTGCATTTTGATTTAAATTCTCCTCCTGATCTTCTGCGTTGATTTTTCTACAATTTTTACAACGTTTTAACACACTTCCAGTTTCTTCGAATTGTTTAATTATCCTACGAATAGTCATAGCGGAAGGTATGGGACGGTTTTCAAAGAAAGCGCTGAATAAATCTCTTACTCGTCGTATCGAATTTCCAGTAAAATACCATTTTACGCACTGAACTTTTTCATTTACCTTAAGTTTATTCATTATTTTCAATAATAATGATAATAATACAGAACGTAACAATAAAATAAATACGATCTGTCAAACTCAAACTCCAGAAGAAATGAAATTATTTGTTTAATTTCCATGGCACTTTGATGTAAAGAGCGCAAAAATGGAAATTTTAATTTGCTTCTAATTCTTGATCGGAACATCCTATATTGATAAATTTGGCATCATTTGATGCATTTTTGAATTCTAAACAACTTTTGTATTTGTACTTTTGTTCTATAATAATTAGGGGAAAATTTATCACCAAATGAAAATTTTAGCATTGTATTCCCTATGTAACAAAAAAAAAGTAGACACCCGGTATATGTATATATATATATATATATATATATATATATATATATATATATATATATATATATACAGAGCGAGTGTAATATCTGGAATTATCGCAATAAATCTTTTATTAAACGTTTTTGAAAAAAATCTTTGAACACGTTAATTTTTATCTTAAATGAGACATATTTTACTGTAATCGTCACTTAAAGATTGTCTTTTGTTTTTGAGTTATGAAGTAAGCGATAATTTTTTTAAATGGAAACCTATATTTTTTATTATTGATTTTGGTAGTACCTTTTATTCCGTTTCCAACCATATAAAATTTTAAATATGTTACATTTGAAAAAAATTGAGAAAAATAATTTTAAAGTTTAAATATTAAAAACTAATTAAATTGGCAAAATGAATCTAGTTATTAGTGTATAAAACAAAAAACATTAGCTACAATTGTCAGAATTATGCAATTTATAAATTTTACAATAAAATAAGTGCTTTTTCCAAATTTAAAAACTATTTTATTAATAAAAATTGTATAACTTATTTTATTTTGACATTTATAAATTGTATAATTCTGACAGTTGTAGCTAATGTTTTTAGTTTTATACACTAATAACTAGATTCATTTTGTCAATTCAATTAGTTTTTAATATTTAAACTTTAAGATTAGTTTTCTCAATTTTTTTCAAATAGAATATATTTAAAATTTTATATGGTTGGAAACGGAATAAAAAGTACTACCAAAATCAATAATAAAAAATATAGGTTTCCATTTAAAAAAATTATCGCTTACTTCATAACTCAAAAACAAAAGACAATTTTTAAATGACGATTACAGTAAAATATGTGTCATTTAAGATAAAAATTGACGTGTTCGAGGATTTTTTTCAAAAACGTTTAATAAAAGATTTATTGCGATAAATCCAGATATTACACTCGCTCTGTATATATATATATATATATATATATATATATATATATATATTTTCATTAAAACATTTAATTTAATATTTATTTAGAAGAAATATAGGTCTTGCCTTGAAACTCGGCCTTCGTTAAACCAAAAAATAGTCCGGAATATTAGTAGCTATATTTGTTGACCTATTACTTACTTGTGTTATTATTTACTGGTACATTACTGAAATGTATATCCGCGTCTCATTATTGATAATTAAGATATTGTTGATTTTCATGCGTTATTAAAAAAAAAATGATGTAAAGTCTAACCGAATCTATGTGTTTTATATTTTTCTATAGATTTTTCACGTGCATTATACAAATATGTATGCATGTTTCTTTTATTTTTAATATTATCCCGTATAAGCAAGCTCTGTATTATTTAAATAAATGAATGGGGGGGGGGGAGGTTAAGCAAGACGAAATAATAATACATTTTTTCTTGTAAATGTGTTTATCAAATGTAATATGATGAACATACTTATATATTGCTGCTGTAGATATATATATATATATATATATATATATATATATATATATATATATAAAAACAATGTGTCTCAAAAATTTAATATATACAATATGTTTGTATATATTAGTGTCCGTAAAAAAAAATTTTTCCAGCAAGGCTAAATCGATAATTTTACATCGATAAAACATCAGAAATAATAATTTTTGCTTGTTTTTACGAAATTATCCTCCAGAATTATTACAGATATTAAAATGCAAGCTGTAATTTTACATATAATTTATGAAGTTATAACAACAATATGTAATTCTATAGTAAGTATGTGATGCAATTTGCAGAAAAGAAGCAATTTTACATACTTACTTTATGTGAATATTATGAATTATGTTAAAAATTACAGAATTTTGTAGTAACAAGATTAGAAGTATATGGGTAAACCCATATATAGATTACTTTGACATTTATCGGAAAGTTGGCAACACTGTATTTAATAATATTATAATTTATGTGGGCACTAGAAGATACTTTTCTGAAAATTTAATCAAAATCGAATAAATAATGTAGCCACAATGAATTTTTAAAAAATTTTGTGATTTTTTTTGGCAACAATGTATTTTGTTAAAATTGCATAATTTATTTAGACACTAGGAAAAACTTTTATGAAAATTTGATTAAAATCGATTAAATAAAATAGTCATGAATTTTTAAAAAATTTACTAATTTTTTCCTCGGAAAGTTGGCAACACTGTATTTTGTTAAAATTACATAAATTATATGAATACTAGGAGAATCCTTTGTGAAAATTTGAGTAAAGCCGGTTGAATAACAAGGCCACAATAAAATTTTTAAAACTTTAGTAATTTTTTCTTTCGGGAAGTTGGCAACATGGATATTAATAAAATTATATAATTAATAGGAGCATTAGGGAAATCTATTCTGTAAATTTGATCAAAATCGGATAAATAACGTAGCCAATATGAATTTTTAAAAACTTTAGTAATTTTTTTCTCGGAAAGTTGGCATCACTGGAAAATTTAATATTTACTTTCTTGTTCATACTTCATCAAATATATGTATATATATATATATATATATATATATATATATATATATATATATATATATATATACATACAGTGCGATATTTTTATCTCTGAACATATGAACTGAATTACATGTAAATTTCCTATGTTCAATTTTAAAAAAAACAAATCAGACGCATAGAGACATCCCTGATAGTTATGCAACCAATCTTACATAATGTGACAGTTATTTGAAAAAAAATGAGTTACTTTCAACAAAATATTTAGAAAGCATTAAACTATTCGCATTATTTCAAGAAATCTGTTTAAAAATGTATAGTATTATTTATTATTATTATTATTTATAAATTTAAGTGTTCAGTAATTTACAATAAATGACCATATTCTGTTAAATATTTTATTTTTTATTCAAATAAACATTATATTACGTATGATTGGTTGCATAACTGTCAGGGATGTCTCTATGCGTCTGATATGTTTTTTTAAAAATTGAACATAGGGAATTTGTATGTAGTTCAGTTCATATGTTCAGAGATAAAAATATCGCACTATATATATATATATATATATATATATATATATATATATATATATATATATATATATATATATATATATATATATATATATATATATATATATATATATATATATGTAGGGTGATTGGTGAGGAAACGGTCATAGAACAGCCTAGAATTTTTTTTTTATTTTTGTGTTTTAATTTTTTTTTCTCAAAAAACTATTAGCCGTAGAAAAATAAATTTGGCATTGAAAAATGCGGAATAATAAGTACTATAATCGGGTAAAAAACTGATTTTTCGAAAATTTGCCGAGGGAGTACATCGTGTCCGTAACGGTTAAGAATCGGACACATGTTTATATGACTTTTTTTGTTTATTTTGATTTCCTGAACTCGTTCCTCGAGTATGGCAGTATGGTCGTTTCCTCACCAATCACCCTGTATATATATATACTTAATAATAATTAACACCTTTTTCTTATGTTGTCATTAACCTATTTATGTTTTGAACGTATTTTGTATATAACTGCGTCTATGTATGTATGTGTATTTACTTAATTTAAAAATAACATTCTGCAAATATAAAATACGGCTTTACGGTTGTAGTATTTTTGCATTACTTAATATTTATATTAACAAGATTAGAAGTATATGGGTAAACCCATATATGGACTACTTTGACATTTTTCGGAAAGTTGGCAACACTGTATTTTAATAATATTATAATTTATGTGGGCACTAGGAGATACTTTTCTGAAAATTTGATCAAAATCGGATAAATAATGTAGCCACAATGAATTTTTAAAAAAATTTGTGATTTTTTTCTCGATAAGTTGGCAACACTGTATTTTGTTAAAATTGCATAATTTATTTAGGCACTAGGAAAAACTTTTATAAAAATTTGATTAAAATCAGTTAAATAAAATGGTCATAATAAATTTTTAAAAATTTTATTAATTTTTTTCTCGGAAAGTTGGCAACACTGTATTTTGTTAAAATTACATAAATTATATGAATACTAGGAGAATCTTTTGTGAAAATTTGAGTAAAATCGGTTGAATAACATGGCCATAATAAAAATTTTAAAAATTTAGTAATTTTTTTCTCGGAAAGTTGGCAACACAGAATATTAATAAAATTATGTAATTAATGGGAGCATTAGGGAAATCTTTTCTGAAAATTTGATCAAAATCGGATAAATAACGTAGCCAATATGAATTTTTAAAAACTTTAGTAATTTTTTTCTCGGAAAGTTGGCATCACTGGAAAAAAACAAAACCACATGACCATCTTGGGCACTAGACAAATTTATCCTGAAAATTTCATTAAAATCGGTTGAACCGTCTAGGAGGAGTTGCGATCACAAAATTTGGTCTGACGACCGAGCGAGCGAGCGAGCTGACGACGCACATCCATACACCCACATAAACTAAGTTCAGATTCGTCATCTAGAGGCTATATGAAGGATTTCTATACAATTTTTTTTTTTTTTTGAAAATTTTACAGACACCGTACCAAACGCTTTACTACTTTTCCTTGCAGTCAAAGTAGTAATAATCGACGTCCGTACTCTCTTAACATGCACTAACGTTTTCAGCAGGAAGACATAAATAGATTTAAACACAAATCAAGACATTTACAGAGAGAGACAGTAAATAGAAACAAAGACCATAGACTAACAAGTTACTAGACGTGTATTATGTTGGCCCATATTAAACTGTAGCTAAGCGTACCCTCTAACCGCTAAATAAATAGATTTTACTGCGGGAATACTGTGCGACAAGTATTTTCATCATTTTTATATAATTTTTACATTTTTCAAAAGACAAAATTTAATATATTAGCGAGAAAAAAAAAAAGATTACTAAAATGAGAAATCGACAATATTCGAAATACTTCTTTTTCGAGCTAAATTTTGAGAAATTAATATTAGGATATCAATAAATATTTACAGAGATAACAATGATTAATTATACAGTAAAACCATTTAATTATTTACCAATTATTTGAAAAATACATTTTAAATGAACTGTTTGAGACAATGTTTATGACATATTGTTCGATTTCAATTGTTCTGTCTGACTGGTGCAGTGGTAAGAGGACTGAGTAGTTAGAGTCCAGCTATCCAGGGTTCGATTCCCAGCTACCGACTTATTTATAATTATTACCGAATTATAACGACTATATCTACAAAATAGCACAATACTTAATAATAGTACTAATTAATAATTATTTACTAGGATTTTTAAATATAGTCATAGCAAAGCAATACCAATATAGTCAAATAATTTATTCTATGTTTTTTTGAATAATGATACTAATATTTACATAATTTTAAAATAAAAATAGACTAAATATTATAATTTTGAAATCGTTTTTAATGCAAACAAAAAATTATATTTATCTGAAATTAAATTCATATAACACAAGTACTGAACACTCCGAAAAGTTAATGTATGGTAATACAATTAAATATTATAAAAGAAAAAGTAATATGATAGTAGCACCATATTTATTTATTTCAAAGTTAGCTTTTTTTATAATGGAACTTTTCTTTTTTTAGATGCAGGAAATTTATAATGTTTCCGAAGTTTAAATTTTGCAAAATGTCATTTTCTGTAAACATCACTGATAAATTTTGCAAATGATCTTGATCAAGACTATTCCTTTAAAAAAAAAAGTAAACAAAAAATGTCTCAAAGCTATAGCTAATGCCAAAAGAATTATTTTTTTAGAAAAAACTAAACAAATTACTAACACGAAACCAAATTATGTTTGGTCGTTGCAGTTAGTGTAAAAAATAAAAAAATAAATATAAAATAAAATTTATTACATACGAGCATAATTGTTTATTATCGCGTGGGGCCCCCTGGCTTGCGGGGCCCCAGGCTACCGCCTGCGCGGAAATCTTCTACTGCGTATTATATATTAGATCATTGTATTTTGTTTTTTACTTAAATTGCATTAATTTATCTTGATGAACTAATTAAATCATTAGTTAATTTTTCTATATGAAGAAAAATGCGTTGTCCTTTTGCCGGGATTTGAACTTGGGACCTTTTTCTTTCGCGGCTGACGCGTTAACCAACTGCGTCACAAGATCACAACGACAAGGTAATGACATTTTTTATAGTTTTTGACTGGTTATGATAAAAAAAATATAGAAAAGTTCAAACCCCCGGACAGGTTAATGCATTTTTCTTCATATAAAAAAATTAACTAATGATTTAATTAGTTCATCAAAATAAATAAATGGCGATTTAAGAAAAAAAAATACTAGGTATAACGTAACGTGCGGCAAAACCATGGATACGGTTGAATAACTCTAGAAATACATGTACCATTGACAAACAAAAAAATACGTGTTTCATGTTTTCAAAAAAGCTATTGCAATTTTAATTGCAGATTCGGATTCATGAATTATGTAGGTTTTGTCTGAAACTATTTTTTTTAGTTCGTAATAGATGGCGCTGTAATGGCAGAAATTAAGAATTTTTTGCAAAATTTGCGAAAAATCTTAATTTCTGCGATTACAGCGCCATCTATCACGAACTAAAAAAGTTTCAGGTAAAACCTACATAATTCAGAGTGTAGAATTCGAATCTGCAATTAAAATTGGGTGTTCCCATTTAATATTACAAAGCAGCACTGCATGATGCAATGCAATACTCGTATTGATATACATACACAACCACACAAATTCCCGTAATTAGTTTTCTCCAAACATTCCTATTCAGACAAACAAGTCATACAGAAATTAAGGAAAACAACTACAGAAAATAAAGAACACACACACACACACACACACACACACACACACACACACACACACACACACACACACACACACACACACACACACACACACACACACACACACACACACACACACACACACACACACACACACACACACACACACACACATATATACACTTAAATACACACACATACACGACTAAAAACCAGAAAATAATTATTTAAATTAAAAAAAAATTTAATATACCACACATTTTTAAAACGGGGACTAAAAAGTTTATAAAATAATTTCTCCTAAAAAAACGTGGGGCGCATGCAATAATAGATAATAGTAAGGAGTGGGCCCCACGTTTTTTTTAGGAGAAATTATTTTTTACTTTTTAGTCCACGTTTTTAAAATGTGGTATATTATTATATAATTATTTTCTGCTTTTTAGTCTTGTGTGTGTATTATGTATTTTCTGTAGTTGTTTTCTGTAGTTTCTGTATGAGTTGTTTATCTGAATAGGTATGTTTGGAGAAAATTGCGGGATTGTGGAAAGAATTTGTGTTACACCCTTTTGAGTAGATGGTGTGGTTGTGTTAATATTGCATTGTCATCTAGTTTTGAGCTATGTTTCTAAGTTTCAATTCTGTACCTAGCTGTTCGGGAAGTTAATTTAAAATCGATTGCAAAATTTGCACCGAACTGACAAACAAACATAAAGAAGAAGAAAGCGAATTAATGATGATTTATAAAAAGCGTGTTAATAATCACTAAACGAATTTTTTCAAACAATGCTTGCCCGACAAAAAACATCAACATCATTAATTATAAATTTAAGTAGAATAACATTATTATTTTTATTTCCAATAATCATAATACAATTTGAAAGATATATATTGGCGTTAATCAAATATATTAAGATAGCAACATATCAAATCTGGTAATTAAGCCTATGTAAGATCGACCGATTATTCTTTTAATCTTGTGATTAACTAAAATCACACACATATTGTATCTCAGTATGTACATAAGTAGTTGATTTTCTTTCTTTTATCATTTTCATTTTTACGGTTAAAATCATTCCTTATCAGAATTTGAAAAAAAAAAAAAAAGAAAAACAAGATTATCTACAAATGTTATACATGTTATACATATGGTTATACCTAAAATATAGTTTCCGAATTAATTGTAAATATTTGGTAAAATCAATTAAATTACATAATAGTAAAATATTTTATAATCATAGTAAGAAGTCTTTCCGAATCTCATTCTATTAGGAATTAAACACGGCCTTACGGTTTGTAGTATTTCGTTTGGGAACGTTTGCAAAAAGAATAGTCGATATGACAAAATTCTCTTTTTAACATGTTTTTATTAACTAGATTTCCTTTCTGTCTGTTTGTTCGGTACAAATTTTGCAATCGATTTTAAACCAACTTCCCGATGAGCCAGAGAGACTTGAAACTTAGAAACATAGCTCAGAACTGAATGACGACAATGCACAACATGAACATTCATACACAACAAAAGGGTGTGGCACAAACTTTTTTCACTATCCCTCAAATGAGGCTAGAGACTTGACACTTAGAAACATAGCTCAGAACTGCATGATGTACCACACCATGTACTCAAAAAAAAGATGTAGCACAAACTCCCATTCCACTATCCCGCAATTCGCTTTCTCCAAACATTCCTATCCAGACAAAAAACTCTTACAGAAAACAACTACAGAAAATACAAAACACACACACAAAAGACTAAAAAGCAGAACAAATAATTATTTAAATAAAATATTTTTTTTTAATATACCACTTTTTAAAACGGACTAAAAATTATAAAATAATTTTTTTAGCTCCCACCACCTCCCTCCCCATACAGAAAAACGTGGAGCGCATGCAATAAATAATAATAAAAAGTGTAGAGAGTAGCTGTCATTGCGCCCCCCACGTTTTTTTCTGTATGGGTGTGTATGGGGGGTATGTTCTAGGAGAAATTATTTTATACTTTTTAATCCGTTTTAAAAAGTGGTATTTTATTTTTTTTTAATTTAAATAATTTTTTGCTCAGACAAAAAACCGTTTTTTACACCTCGTAATATTTGCTTATTCGAAAAGAACTTCTTAATTACTCAGAACTAATTACGTTGCATATTTTGTTGATGAATTTAATTAATGCCTCAGCCAACAATATATTATGGATATAGTAAATACTTTACAAAATCAACTTATTAGGTAACTCTTAATTAACCATATAAATACCCGTGCTAGATCCCATTGTTAACAATACGTTTTGTATTTTATTGTATAATACATATGACGGCTATTATATATAAACCGCTCCTCATAATTCACTGAATTCTGTTTAATGCCCTTTTTTGTTGATCAATTTTATTCGATTCTAAGGTCAGCAAATAATTTCAAGGTCGGTTCAAAATGGAAAAGGTTGCCCATTCAGTAAATTTTGGTTGTTTTATTTATTTATATATATATATATATATATAGATATATATATATATATATATATATATATATATATATATATATTTATTTTTTTCAGGTATGCAGTCGTTTTTAGAAGGATAGGGAATTAAATTCTCAACAGTAAAAATTCAGTCGATTGAATTTTTGATTGTTGTTTTTACTGTTGTAATTATAACATTATTAATCTATGTATATGTTACGGTCAATGTAAACAATTGGGCATTATTTATAATGCCCGGGCAATTTAAAAAGTGCCCAATGGGATGTGACAAAATGATAAATTACATAGAAAATATTACATTGCCCGGGCATTATGAATAATGCTGGAAATCGAGTGGGCAATTTGAGAATATTTTTATTAAAGTGGCTATTTATACATACGGTATGTATACGCAGTTGGCTTATTTATACATACAGTATGTTTACGCAATTGACTATTTAGGGTAAGTTAGGTTAGTAGGTTAGTTTAGGTTTTTTTGTTTTTTTTTTCACTATAGCCTGTCAATTTATTAAAGTGACCAGAGAAGTAATAGCAGTATTTATAATGACCGGGCAATGTAATAAATTATCCTAGATTGTCGTAGACAAATACAAAATTTTTAAATTGCCTGATTTTATCGGTCATTATTTATAATGACCAAGCATTATGAAAACTGCCCTGAATAATCAAATTGACCGTAACATATACATTGCGAATGTCCTGAAGAAGGGCCAAATCCAAGCTCGAAATATTGATGATACGAAGCAATAAATATACTAAATAACAACTATTATATGAGGATTGTGTTGAGAATTTAATTCCCTATCCCTCTAAAAACGACTGCATACCTGAAAAAAATAAATAGATTAAAATTAAATAAACTAGCCGAATAATATATTAGGATGGCCGCTATTTAAAAAAAAAATAATTTTATCGATTTCACCCCAAAATCTTGTATAGATTAAAAAAAAATTTGTGAATTTTTCAGTTGTATAAACCCGATCCTAAATGGGGTTAAAGTTTAACAAGCGTTCTATGGCGTTTTTTAACTTTTACATACTTTGTAGTGTCGTTTTTAAAATTTTGGAGTGAAAAACCTGAAAATTCGTATCATTATGTTTTAGGGGTCACTGAACTCGAATCTGATGTCAAAAATAGATTTTTCTCAGTTGCAGCTGTCAAAAAAATGCCATTAGTTCCTTAATTGAGAAATTTAATGGAAATATCGAGTATATCGAGTGAATTATAGGTTTTTGAAAACAAATTTGTATACCATACATGTTGTCAAATTTTAACAATTTTGAAAGTCAAAACATGTTTTATTCTGCGGGGTGTGGTGGGGGGTGGAATGGTTCAAATGGTCCCATCATCTTGCATGACCTTAACGACTTCAAATTTTTTCGGACGCAAAAATTCATTCAATTTCGTTCAAAATCGGCCGAGTTATTATACCAATTTGAAAAATCGGTAATTTTTTTAATTTTTTGAGTGGCGCGTTTTTTTTTTTGACAAGTGTATATTAATTTGGTAAATAATTCTAAAATTAAATAGCATAGTATAATTGAAACTAGTACGACTTTTGTTTAAATTTAAGAAAGAATTTATTATATTTTTTAATTCTAGTGTCATATCGATTTGAAAAATCGGTAATTTTTCTGATTTTTTGAGTGACGCGTCTTTTTTTTTTGGCGAGTGTAAGTGTTGAAACAAAATGAAAAATAATTTAAAAATAAAATTAAAGACCTTTTCACTTGATTTGGCGGCTCCTTTCAGTATAAAAGAATATATTGACTATTTTAGAAATTATACTTTTTTTTTAATATTTGTAATATTGTAATTTCTATTTGATTTTGACTTGTGTAAGCACTTTCTAGTGTATTATCATAAATAAATATTATTATTATTTGTATCTATTTCTTCCTGTTGAGTTCGTCGAAACGTCGATTAAACTAAAGTAGTTTTATTTTACTATTTCTGAAACATTTTTTACTATGTTACTAAATACATTTTTCAAAAAAAAACGGACTAATGGTATTGTAAGTCTGGTTATTTTCCTAAGCAGATAATAATTAAATTAGTATTTTGCTAATTAGCAACAATATACTTTACCTCTCTCTCTCCTCACCCCACTTTCCCCTGCCATCCCCACTCTTATAGTTACCTATCAGATCTTCAAACTTCGACTAGTATAGATAAACGTTTAGCGAAATTTACAAAACTTGCACATTACGTAGGTAAAACTGTAAACTTGACCATAATTTTGTGTAAATATTAATAAAAACAATTAGCGTTCATTTATTTCTCGTTTATTATTAACACAAAAACGTAAGTTGCCCAAGTGTCATTACAATTTTGTGTGCGGAACAAAAAATTAATAATTAATTGAGTAATTTGATAATTTTTGGGATAAAACTTGGTCATGAACAAGAGATACCATGCCGGCTAGTTTGAAATATTTTTCGTTTTTAAAATATTTTCTGTTGCGTAAAAACTTAACAATTATTTCGTATATTGCCATTTTAATGTTGCTATTATTGCAAAAAGACTTACCCGAGTGCATTTGACGAAAACCAAAAAAAGTGAGATTTATTGCGTCTGTGTGTGTTTTTATATATTGAAATAAATTCAAACAAAAAGGTAAGTAACTTTTTTTCTTCTATTTTACAATTAAAATAGTTTTTGATGCCTACGTTGATATATGGTAGTGAGTGTAGCTGCAAAAGCATAAAAGAAAAATAATTGCTAGTGCGAAATATGATCGGAGAAGTGTATGGAATTAGTAAAAATGTTCAAAGCAAAAAAGCTTTAGGATTCAGTTGTGTATATTTTATTAAATAATCGACGTTTCGATATATTCTACGTATATCATTATTAGAAAAATACAGTGTTGCCAACTTTCTGCGAAAAAAATTACTAAAATTTGTTAAAATTTATTATGGCTACGTTATTTATCCGATTTTGATAAAATTTTCACAAAAGATTCGCCTAATGCCCACATAAATTATATAAGTATAATAAAATACAGTGTTGTCAAGTTTCCGAGAAAAAGAATTGTAAAAGTTTATTATGGCTACATCATTTATCCGATTTTGATCAAATTTTCAAAAAAGATTCTTCTAGCACCCAGATAAATTATTATAGTAGTATAATTTTACTAAAGTTCAGTGTCGTCAACCTTCCAAGAAAAAAGTTATTACAAATTTTTAAAAATTTATTAAAGCTACATTATCTACTAAAAACCACAGTGTTAAGTAAAAATATATTTTATTTTTATTTTTGTAAGTATTTATATGTTGATGAAACAAGTGCCCTATATATGGGTTTACCCATATGTTATCTTATATATCTATAGTGTTCACAATTTATTTAAAATTTTTAGAAATTTGATTTTTTTTAAATATAAATATTTCATATTATTAATATTATATGTTACATAATTGTGTAAAGGTATATATATATATATATATATATATATATATATATATATATATATATATATATATATATATATATATATAAATAAGGGTGGCCCTTATTTGGGTCAAAAAATAAAATTTGTTTGACGCCCCCTAAAAAGCTTCTAAATGTTTTTAAAATGGCCAGCAGAATACTCTTGGATGTATATTTAAACGTTAAACTGTGCCCCAGTTCACTTTATTTTATTTAATAGCCTCTTTCTTTGCAAATTCGAATAAATTTATGAAAACTCGGTTGCTTTGTATTTATTGGGTTTGATTTAATGCAAAATGACTCAAAATGATTTACGACTGTCTGCTATAACATTATAAGGCCTTTACGTCGACAGTAAACTTTGCCAAAAACACGACACTGAAAGAAAAAAAAAAGCCTTCAGAGTTCAATATATCCAGACTGTCTTAGCCTAGACCAGCGTTTTCCAACCTTTTTGACTTGCGGAACCCTTTTTAGAATCAATTTCTGTGGCGGAGCCCCTTATACCTTATAGTCTTATAAGTAAATTTTTACTAGTTACTAGAAATGGGGGTATATAAAATGACATAACAAAACATAAAAATAATCTTAAGCGTTTAATGATACTTCTGTGGTTCTACTTTTTTACACAGTTTACTTATATCAGGTTTAATCGATGATAATAAATTGCAAATATCTGGTTCTGCATTTAAGCGGTTTCTGTATGCGGAGCCCCTGAGAAGTGCACGCGGAGCCCTAAGGGCTCCGCGGAGCACTGGTTGGGAAACGCTGGCCTAGACAATCATGACTAGAAATACAAGACTCTTTAAGTAACTTTAAATCATGATAAAATCAGACATAGGCTGGAATTCAGCTATATTTTGGATTTAGACCATTTTGCATCCTTTTGGATCGAATCAAACCCAATAAATACAAAACAATCTAATTTAAATAATTTTTTTTCAAATTTTCAAAAAAAGAGTCTATTAAATGGTCCAAAAGTGAAGTGGGGCATGTTATAATTTAAAGTAAAGATCATAGATATGACGGTACACATATATGAATCCTTCTTAGTAATTTTAAATCAAATCAGACCCAGTAAATACAAACCAACTGCGTTGAAATGAATTGCTCCCAATTTTCAGGAAAAAATGGCACTTAAATAACACAAAAGTGAAGTGGGACACGGTTTAATGTTGAAATAAACGCCCGAGAGTATTCTGCCGGCCATTTTAAAAATATTTAGAAGCTTTTTAGGGGGCGTCAAACAAATTTTATTTTTTGACCCAAATAAGGGCCACCCTAATATATATATATATATATATATATATATATATATATATATATATACCGGGTGTAGAAATGAAATGTGAACCATAGGGATTTCAATGTTATTTTTTAAATACGGCTGTATCTCTTTCCCTATTGACTTTAGAGCAAATATTTAAATACAAAACTTGTTCAAAATGTGAAAATGCATGGTATAAAGTCATTTTTTTTTACATAAATATTAATATTTTACGATATACAGGTTAACCACTAAAAAATGAGCTATAACATTGGAAAACGGGAATGGTATCAAAAAATGCAGAATAATGAGTTCTATATTTCGGTGAAAAAATCATTGTTCTAAGATTCTTCGTTTAGGAAAAAAAAAATTAAAAACTGATTTTTGAAAAATTTCGTAAGGGGGTAGGTACCCTTGTGTTTTGTTTAAAAAAAAAAAAAAAGGATTTTGGATATTTTAACACTGGCTTTCGTTGTCTACTCTTTTATCCTACTCTTTGTAAATGACACTTTTTTTTTTGGACTAAATTTTGTAAAAAAGTTTTATTCTGAAAAAAATGCCAATGGTCCCCCCTTATCAACTTTTCGAAAAATCGGAAAAACGTGAATAAAAAATTAAAGAAGAACAGGAAAAAAAAGTGTCAGGTACAAATAGTAGGATAAAAGAGTAGACAACGAAAACCAGTGTTAAAATATCCAAAATCCTTTTTTTTTAAACAAAGCACAAGGGTACCCCCTTACGAAATTTTTCAAAAATCAGTTTTTAATTTTTTTTTCCTAAACGAAGTATCGTAGAACAATGATTTTTTCACCGAAATATAGAACTCATTATTCCGCATTTTTTGATACCATTCCCGTTTCCCAATGTTATAGCTCATTTTTTAGTGGTTAACCCTGTATATCGTAAAATATTAATATTTATGTAAAAAAAAATGACTTTATACCATGCATTTTCACATTTCGAACAAGTTTTGTATTTAAATATTTGCTCTAAAGTCAATAGGGAAAGAGATACAGCCGTATTTAAAAAATAACATTGAAATCCCTATGGTTCACATTTCATTTCTACACCCGGTATATATATATATATATATATATATATATATATATATATATATATATATATAAAATGTATACCTAAAGATCAATTATCAATATGAACAGAAATGTTGACAACGTGATAAACTAAACTAATTAAAATAAACACGATAAGAATGTGTGTTATTATTGACGTAGTTACAACATAGCTTAGACTGATATCAAAAGTTGAGTAGGAAATAGAAAAAAATAGAAAAAATCAACGATCTTAATTTCAGATTTCTAATGTAAACAAATTTTAATACGAAAAACCTTATTTCCAATATATTGATTAGATATTGATTAGATATCAAACGTAAATAATCACACTTCTAGAAATACATTACATTATATCAGAATTAAACGACATTATTAAGGAGTTTTAGTAGTTCTGTGTTACTTAAAATTTATTAATAATCGATACTTACTCTCTGAACACACACACGTCTTCATCAGGAAGAAATGATATTTGCAAGAGCCATTGCAATACTAACAGCAGACTGATAAGACGAAACGATAGAATTATGTTTAAAGGAAATAATAAATTTTTAAAAACTGCAATAATTTTTTTCTCAGAAAGTCGGCAATTCGTAAAATTATATAATTTATATGTGCAATAGAAAAATCTTTTGCGGAAAATTTGATAAAAATCGAATAAATAATCTTAAATTGTTTTTTTTTTCTTGGAAAGTCGGCAACATTGGTAAAATTATATAATTTATATGGGCAATAGTACAATATTTTGCGAATATTCCAAGAGAAAAATTACTAAAAGTTTGAAAAATTTATTATGGTTATATTATTTATCCATGATTAATCACAAAATTATCACAAAAGATTCTCTTGGTGCACAACATAAATTATATAATTTTAATAAAATACAGTGTTACTAACTACTAAAACTACTAAAAGTTTTGAAAATCAATTATGGCTACATTATTTTTCCAAAATTAGCCAAATTTTATTTATTTAAATCTAATATCAACAAATTTTATCACTTCAAATTTATTTGGAGTTTACGTTCATTTTCTTCCCGATAAATATTAATTGTTTTTGTATTTATTATAAACAATTCTAGCAATAAATTATCTTTTTTTAAATTTCATTTATTTATATTTTTGTTTAAATGTTTATATTTGTGTGTGAAAATAGAAAATAAAAATATTGTAAATAAAAAACAGGAAAAAAAAATGATAACGTAAGCTTTATTATTTTTATTAGCTTATTTCTATAACCTGTTAAATAATTTTTGAAGCAAGTTAGATCGATTTGTGTATTTGGGTAGTTTATTGTCGAAGGATGGGTTTGCTTTGATCCGTGAGATTGAAAGACCAATTAATATGACAAATGAGATGTTTACGGGGGGGGGGTGGGGTTATGTGGTGTAAATAGAAGAAATCGGGTACGAAATAGATTAGTTTAGTAATGATAAGTGTGAAATTTAAAAAAAATGTTGTGAACAAAAGCTGATGTTTGTCAGTTAAGATTTTGAGGTCATCTTGAACGAATGCCTAAAGAACGGTTGGTTAAAAAGATTTATATGAATGATTTTGAAGGTATACGTTTGCCCGTGGATGTCCGATGAGTAGTTGAAGTGGTATATAATTGAGAGAATGGTTTGCGTGAGCGGATGTTTCCAAGTAGTGGCAATACCAGATAGCATGTATGAGAGGAATTATGAATGTGCATGAAGTTATAGTTTCTTGTTTGGATATAGGAATGTTTGGAGGAGGTCGATTTTGAGATAATGGAAAGAGTTTGTGCAACACCCATTTGGGTACATGGCGTTATTGTGTGTGTATGTATATATGTATGTAAGGTGCTTAGGGTGCTAGAAATGTAAATGTATCCAAAGAAGCCACTCCAATGCTATCTTGGTGGTGCCTACACTGTAGAAATATACACTCGTCAAAAAAAAACGGGTGTTCGTTCGTTAAGTTCGTATGGGCGTTTAACATGCAAATTCGATAATTTGCGATATAGTTCTTTCTCGAGTTAAATTCGGCAAAATACTTAGAAGATAAACAATAAAAAGTTCTATAATTTGGTTTTAGTTTTAATTTGCTAGCATGTACCGTTTGAGCGCTAGAATTTTTTTTTGATTTTTTGGTTTATATTTTTTTTCTCAAAAACTATGAGGTGTAGGAAAATAAGTATGATATGGAAAAATGCGGAATAATGAGTACGATAATTGAGTAAAAAAAACCATTATTCTACGATGCATGGTTTAGTAGAAAAAATTAAAAATTGAATTTTTGAAAATTTGATAAAATTCTAAAATGTTTTTTAGAATTTTCAATAATTTTTCCTGCAAAATCAGTATGAGCCAGAGAAAAAAGTTACTTAGCTATTATGTAGCTAATTTTTTTCTTTATTTTACTTTATTTTTTTCAGATTTTTTTGAGCAAATTTTGAAAAAAGTCTTATTTTGAAAAAATCCCAGGGATACCACCCCCTTATCAAATTTTAAAAAATTTAGTTTTTTTCTACTAAACGATGCATCGTAGAATAATGGTTATCGTACTCATTATTCCATATTTTTCCATATTATGCTTATTTTCCTAGATCTCATAGTTTTTGAGAAAAAAAATATAAACCAAAAAATCAAAAAAAATTTTTAGCGCCCAAACGGCACATGCTAGCAAATTAAAACTAAAACCAAATTATAGAACTTTTTATTGTCTATTAAAAAGTATTCTAAGTATTTCTCCGAATTTAATTAGAGAAAGAAATATATTGCAAATTATCGAATTTGCATGTTAAACGCCCATACGAACTTAACGAACGACACCCGGTATATATATATATATATATATAAGTTATTTACTAACTTCCTTAATAAATAAATTGTTTATTAATATTCGTATTCATTTAAACACTTTGTGAAGTTAACATAAAGAGTTCTCCGAGAGAAATAATGATTTTAAATATGTGTTAATGTGTGTTCGTTATTAATCAATTTGTTTAAGAATTAATTAAGCAAAAATCAATAATAATGAACTTATCTATTGTTTATAAATGTCTCTTATTTCACTTAATAAAATTACTAAAATTTTGTTATATAATTATTAAAATATTTGGTAAAAATGACATCATGCGAGAAATGTACAGGTATTTATTAAAGCTTTTTCTCTCTTGATTTTTATTGTTGACAAATTGAAAAGATATTCAAAGATGCCCGGTGTTTAATTGTGTTATTTGAAATAAATATATTAAACGAAATTTAATAACATGCTGTGAATGTATGCAAAGATACCCCGATTTGATTCATTTGTAAAATGAGGATATTAAAAATAGTTAACTACAAGTATACAATAGTTAATAATAGTAGGTATGGGGGCACTTGGGGCACCCTAGATTTTAGTGACTTTTAAAGTTTGTAAGGTTGGTAATATTGAATCTAGTGACTTTTTGCCGATGGGGCGATTGGGGCAGAATCTAGTGACTTTTTCAAGTTTGTAAAGTTGGTAATGCTGAATCTAGTGACTTTTTCGTTGGTGTACTTGGTGACAAATTCAAATATTTAAAAAGGTTTGTATCCCTGCTAAGTTGGCAACATTGTATGTGTATAGGGTTCCGGGAGTCTGTGAGAGAATTCCGGGTGTCTCCGATAGGGCTTTGCCCCAGGGCCCCATTCGATAGAGCTACGCTAACTTGTTGCTTCGAAAAAGGCTCCGATGATCCTATTAACAGAATAAATTTGGTTTTGTAATGATTTTGAAATATTGATTATTGATTATCGATTACAACTAATTATAGATTACGTATATATTGCTCTTTAGAATTACATCGAGTTGTATGTATGTATGTGAACCGTCTGAGTTAATATATAATTAAATAAATAAATAAAATTTTGTCAGCATTGAGTATACAATAGTTAACTACAAAGTATTTTAAAAAGGTATTCAGAGATACTCGGTTTGACCGTGTTAATTGAAATGAATTTAATAAACGAAATTTAATAATATGCTGTGAATATATCCAGAGTAGGTTCCGATTTGATTCGTTTGTAAATGTAAATTTAAAGTATTTTAGAAATGTATTCAGAAATACCCGGTTTAAACTGTGTTAATTGAACTGAATATATTAAACAAAATTCAATAATACGTTGTGAACGTATTCAGAGAAACCCGATTTGATTCATTTGTAAAATGAGGATTGTTATCTAGGTATTTAAAGTATTTCAATATGTTCTCTACAAAGAGTAATCAGAGATACCCAATAGGATTTATTTATAAATGAGAATTGTTCAAAAAGTTAAATACAATTTGAGAGAGAGAGAGAGAGAGAGTGGCTTAAGCGTGCAGAGATGTTTCCCAAGATGTTTACATAGGATTCAACAGTTGAAAATAATAACATTTTGTAATTTTACTGTGATAAAAAAAAATACATTTACAAGACATGTAAAATTACATATATATTTTACAGTGTAGGAAACAGCTATATGAAATATGAGATTAGAGAGATGAATGTGGCATGAAGCTAGGAGTTGTTCTTGAGTATAGAGGAATGTGATAGAGGGAAACTGATTTCAAAATAGTGGAATGGGAGTTTGTACTACACTCTTCTTGGAGTAGATGGTGTGCATTGTGTATGGTATGTGAAATAAAAGTAAAGTTGCTTGTCTCTGGGAAACAGAAACGTTTGGAGAAAACTATTTTCGAAATAGTTAAACTAGAGTTTGTGCCACACCCTTATATAAGTACATGGCATGCATAAAGTTGCTTGTTTGAATGAAAGTGATTTCGGAATAGTTGAATGGGAGTTTGTGCTACACCTTTATATGGATACATGCACGCCATGGCGTGCATATATGTGAGATGAAACCAGAGTTGTACTTGTCTCTGGCTAATAGGAATGTTTGAACTGATTTCGAGCTATTAGAAAGAGAGTTTTTTGAGTACATGGCATGATTGTGGACATATGAGATGAGATTAGAGAAATGAATGTGGATGAAGCTAGAGAGTTGCTTGTTCTTGGTGAAAACTAATTTCGGAACAATAAAGAGAGAGAGAGAGAGAGAGCTTGTGCCACACCGTTTTGCCATATTGATTGTAAATTAATCTGCTCTCTCTATTTTTTCCTCGTCTACGTGATAGAACAAAGAAAGAAAATGATGCCGAAAAAGAAATGGCTTATCCTCCTAATAGTCTTTATCATCTATATTCTTTTGGGCGCGAGTTTCTTCTATAAGATCGAGAACGAACAGGAACGAGAGAAGAGGTATGAAGAAAATCAAGAACGCGAAGCCATCGTTGGTAAGACTACCTATTATTATTATTATACCTATTTTCTCTTTTGCATATTCTAATCTGTAAAAAAACAGGAAAATTACATATAAATATTAGTAAAATTTTACTATAAAAAAATCTGTAATTTTATTTTACCATAAATATTCTGTACTTCTACCACAAAACTCTGTAATATTTACATAATATAAAAATAGTATATACAAAATGTCTAAAGAATATTTAATCTATTATTTTACATTTACCTACTGTCCTAAAGGGCGCACTCTTCATCATGTCACATTTGTTCGACGTGAGCCGCAGGCTCTCTTTCTGTTTCTTCTTTTATGAATAAAATATTCTTTGTTGTCATGGCAACAGTGTCAAATTTAATTAAGTTAGTAAATAAAAATAAGTTCACTCCAAACCGGCAGAGGGCGCCACAAATTTTTACTTGCTTACTGATAATACATAACACATTATGATTTTGAGACACAGTACATATATGTACACGCACGTAAAATTATTTAGATATTGTAAATAAGATTTATTTGGATGCATTTACATAAATATATTGTACATAATATTCTTAGACATATCATATATATATATATATATATATATATATATATATATATATATATAAAAATATATATATATATAATTGGATCGTACGCTGCATCTCCGTGAAATAATACATCTTATGTGGAGAGAAAGGGGAGGAAAATACGTTACCTGTACACAATAATAGCGTAAAAATATAACATTTAAAAAAGTACATAAATAGTAGATAGCTTTGAAAAAAAATGAATAATGTTTTTTCGCTGAAATATTGAATTTCGTCTTCTGAAAAAATGCCGTTGCAAAGTGACAAATTGAAGTCACTTTTTTAGATCCCCATTTGTTTATGGTTTGGTTTTATTTGTCTCACCTGCCGCGTAGGGTTGGCGGGGGGAGGGGAGTGGTGACGGTTTTTCATTAATCCCTAAACAGTTAAAAACAAGTTTAACTTGCCCCTGACATTATTTTTAGATATCGAGATTAAAATTTCCGACAAAACCTATATATTTCGGGGGGAGCAAAATCCAAATCTGCAATTAAAATTAGATGTTCTCATTTAATATTATAAAGTTGACCACCCCAATCTCTGGGGTTCGGGAGGGGGAGATCAAGTTTGATATCATTCATTAGTTTTTTTGAAAACATATATTTTTTTGTTTGTCGATGATACGAGTTTTTGTAGAGTTATTCGACCGTTTCCAGATTTTCCTTCTTCAAGCCCTGTATTATAACACATAGATAAATATATTACAATTGTAAAAAACAAATTAACTTACACTGGCAGAGTTTTATGCAATATACTAAGAAACCATATAGAATACCCTAATATATATATATATATATATATATATATATATATATATATATATATATATATATATATATCAATGTTAATGTAATGTTAATGTAAATGTAACAAATTTAATGAGGAAATAATAAAATTATTACAACGTTTTGACAAAAGATATTAATAATACAGTACCTGAAGAAGGAAATAAAATATTTCTGAAAGTTTGTTTTATTTCTGCCTTACTGAAAATCCCAAGAAACAAACAAATATAAATTTTCCAGTCACTAAACCAAATCTACATATATATATATATATATATATATATATATATATATATATATATATATATATATATACAGTCGATTCCGCTTAATTGGGACACATCGAGACTAGAGCATTTTGGCCCAATTAAGCGAATTTTACATAAAATTAAACAATCCATATTTTTCTTTCAATAATTTTATTTTATAAATTCTAGGACAAAACTATAAACTACATATAACCAAAAAATATAAACTTTTAAGAAAAAATAATAATAAATTCCAAAATAAAATAATAAATAGGTACATACATTTTTAATTCAATGCAAAAATATGTCAAGTGTAGTCTGTCTTTTGTTTTTGTAACATTTCACTTCTACAAAATCAGCAAAGTATTCAGTGCGGCTGTAGGGCGCGCGCGGGTCCGTACGTCATACGTGAATGAATGTGTTGGGAATAAAGTTTACAGCGCGCGATACTAATGTAATTAATTGATACATATTTGCTAGTTTTTTAAATATAATTTTCCATCTTGTGAATCAAAAAGATATGAAGCGTATCATATTAAATTCTTTGTATTTGTAACATAATATGTACTGTGATCTTAAATTTACTGGCCCAATTAAGCGGAATGTTGTCCCAATTAAACATGTAAATTTACTGTTGATTCCTTGATACGGTTTCTGTTCTTTGAGATTTGGCCCAAATAAGCGGCTGCCCCAATTAAGCGGTGGCCCAATTAAGCGCAATCATCTGTGTATATATATATATATATATATATATATATATATATATATATATATATATATATATATATATAGTAAATAATAGTATAATAAAGTTTGCGGCTGGAAGAATTAATGTTGTAATCTTTATTTGAGGGCGAAGCAGCCAAACAGTTGATAATTAGGAAAATTAAACACTCATTTAATCTTAAAACGAACTTTCGGCAAAGTTATTGCCTTTTTCAAGTCGCTGCACATGAAAAATAAAACCATTTATTAAATAATTCTAAATACAAATAATGTGCTATGAACAAATTATAATATTTTTAAATTAACAAAAAATAAAAAAACAGTTTTCAATATTTAACTGTTTATTTTAACTGTAATGTCTTCTTGATTTAAATATTGCAAAAATGTTTTTTGTTAATTTAAAAATATTATAATTTGTATATATATATATATATATATATATATATATATATATAATTTTGAGGCATATTTAATATATGATTATAATGATGATATAATATATGAATGAATAATTAATTGAGTAACTTGTAAAATTTGACTATTATTATATTAATTTCACATATGCACTCATGTTTTTAATTTCTGATATATATATATACAAATAATAATTTCAAGGCCCATTGAATATGTGATGAGTATATGATTGTTTTAAAAACACATTATATATATGAATCTTTAAACACTATGGCCCATGCATGGACATGTCTGGACTTGAGCTCTGTACAAGATTGCGTGAAGCTCGTCGCATCGTATTGCTGCATTTTTTTCAACAGTGTTCCGAGCAGTGTGCGTCGAAAAGCTATGAAGCAACGACACAACATTAAGTTCTGCTTCAAATTGGGTAAAACGGCGACTAAAACCCGTAAAAGTTTACGGAGAGGATGCTGTGAGTAGAAAATGTGTGTATAAATGGTATGCACGCTTTTGCGCTGGCTAGAAATCGTCTTTCACCGATTCCGTGCCAGCGCAAAAACGTGTAAACCACTCGAACACACATTTTATACTCACAGTATCCTGTCCGTAAACTTGCAACAACATTTCATGGGTTTCAGTCGCCGTTTTACCCAATTTTAAGTAGAACTTAATGCTCGGGACACTCTGCTGAAATGAATGCAGCAATACGATACGAGGAACTTCGCGCAAATCCTGTACAGAGCTCAGGTCCAGACAGCATGCCTGCGCATGCGAGTAACCTTGTTTCAAACGTTGAACACCTATATATTACAACATTTACCGAATTTTTTAGACACACCTTGTATAGTGTGTAGAATATTTGGGTAAATTGTTGTTCCGAAATTAGAACTTGTTGCGCAGTTACAGCAATTTTTACAAAGTCGCGTCAGCGTAGATAAATAGGGTATCTCAAACTTTAAACGTGTTTTTCACGGAACCATGTTTTTGTAACTTATCCAGAAAATATCTTGGAAACTATTAGTCTAATTGACTAGATTTTCTCTCTAAAAAAAGGTAATTGAATTCTCGAGCATTAAGATACTTTTGATATCTACTTTTTTCGATTTTTATATTAAAAAAAACAAGGTTTTTTTCCAAAATGTTACCATTTTGGTAAAAGGAAAAGCGATCTGTCGAACCAGAACTATGTTATGTGGGCTATAGATTGGATTACAATTCAAGCTGTCGTGAGTCCTGCGACAATAGTCCTGTTAAGTTGTCGGATGATAAGGATAGGAAGAAGGAATTGACGTGTTTTAACTGTGGTAGTTCGAGACATTTAGTAAGGAATTGTGACAAACCATTTGTTAAAAAGTGTTATGGGTGCGGCACACCAAATGTCACTAGAAACTCTTGTAACAATTGTAGCCGTTCGGGAAAAGCCAATCGCCAGCGATAGGGAATCGGTTATCATCTGGTGGTACTAGTATAAATCCGATTTTAAATTTTATTCTTGCACATGTTAGGTTAGAGATGATGAGACGCCATATCTTTCTGTGGATATTTTTGTTTGAATGAATTTAATGTTTCAACAAATAACAGCGTACTCTCAACGCACTCACGTCTTTATCAAAAACAGAAATGATAAACAAATAACATATAAATAATACAGAAGTTACTAGACGTACCAAAATACAGAAGTCACTAGGTTCATACTTTATCAATTATAGATTAAAGGAAGCCAAATTTTATTGAAACCAGCTGTAGTGCCTTGATGTTATCTGTTATACATAATTCTATCGCTTATCTTATCAATCTGGCCTGTTAATATTGGATTATTAAAAAAATCTGATTGATAAGAGAGAAGCAATAGAATTATGTATAAAGAAAAAGATAACATCATCAGTGTGGTTAGTAACTGACTTAAGGGGGGAAATACATGTAACGACCTAAAAAAATAAGGTTTTTTAGAATTTTTTTTTGGCTGAATGAAACAAGCTACAATGCTGTAGTTTCTTTTATTCTATGTGACATATAATCAGCTACACTTATGAATTTCTTTAACTTTCTGTGACCTCTGGGTGATCTTGAAACTAATCTTAATTGATGTCGCGTTCGCTTTGCCCGGTCGATTGGCGGGAATTCCTGGAGCCGGAAATAATTTTTTTTTTAATTTTTAGTCACTGATCATGATTCTCTGATATATTTTGTTCTATGTGAATTACGAAAACTACAAAAAAAACGGATATTTTATCATTTTAACTCATTGTGAAAAAAAAGATCAAATTTTCAGCATTTTTTTTTACTTTAGACACCCCTAAAAATAATTTAATGTTAATATTTTCGTTATATCAGAATTTCATATAGAATAAAATTCTATTTCCTTTTAAACACACAAAGTTTCAACTCATTTGTATGAAAATTGCTCGACTTATCACGCCCGCCATTTGTAAAAAAAAGATTCGAAGAAAACTTATTTAAAGTCGCCCGTTAGCCAAAGCGGCTACCGAGGCGCAGGTAGAAAAATGCCTTTTTCTCAGTAAATACATTTCTGATCGGTTAGATATTTTGCTGGATAAATCTTCGATGTATAAGCAATTAATTTATTTAAAAAAAAATCAAAAAAAATTTTTTTTTACATGTATCTCCCCCCTTAAAGTCGTCGGTTAGCCAAAGCGGCTACCAAAGCGTAGGTAGAAAAATGCCTTTTTCTCGGTAAATACATTTCTGATTGGTTAGATATTTTGCTGGATAAATCTTAGATGTATAAGCAATTATATCAGCAAAATCGAAAAAAATTTTTTTTACATGTATTTCCCCCCTTAAATAAAATTTGGCTTTCAACAATTTACTAATTTATATAAATTTTATGATCTAGTTACTTATTTGAAACGTCTAGTTCTGTTTATTTACTATAAATGTCATTGTAATTAACACGTTTTTATTAACTCGCTTTCTTTTCTGTTTGTTTGTTTATCTGTTCGGTACAGATTTTGCAATCGATTTTAAACTAGCTTTCCGATGAGCTACAAACTTGAAACTTTAAACATAGCTGAGAGCTAGATGACAATGCGACATTAATTAATTAATTAATTAATTAATTACTAATATTATAAATATTAAATTAAAGTTAATTAATCAATTTAATTAATTATAATTATATAACTATAATTAGTAAAATTATAATTAATTAATTAATTAAGTTAAAGTTAAAGTTAAACAAGACTAAAAGGCAGAAAATAATTATTTAAATAATAAAAAAATTAATATACCACAAAAAACATGGGGCGCATGCAATAGATAATAGTGAGGAGTGTAGGGAGTATCTGTCGTTGCCCCACATTTTTCTGTATGGGGTTATAAATCTGTATGAAACTGGGAGAAATTATTTTATACTTTTTAATCCGTCTTAAAAACGTGGTATATTACAATTATTTTTTTATTTAAATAATTTATCTTTCTTTCCTGATGAAGACAGACGTTGAATTCATCGAAACGTCGATAATAAATATTAATACAGAACTTTAACCCTAAAGCAGTTTAATTCTAGTAGGAACAGTTCTAGCTGTCTGTCCAAATAAAAATCTTACCACAATAGAATAACTTAACATCAATCATTGATTTACAATCAAATTTGGCTTTCTTTAAGTAAAAATTTATCAGATTTCATGATCTAGTTACTTCTGTATTTTTGTTACATACGTCTAGTAACTTGTTAGTCTATGTTCTGTTTTATTTACTTGCTGTAAATGTGTCATTTATTAGGTTAGGTTACGCTGAGTACATCTAATAATTAATAATTATTAATTATTAGATTAGCAAATTAGATAGAGTGAGAGATATATTGTAATCAGGGTTGGGCTGTTGGTGATTAAAAAAATAAATAAATAAAAAACTGATTTTTTAAGAAAATCAGTTAATTTAGTTGATTTTTTTACGATTTTCAAAAATAGGAGTTTATTAATTATTGTTATGCACTTATGAATACAAATATAACATACTCCTATAATTTTATACGTGTAATATTTATTGGGAACTTGCTACTCTAGGTCCTATAACTTCTATATTTTTTAGATTTTAGTTAAATTTTCTACGTAAATACATTTTACAGTTTCTCTACTACCTACCACACAAATCTCTTTGTAGGTAATGTCTATTATATTCATGAAGATAGTGTCCATGATATATAATTGGTGTCAACGGGTAGTAAATAAAATGTAAAAACAAATTTACGTATCAGTTATAGAACAATCTTTGTGTACAATAACGTCTTCAGCTTCGGTTGAATGTATATTTTCATCTTTTGGTCTCGTTCACTAAGATTTAAGGAACAAGTTATATACTGAAAAGGCTGAAAAGTTAGTATTTCTATTTAAATATTTTAACGAAAACGATTAAATTTGTAATGTTTTCTTTTACATTATTTTTTTATGTTTATAATTTATTAAATATTAAAAATAAAATTTTGTTTATAATACCTTTTGCATACCTATCATTATAGATTGCATTATCATTAAATATTATTTAATATATTTTGAATATTATAATTTTAATATTATTATATTCTTTGATTTTTTTATTTTAGTATTTATTTTGTGCTAAATGTATCTAGATATTTTAATTAATCAATTGTTAAAATAAAATTTTGTAAAAAACTAATTAATTAAAATTGATTTAATCATTGATTAATATTAAAAAAATCAAATGATAAAAATATTGACAGTAAATTGATAAATAATTTATGATCTAGTTACTTCTGTATTTTGTTACACATCTAGTAACTTCTTAAGTCTATATTCTGTTTCTATTTACTGTCTCTCTCTGTAAATGTCTGATTTGTGTGTATCTCTATCGTATTTCTTCTTTCTGATGAAGACGTGTGTGCACGTTGAGAGAATATGTACGTCAATTATTAATAAATATTTAGTAATACAGAACTACTAGAACCAAATAATAATTAATAATTGAATTACATAACCTCATAGTCATAGATTACAAAACAGAATAAATTATAAACAATTTAAATTAATAATTTAATGAACAGTTTCATCCGTTTCTTTCTCATTAACTGAATTAAATTTTAGTTATTAGTAAAAATTTGTAATGTATTTTAACTGCATATTTTGTTCGTAATATTTTTCTTAGAAAGAAAAAAAAACCTAGCCTAATTTAAATACAATGTACATCGCCTAATATAATTAAATCGGAACTATAGTTTACGCCACTATAATATGGCATGACGCGATAATTGTTCTAGGTTAATTCTAGATAATTGTTTCCATGTTATATTTATTTACTGTAAATTAGAGGTGGGCAAAAATATCCGAAATCGGATATGGATCGGATCGCATACAATATTTTCGAATATCGGATCGGATCGGATACTATATCTTCGAATATCGGTTCAAATACAATTGAGTTCTGATCGGATTATTTTACCTAAAATAACTTACAGAAAATACGGGTATAAAGGCGAATCGGATATAGTTCGGACTTAGTCGTCATAACAATACTAATGCTATTAATGCTAAAATTTGCTACTAATGCTAAAATTTCACCGAGATTTTTAGATCCTTATGAAATCGTTGCAGTTAGAGGACGCGATCGTTACGATGTCTTAAGATCAGGTACTCCTAGTGGTCCTGTGAAAACATCTACGGGTGTCGACCAGATGCTGTTGCCCTGGAGAAGACAACGACCTACAGAGTTCATCCGAGACGGATGAAAACCAGGATGGCCGAGATGTAGGAATGGAGTAGGTGACAACGCTGGAAACAGTGTGCCTAGTGTTACACCGAAGTTGGCCGTGTTGTTATGTTTTGTTTATGTTATGTTTGTTGATTATTGAAAAAAGACGACGTAAGAAGTACAGAAAATAAAAAGACGACGACGTTTAAATAAATATTTTTGCTTATTTGTATTCAATATAATAATGTTTAGTTTTTAGTTTAATAAATTAATATATCACAAAGCCCAAGACCTACATATATATTTTTATAATTTTTTTAAGTAAAATCTCCTTTAGTAAATTTACAGAACTTTAGTAAATTTGCTGTCAGAAATTTTCCATAAATAGCTAAAATTTGTTTAGTTCTATAATATTATTGTTGGTATAATTACATATACATTTGAAAATTTACATAAAGTATGTATTTTGTGATGAATGAATTACACTTAAAATATTTTATTAGTATTATTACACAAAATATGTAATACGTCTCATTACTTTGATGGAATTATTACAGATATTAATATGCAAGCAGTAATTTTACATAATTTAAGAAGTTATACCAACAATACGTAATTCTACATTAAGTAAGTATGTGATGCAACTTGCAGAAATTTTACATACTTATTCGGTTATTTTTATTTACTTCATGTGATTATTATGAATTATGTAACAATTATAGAATTTTTAGATAGAAATACAGAATATTTATAGTAAAATAAAATTATATAGATTTTATTTTAGTAAAATTTTACTATAATAAAAAGTGTATGATATAGCTGGGGTACAACAAACATAACCTTACTAAAATTACAGTATTTAACTAAATACAAATATTTTTATTATTACTTTTTAGTTTTATATAGGAAATTAAAATGAAATATACGTTGGCATCTTTTTTTTCTCTCCCCATTTTAATTGCATCGTTATCAGTCAACGTAGCTTCCTTAGTATTCATAGTTTCATGGTTATTTGCTACTTAGTTAGGTTGACTGCCTCTCTGATTTCAAATAATTAAAAAAAATTTCAGCCTTAAGATTGTCTTTCATTGTCTTTGATTGTTCATCATTCAATTGATATGCAATTTAATTTGAGATATTTTACATTCGAATTATCTCCCATCACTATGCAAAACTACTACAAATCGTACAACCGTGTTTTATTTTAATAGAATGAGGTTCGAAAAGATTCTTTACTATATTTTATGTAATATTCTGGTTGTTCTAGGATTACTACATCAGAAGCTAAGGAATCGTACTTCGATGTATGAACTGTCCGATATTTTAATGAAGCTTACCGAATATTGTGGCAAACCAGTTCACAAGGCAGACGATTCGCCCATCATTTGGGATTTCTATCATTCCGTATTTTTCTCAGTTACAGTTGTTACTACCATAGGTAAGAAAACGATTTTATTATTATTCATCATTTTTCTCGCGAAATTTTCTTTCATACCAATAAACATTCGTCACTGAGATTAGGTTATATTTCGAAATGTCTTGGGCTGTAATTTGAAAAACAAATTAGAAGTATAGGGTCAAACCCATATATAGACCACTATGACATTATCACATAAATACAAATTTTTATATTTTTTCACCAAAGTTAGCAATACTGTATTTTGTTAAAATTGCATAATTTATGCGGATATTAGGAGAATTTTTCGTGAAAATTTGATTAAAATCGGTTAAATAATATGGTCATAATAAATTTTTAAAATTTTTAGTAATTTATTTTTCGGAAAGTTGGCAACACTGTATTGTGTTGAATTTATATGGATACTAGGAGATTCTTTTGTAAAAATTTGAGTAAAATCGGTTAAATAACATGTCGTAATAAATTTTTAAAAATTTTAGTAATTTTTTCTCGGAAAGTTAGCATCACTGGAAAAAACAAAACCACATGACCATCTTGGGCACTAGATAAATTTATCTTTGAGTTTTTGAGTTTTAGTATTTATAGTTCTTGAATTAAATTTCATTAGTAACTTATTTGAAACTAATACTCGTGTACTTCGTGTAAAATCATTTTTTTCAGAGAAGCTAGAACAAACAAAGTTAAAATTTTTATATACAATAAAACTACGTTTATTTTGTATATTTAATGGTTATGCAACATGTTCGTGTCGTCAATTTGAATTCAGGAATTCACTTGTCGCAAGCAAACAACGATATTTTGTGTTTTTGTTTATTAATTCTATCATATTTTCTTTTGTGATTTTTCTTTTTCGATTTATTTCATATCGTTTATACATAATTCCTTTTATTTTGTCATTCTCAATGTCATAATATTGTTGATCATTTCTTCCATATTCCTATTATGTGTTATGTTTTATTATTCTTTTTACCTTTATTATCAGTTATCACCTATTTTTAAATATGCATTTTGGTTCTTTACTTGTTTCCATCCACTTTATTATATAATACTTTTTGTATAATATTTATTTTATGTAATTTGAATATATTTATATGTTCAGTTTATTTATATCATATAAATAATAAGCATATCAAAATACATTAAATGAAAAGAAACAAATTTACAAGTTTAAATAAAATATGAACTAAATAATTCATAATACGCGTAATTTAAAAAATAATTAAATTGGTTGTTTATAGATGGCTCTATGGAATTTACAGTCAAATATATATATATATATATATATATATATATATATATATATATATATATATAGGGTGTTCGTTCGCCAATTTGATATAGGACAATAACATGGGATATCGATAACATGCATCGATAATATATATATCGATAAAATTCGGAGAAATACTTAGAATATTTTTCTATAGGGAATAAAAAGTTATATAATTTGGTTTTAGTTTTAATTTGATAACATGTGCCGTTTGGGCGCTAGAATTTTTTTTTTTTTTTAATTTTTAGTTTTTATTTTTTTTCTCAAAAACTATGAGATGTAAGAAAATAAGCATGATATGGAAAAATGCGGATTAATGAGTACTATAATTCAGTGAACAAACCATTGTTCTAGGATGAATCGTTTAGTAGAAAAAAAAACTGAATTTTTGAAAATTTTTCAAGGGGTACCCTGGGGATTTTTTTCAAAATAAGACTTTTTTCAAAATTAGACTTTTTTCAAAATTTGCTCAAAAAAAATCTGAAAAAATTCAATACAACAGAGAAAAAAAATTAGCTTCATAATAGCTAAGTAACTTTTTCTCTAACTCATTCTGATTTGGCAAGAAAAATTATTGAAAATTTTAAAATGTTTTTTTTTTTTTTTTCTACTAAAAGATTCATCCTGAAACAACTCATTAAATCAAAAAAAATAATCTAGCGTCCAAACGGCACATGCTATCATATTAAAACTAAAACCAAATTATATAACTTTTTATTCCCTATCGAAAAGTATTCTACGTATTTGTCCGAATTTTACTTCATAAAGAAGTATTCTGCATATTATCGATATCCCATGTTATTGTCCTATATCAACTTGGCGAACGAATCTGCCGTATCGGGTATACGGATATCGAGTATACGGGATTGGCTCCGCGTTGTCTGTTGTCGATTTTGGTGACGACGTTTCGGCACAGTCTCATGTGCCATCATCTTCAGGTCTTCTCTGTAGTGCTTTTATTCTGCTTCGAGTTAGACGTGGAATGACTTCTGTTGTCGCTGCTGGTCTCATATACGTCTTGATTTCTCTCGTTTGATTGGCCATTGCTGTCATTGGTTGATTTTCTAACGTGGTTACCTCTGATTGGCTGTAGTACCGTTTTCCATGTGGCTGATAGTCGCTGTGCATCATCTCTGGTGTTCAAGGTTGTCGGTCGTTTCTCTATTTCAATGGCTTTTCTGATGTTTCGTTTTGCCTTGTGTTCGATGTTAGCTATGACTTTGGTGTTGTCGAAATCGATTTCGTGAGATGTCTTTTGCACGTGTTCCACTAATGATGATGATGCTTTTTATTTTGAAACTGCATTACGATGATCATCACACCGGACGGTAGTTCTTCTATTGGTTTGTCCAACGTAACTTCCTTGGCAATTCTTGCATGGGATTTCATAGACATCTTGTGCTTCTAAGTAAATTTTTGTCTTAACATTGGGCAATATTTGACCTATCTTGCTCGTAGTACTAAAAGTTGTGGTGTTGTTATGTTTCTTCAGGATCTTTCTGATCTTGTCTGTTGTTCCTTTAATGTAGGGAAGGTGAACTATTCCGGTAGATTCTTCTTTTTCTTCTGTCGGTTTTCCTTGACTGGGTGGTTGTTGTGCCCTTCTGATATCACTGTTGGAAAAGTACTACAGAGAAGACCTGAAGATGGCACATGAGACTGTGCCGAAACGTCGTCACCAAAATCAACAACAGACAACGCGGAGCCAATCCCGGAAACCCGAAACGGCATATAACGCCCGGGAATTCTAAAGCAAAACACACACATATATATATATATATATATATATATATATATATATAACTTATTTCTGAGTTATGAAGTTTATTGAACAAAATGAATACAATATACAGTAAATAGTTAATATTAATTAATATGACGTTACTTATACTGACTTATTTTACATTATTTTAAACCGAGCGCTAGTACCTACACTGTAAAATTTTTTTATGTAATTTTACCTACAAAGTATGAGACACTATGATGCCCAGCATTTGTAGGTATTATTACCGAACAGCTGTAATTTTACATAATTGTTTAAAAATACATAATGTCGGTACTTTTACAAACGTTGTGTAATATGATATTACCAACGGTATGTAAAAATACATATGTATGTAATATTACAGTTTTTTAGTAAAATCTCTTTTAGTAAATTTACAGAACTTCAGTAAATTTGCTGTCGGGAATTTTCCATAAATAGGTAATATTTATTTAGTTCTGTAATATTATTGTTGGTAAAATTACATACATTTGTAAATTTACATAAAGGATGTATTTTCAAATAAAGCAGGAATTAATAAACATTGAATAATAATAATATATATAGTTTATTAGCAAAAAAAAAATGCTATATACAAAAAACAAAAAATATACGTATAGTTTACAAAATTTGTATAGTAATATATGTGTTATATAATATGAATTATTTATCGTAACATTATAAAAAAAAATATATAAAATGAATTAAAAAAAAAAAAAACATTCAGTCATTTAAATCTCTGAACAAAAATATTGTTATTCTTACGAATAATTATTCAGCTTTCTAATTAAGGTTAGTACCCTATTCAAGACAGACATCGTTTTCATTCCTGACGAAGATTTCGATCCTTCTTCTGGATAAAGTTATCTACAAATAAAAAACGCTACGTTAATTATTTTAATATAAATAAACTGCTATGTATCTTTCTAAAAATATTTAATTATTAAATTATAAACAATTTACTTACATTTTCTTGGTAAATGTTACAGACGCCTGGAATTTGCAATAACCTACACAAAAACACAAATATATTATTAGTATTCATTAGTAAAAATCATAAACCTTATATAAATATAAATATTATACGTACTTTATGTGAACTGATATATTAATTATACCGGTGATTTCAACTATAATATGCATGCGTACATCTACACTTCTTCACTGCTACAAATAAACTAACATTAAACTAAAGTAATTCACATTCTGGGTGGGCTAAACAGACAGGATTCAACTAGTAGCTTATCACTGTTCCGATTGGCTAGCGTCATATTAAAGGAATGTTTTTACCAAATTATTCTGTAAAATTTCGGAACCCTTTTAAAAGTTGCATGTAAATTTAAAATTGCGTTTTTAAACTGCCGTTTTTATATTGTAATACAGAAAAATTATAAACTTTTATATTTAAAATTTTATATTTTATAAAAACCTTATAGGTACGTTTATATGCAATATAAATTATAATACAAAATATGCATAATGTTTATATTGTAAAAAAATATTCTATAGAATAATCGATAATCGATAATTAAAATAATAACTTCAATATTGCACCCATACAATGGAGATTAATCTCAGAAGAATTAATAAGAACATTAATAATTACACTTAAAATATTTTATTAGCATTATTACATAAAATATGTACTAACAATAAGTCTCATTATACTGATGTATTATTACAGATATTAATATGCAAACTGTAATTTTACATAATATAGGAAGTTTTACCAACAATATGTAATTCTACATTAAGTATGTGATGCAATTTGCAGAAAGTAAGTAATTTTACATACATATTAAGTCATTTTTACTTACTTTATGTAATTATTATGAATTTTTTTAATATTACAGAATTTTGAGGTAGAAATACAGAATAATGTAAGAATTACAGAATTTTGAGGTGAAAATACGGAATAATTATAGTAAAATGAAATTACCGAATTTTTTTAGTAAAATTTTACTAGTATTTTTCTGTAATTTTACTTTTTTTTTTACAGTGTACATATATTTGACGAACGATCTGGCGCTCAGCAAATAACATTGTTTCCAACACTTATTCTATGCATCGTTCTCGATTTTGTATTTGGTAAAGACATGACGCTTTGATTGTTAATTCTTAGAAATATTTTCGAATAACTTTTCTTCCGTAAATGTGACGGGTGACTTCTGAAACACGAGACAGTTTGCCGCACTTTGCCTAACCGTTCACAGCTGCATGTCCCCCCCATAATAACATAACTGAAATTTAAACAGTGCATTAACAATGAACATAATGAGTGACATTTGTTTTTTAATATTTCTCAATTCAATGTGTCATCAATTTTTTTTTTTCGTTTCTAGGCTATGGTAATCTAGCGCCAACAACATCTTTCAGTCGTATTTTTATGATTTTTTACGCCCTGATTGGTATACCTGTGAATGGTATATTGTATGCAACACTAGGAGAATACTTCAGTAAAACCGTAAGTATTTACCAAACTAAAAACAATTTCACCTATATCCGGAAGTGAGCTAAACTATACAGTTACTAAATGTATCTACTTCAAACTTTACATATTTTTGCACATTTTATGGAATATGAATAGAACAATTTTAGTGCAGAATATGATACTCCTATTTATAATGGTTAAAACTTATTTTGAAAACTCGTTTTTAACATATATAGGTTATATACGTAAGACGAATTGGTTAAAGGTGATATATAGGTTAGCATAGGTTAGGTAAAAAGGTTAATTTGTTAAGGGAAAACACCACTTAGAACTTGTTGCAGAATTACAGCAATTTTTACAAAGTCGTGTCAGAGCAGGTAAAATGGACGGATAGGCTCAACCGATAGAATATCTAGAACTTTAAACTCGTTTTTCTCGAAACCATATTTTTATAACTTATTCAGAAGATATCTTGGAAACTATTGTTCCAATTGACTTGATTTTCTCTCTTAAGAAAAAGAGAATTGAATTCTCTAGGATGCAGAGTAGCGAGTAGGACCTTTCTTATATCTACTACTACAAAGTTGATTTTTTTATATGAAAAAAAAACCTTTTTTCCAAAATGCTACCGTTTTGGTAATTATATGAATTTCAAAATAATCCTACTCTACATTCTAGATTTTTTTAGTTCACTTTTGGACAGAGTAACCAAAAATGTTTTTCTATGTTTGAGTGCTGCCCGGGAGTCTGACAACGGACCAATGTTTTTTAAACACGAGTCCCACAAATGAGCGAATTACAGCTCACCACTGCAACACCAATTTGGTTAAAATTTTTCTAAATTGTAGACGAAATAAAGCTCTAAAACAAGTAAATACCACGGAACATGTGCTTTATTCTGTCTACCCGAAAAAAATTCCCAAACTTTACCTATTTTCAGAGGGTTCAGGGTGGTATTCCCCATTAATGTAAAATTAAAGCAGCCTGAAGAATTTTTAGTTGTTTTTAACGTAGTAGTTATGTAAATATGAAGAAAATATGGCAGCAGTTTTACAACATTTAAAATGTTAAAAACGAATTTTCCAAATCAGTTTTAACCATTTGTAAATATTATTATCGCACTAAAATTTCGTGATTTATATTTATAAAATATCCTAAAATAACAGCGTGTAAAGTCTAAGTTAAATACATTTGGTAACCGTAAAGTAAAGTTTTATTCCGAAAATGACATATATCAGTGGTTTAAGAGAGTTTACTTTACGAATTAAATGGAGATTTTTTTTTGGTGTGTCTGTTTCCTTAGTTTATAAGAATTTATCGAAGGTGGAAGAATTCAAAAGTGACGCGTTACGCAGCCAATTTGGGATTAGTGAGTCAAATTGTATTATATTTGATACCGGGCATTGTTATATTCTTGGTTCTGCCCGCATTTCTTATACAACACTTTGAGAAATGGGACTATGTTTTGTCGTTTTACTACGCGTTTGTCACACTGACAACGATCGGATTTGGTGATTATGTTGCAGGTAAAATTTATCTGGTTTTCTTCCTCTTTCAATAGATAATTGAATAAGGCTATACAAAATTAATTGCATAGTGCATAATTCTGTTTTAAATATATATAATATTAACACTAATTTGTTTCTATGTTTTGTGTATTTACTACTATTTATTCTGTTAATTTATTTATTTCTAATGAAGACGTACGTTAAATGCGTATAATAAATATTAATACACAGAACTACTACAACCGTAAAGCCGTTTTATTCCTAATAAAATATGAGTTCGAAAAGATGTTTTTACTATGTGAAAAAACATAAATTTTCATACCTGTTATCCCATCATCACACAGCAATTAATTATTTGTAATAATTTAGGTGTAAAAAACAAAGGATTTGACAGTTTATACTTTACAATCTATCAATTGTTTTTATTGATTTGGATCATCATTGGACTGGGCTATCTCGTCATGGTGATCGGTTTTCTAACGCGAGGCTTACGCTCGAAAAGAGTTAAACGATTAGAGAAACAATTGACGCACAACTTAAAATCAACCCAGTCGAAACTGTGGCATGGCTTCGTTAAGGATGTTACTTATTTCCGAAGAATTATGAACGAACTCTATATGGAAAAATTCAAAGTATGTATGATGTTAACCTAATTTAACCTAACGTAATGTAACCTAACGTAACCTAACCTAATCTAACCCAAAGTAACCTAACCTAATCTAATCTATATTATTAGCAATTCGTGTTAGTTTAATTTTTGTTTTGTGCGGTGTGTTATAGAAATTGAAATGATTTTTATTTTTCAAAAGAATGTTTAATTCAATTTAACAAGTTAGGTTAGGTTACGTTACGTTTTATTACGTTAACCTAACAGAACATTCTTTTGAAAAATAAAAATCATTTCAATTTCTAGAACACACCGCACAAAACAAAAATTAAACTAATATGAATTGCTCATAATATAGATTAGGTTAAGTTAGATTAAATTAGGCAGTCCAGAATGACGTCACATCATAATTCAATATGGTTGCCTGATGAAAACATTGCCATTAGTTTACATGACAGTTATATGCATTTTACTTGTTTTCGTGTATTTTGTACAGTTTTATTAAAAAATATCCATATCTTTTCAAGAAACTAAGCTTTACTTTTATTTTATACATTTAAATTTTTACTTATCATTTAATTTTTAATGGAACACACCAGGGTTGCACTGATTTAAATCACGATTAAATCTTACATACCTATTTGGCTAAAAAAATTATTGATATAAACTAAAGGTTATTTTACGTCAGTTATCAGGTACATATTAAAAATCAAGTCATAATGAAAATATTTATTGAACTACATTTATAATCTTTAAATAATATAATTAAATAACAAACACAGTACAACGATTTTTGATAATAAATAAATCTTTGGAAATGAATAAATAGCATATAGTACTATACATTTGTTTATCAGAATATCAAACTTAAGAGTTTAGCTGTTTATATAAAAAAAAACAGTTTAGAGGTTTTTTCGCTGTCTATACCATTGCGAATATTTGAGTGCACCGACCCAAATGTCGAAAAAATTCTTTCCACGCTTGTATTTATATATTATTGATATTTTATTTGATATTTATGATTTGAAAAAAAAAAACAGTTTCCAGCTGTGGCTGAAAAGTATTATTGAAAACTTTAGTTTTGTTAACAATTAAAAATTAAATATATTATATTATGTGATTTTGACAGATATCAGAGAAAATTTAAAAATTATTAATTTTACTGATCCTTTTACTATATTGCTAGCTGTAAATTCATCAATTTTGTGTCTACATCTATTTTGTATTTGTTCCAATCTTCTTATATCATTTACATTTTTAAAACAGATTTGTACCCCATATTTTGCGTCGGAATTCATTGCGGATATATATATATATATATATATATATATATATATATATATATTAATTAATTAATTAATTATTAATACGTTTATGTATGAAATATCTTTTAAAAAATGCTTGCTATATGCCCATTGATATTTTAACTTATTATCATTTAAATCTACACGTTGAATTACTTTAATTCATTTGATTGATTAAATGTATTTTATGTTTGAAATTTAAAGCTGCGAGAATCGAAAGAAAAAGAAACATTATCTTTTCTTGACATGTTTTTGTATTCGGTCACAACACATGTCACAGGCATTTTCTGCAAATTAAATAGGTTTCAGTTAAATATACAACTATTTTTAAAAAGATCACATATTATTACTTACTATTTTTCATAAATTAAACCAATATCAATTAACACATATAAAATAATTCACAAAAAAATTGTATTGTACCATATGTCAAATCTCGAATGTTTTCATCAAGCAACCATATTGTATGACGTATGATCACGTGTTCTGGAATGCCTAATTAGGTTAAGTTAGGTCAAGTTAAGTTAAGTTAGATTAGGTTAGGTTACGTTAGGTTCGGTTAGGTAACTTAACGTAACGTAACTTAATCTAACCTAACCTAATGTAACATAACTTAATCTAACATAACTTAATCTAATATATAATATATATTTTGTTAATTTTTTTCTGTTCCACAGCCAGTCTATCGCGATGACTTTACTTGTAGTTCCACTCCAAAAGTAATCGGTAGTCAAAGCTTCCCCGACATACGAAAACTTCTAACCGAAGACCTATCGCCAAAGGCACGACGACGCGCCTTCTCCGAATGTGCTACAAATCGTCCGATTGCGCGTGTCCAATCCGATACCGATCTGCATCGCATCGACCGGGAAGCAACATTTGCCAGCTTGGAAATGGTCCAGCCGTGCGAACTAATTGCTAACGTAGCAACAGCACTCACCATGTCCAATCTAGAAGATCAGCTATCGGAATTGGATAGCGAACGCGGCGGTGGTGGCATTAACTGTTTCAGTGATAGTGAAATTCTACAAAGTGAACTATACGGTTCGGGTTGGAGTTTTGCTAGTCAAGATGTACCCGCTGCTCAACCACCGAAGGTACCCCGTTTGCGTGCTGCGAGTGAAGTAAAACTGCCTCTAAGATATCGACAGGACAGTACGAATAATGATTGGACCTGGTCGGGACCAGCAGCCACTCAAAAAATTCAAGAACTACGAGAACGACGTACGAAATTCAATCGGTCTAGGAAACTTACGACGCGTCGTCGTAATAGCGCTGCACCTACGAAATCCCTCCTAGAACGTTTCAAAACCAACTGGTCATCGACGAATCAACAATTCGATTTGGAAAAGCAAGCAGCCGATGCAGCAACTACAACCGTAACAAGTGGTCGAAGTCTATTTAGTATCGAACAGGAGAATTATTGTAATCGTACACGACATGGTCGAGCTAGTGTATTTTCTGTGCCCGAATCATCACGAGTACTTGAAGAAACCTCGGTGGCGGATTTATTACGAGCGATACGAAATGTACATTCGCGCGTATCTGCCGCCGCCATGACGGAGGAGATGAATCAATTTGAACCGAAACGTAAAATGGGTACAGCTAGTTTAACACCACCACGTGTACCATCGTACATCGATCTATTTAATCGTTCTTCTTCTTCTTCTGCTACGACAACAACAGCACCACCGAGAAGATCTTCAATGATACCACCACCGACTAGTTCTGCTAAATTAGTGACGAGAAGAAAATTCTCTTTACATCCAGTTAACGAACATCAATTAATGATACCACCGCCATCATATCGTGAAGCTATCTCACCACCACCACCACCACCGGGGGCAGGTGGAGGAGGAGTTAGTAATAATCGTAATTTATTACACAAGCAAGTTTCACGTTTACGAGGCAATGCGAACGCTAGAATATTATACACACGAACGAGACATAATAGCTTGAAAGATCTACGTCTGGAGAAACCGTAACATTCTCCGAAAATATATTATGTTATGAGGTGTAGAAAAAGATCTATACTACTGTAATAATATAAACATTATTATACAGTATTTAAGCTGATATCTCCTGCGGAAGGAGCATATTGAAAAAAAAACTGATTAACTTAAATGACTTATTGTGTTTAAATTTGATTTTTGAAAGCTGTGTGAAGAAGTGGAAGATATAAGCAATTTTACACCGTTCAGATTTATCAGAAAGTGCATATTCGACCAACGAAATCACACAACAAATATAAATAACTTATACTAAGGTTAAGGTTACTCTATCTCTCTATCGAAAAGTATTTCACACATTTTTAAAACGTTTTTATTAACTGGTTTTCTTGTCTGTCTGTTTGTTTGTTTGTCTGTTCGGTACAAATTTTGCAATCAATTTTTAAGTAACTTCCCGATGAGTTACAGACTTGAAACTTTAAACATAGAACAGAACTGAATGACACTGCAATATTAACTAATTGTTAATATTAAAAATATTAATTTTTATTTTGTGCTATTCACGAATTCCGTAAATTCTTGTATTTAGCAATTTTCTTTTTGCGCAGGGCTTCGAACCGGAACTAAAACAAAAAAAAACTGCTGGAACAAAAAAATAAACCGAAACTGAACCGCAAAAAAATATCGCTTTATTTCGGTTTGATACATGTTGAAAAAACACGCGCGCGTTAACAAAATCTTACTTTCCACGTTAGTTGTCGTTTCTTATTTCATTTTCGGGGTCTCGTTGCTTAGTTGCAAGTTTTAACTCGTCTTATGCGAAAGAGTATTTGGTTTGTTTTTTGTGGATAAATATTCAGTTATTAAAATTGAAAATGAAGCTAGGCATGCTTTAAGGCAAGTGTATTTTTTGTTAATAACTTTGTTTTTAATAATCTTTAAATAGTTTAAATGGAAATTCATTGGAAAATATTTTAATAATTAGAAGTAATTTTCATCCAATTATAAATAAATAAAAATCCTGTATGCAAGAATTTGTTATGTTAACATATGTTATCTTATTATTACATAATTAAAACATACATACAAATTATATAAGTTTCGAATAATAAATTATATTATTATCATATATTATATACTTCTAATTATTAATTAATAATTATTATTATTGATATTATATTATTGTACATTGTAGTATGCTTATATTATAAAAGTAGGAAAATAAAATGTTCTAAATTGTGGTAGAAAATAAATTTTTAATATATAGCGCTAAACATTTAAATTTGAATTTACCGCGATGTTATAGTTGCGTGCTAGGTGGCATGATGGTGGTTCCTGGTCGGTAATACAGTGTGTGTGTCAGAGTGAAGCAAGCTGGCGAGGTGTGCGTTTAATGGCGCGACATGTTAAATTTCACTACAACAATAAATCAACTAATATCTTATGTCTAGTGTTTTATTTCTTGGCCATCACTTACTACAGCTTCAGAAGTGGGATTATAAGAATTCAATCACCACGTTTATTTGTGTGTATTAGGAGAAATAGTGAAATTAACTCGAACCTTAGAACTGTGGATTAAACACGTGGTAGAAAAGGATAGTGAGATATAAATACTAGTGAGTGCGAGAGAGCACGATAGTGACGCGCTGTTTTGCCAACGATTTTATAAGTTTTATTTCTGATTATTTATTATGGGGGATGAACAGAATACAGTAACATTGATCGATATACCCGAGATCGCGAATAATATTAAAACTTCTCCAGCATCGGTAATTAAAGCATTACATAAGTTTATATTCGGAGTGACTGGCGATCGTTTAAATCGAAGCCGGTTACGTAAGTTTTCGGGATTTGAATTCGCTTCGGATTCTGAAGAATTCACACAGAAGGTTGAGTGGACAGTTCAAAATTGCTCTGTCGGTGATTTAACAGCCAGTTGTAATCTTTTACGAATAGACTATACGGGTACTCCTAAGGAAATCGCGCAAAGATTGTGTGAACATCTGACCAATTTAGATTTATTACAAGGTCGCCCCAGTGACGAAGACGTCGACACTGAAGACCCCGATGACGAAATCGACGAGGATCAAGATGAAATACGAAGTTCCGTAAGTCAACAACTTGTCAATACTAATGCCACTATAAGTTTTAGAGATATTGAAGACACAATTCGATTGTTCGATGGTAATAACTATCCTGTTAAATTATGGGTGACCGAATTTGAGGATAATGCAATTTTGATGGGCTGGAATGAGCTACAGAAATTTATTTTTGCAAAGAAACGCCTAAGTGGATTAGCTAAACTATTTATTCAGAGTGAACGGGACATCCGATCGTGGAAACTCTTACAACAAAAACTTATTGAAGAATTCTCGTCAAAAACAACTAGCGCACAATTACATAAAATGTTACAAGATAGAAAAATGAAACGCGATGAGTCGGTGCAAGAATATTTCTTACATATGCGAGAATTAGCTTCAAGGGGAAGTATTGAAACGGATGCTGTTATACAATATGTTATTGACGGTATAACCGACGACCCGAATCGAAAAAGTATTTTGTATGGTGCACGTAACTTCAGAGAATTTAAGGACAAGTTAGAAATCTATACAAAGATTCGCGCATCATTCCATTCTTCATGGAAACGAACTTCGTCCGTTCCAAGCATTAGTCGATCGCAAGGAATTGATCGAAATGAAACAAGTAAGAAGCAGATGCCTGCCGAAGAAAAATCGAAGACCGACACTAACCATGTAAGATGTTTTAACTGTAATAATTTAGGTCATGTTGCAGCTTCTTGTCCCCGACCACGAAGGCCCAGAGGATCCTGTTATGGTTGTGGATCCACCGCACATTTGAAAAGAGACTGTAAACAAAATGGCAGAGAAGCACGTGGCTCCGCACCTGCTGACAATGATGGTCGTCAAACCGGTGAAACAAGTAATGCCTTCCATCTTATAGAATCTGCTCCAACTGTTGTGTTACCAGTTCCGAGTTATACGGTGTTACTTCAACTGGAACAAAGTGAGATATGTGCAACGCTAGATACAGGTAGCCCCATATCCCTTTTATTAGAAAGTAAGGTGCCCAAAAATGTGAATTTGAATACAAATGTAAAATCTCATAATTTTGAAGGTGTCAACAGTAGCAAAATTATTATATTAGGTCAATTAAAGTTAACTGTAATGATTAATGATATAGAATTATTAGTAAATTTCTATGTTGTACCAGATTGTACTATGAGTTGTTCCTGTCTATTAGGTAGAGATTTTATTATCCGAAACGACATTCAAATAAATTTTAGTAATACTGTTGAAATAATCAAAAAACCTGTTGTTAACATTGTTGATAATTCGTGGGATAATGAGATTCTACATATTGCGACAGAAAATAATAACACAGTAAATTTAAACATTAATGAGAAAATTGATGTTCAATCAGGTGGTAAGGTTTGTGAGATAGTTAAAAAATATTATTTTGATGTTGAAAGACCAAACGAACCACAAACGAGTTTAGAAATGGAATTAATTTTAAAAAATAACTTCAAACCTTTTTATTTCAATCCTAGACGCTTGTCATATCAAGAAAAGGAAGCTCTTAAAGAAATTATAAATGATCTTTTAGCTAGGAAAATAATTCGACCGAGTAAATCACAGTTTGCTAGTCCGATTGTGTTGGTTTCTAAGAAATCAGGTGAATATAGAATGGCAGTCGATTACCGAGAACTAAATAAAATGACACAACGCGACATATTTCCGTTGCCAAGAATCGATGATCATATAGATAGATTAAAAGATAAAATATATTACACTCGTTTAGATTTAAAAGACGCGTTTTATCACGTTCGAATAAAAGAGAATTCAATACCTTTTACTTCTTTCTCCACGCATTTAGGACAATATGAATACGTAAGATTACCTTTCGGATTGTCTAACGGTCCTTCATTCTTCACTCGCTATATTTATGCTGCATTTCGTAAATTATTAGACGAAGAAAAAATATTAATTTATTTAGATGACATTTTAATAGCGACTGAAACTATAGATGATAATTTAAACATTTTAAAAGAAGTATTATTAACTTTGACGCGAAATCATTTAGAACTAAAATGGGTTAAATGTGCATTTCTGTTAACGCAAGTTGATTATTTGGGGTATCGTATTGATGCCAGTGGAATTCGTCCAAATCCAGAAAACATTGAAGCCGTGACACAGTATTCAATTCCTAGAAGTTTTCGCGAATTGCATAGTTTTTTAGGATTAATATCGTATTTCCGTAAATTTATAAAAAATTTCGCAACTTTAGCCAAACCGTTATATGATTTATTAAACTCTAAAACCGACTTTCAGTGGAATAATGAATGTTCAAATTGCTTTGAATATCTAAAACGCATTTTGATTAATGAGCCAGTTTTAGCTGTTTATTCTCATACGACCGATACCGAGTTACATTGTGACGCGAGTAAGCACGGTTATGGATCTGTTCTGATGCAAAAACAAACCGATGGTAAATTTCATCCTGTTTGTTATTTCAGTAAACGTACTTCAAAAGCTGAAGCAAACTATCATAGTTTTGAGCTAGAAACTTTAGCAATAATTTATTCTTTAGAACGTTTTAGAATTTATCTACAAGGAATTCCATTTAAAATCGTAACTGATTGTAATAGCCTTAAACTAACGTTAGAACGCAAGGAAATCAATCCGCGAATTTTACGTTGGTCGTTAATTTTGAGGAATTACAATTATACTTTGGAACATAGATCGGCGGAACGTATGCAGCATGCGGATGCGTTAAGTAGACAATTTGCAGTACTTGTTATTACGGAAAATAGCTTTGAGCGAAATTTAGCTATCTTACAGAATTTGGATCTTGATATTGTCAAAATTAAGAGCGATTTAGAACATCGAGAAGATAAAAATTTTGAATTGCAAAACGGATTAGTTTATCGGAAAACAAAAAACAAATTATTATTTTATGTACCGAAATCAATGATAAATAATGTTATTAATGTTGCCCATGACGAGATCGCTCATCAAGGAACAAGTAAAACCGTAGAATATCTCATGCGTGTTTATTGGTTCCCTGATATTAAGAGAAAAGTGCAAAATTATATTTCTCAATGTTTGAAATGCATTACTTATTCTACAATAGCTAATAAAGGTGAAGGTAGATTACATTGTCATGATAAAGGAAAACAACCATTTTATTGTCTTCATGTAGATCATTATGGTCCCTTAGAAAAAACGAATCATCGTTATAAATACATTTTTGAGGTTATAGATTCTTTTACTAAATTTGTTAAACTTTATGCCACAACTAGTACTAAAGTCGATGAAGTAATTACGCATTTAAAAAGTTATTTTAACCATTATAGTAAACCGAGGAAAATTATTTCGGATAGAGGTAGTTCGTTTATGTCCGACAAATTTAAAGAATTCTTAAACAATGAAAATATTCAGCATATTGCTATTGCTAGTGCAACCCCACATGCTAATGGTCAAATCGAAAGAATAAATCGAAGTCTGACGCCAATGTTAAGTAAATTATCTAACAGTTTATCCACATGGAATACCACTTTAAGCGATATAGAGTACGCGTTAAATAACACTATAAACCGTTCGATTGGAACAACCCCCGCACAACTCTTATTCGGAATAAACCAGATCGGTAAAATTAAAGATGATTTAAGCCAAGCTTTATTAGACCAACAAGACGTTGATCGTGATTTAATTCAAATGCGGGATGATGCTTCTAAACAAATACAATATACTGCTAATCGTAATAAAAATTATTATGATCAACATCACAAACAGCCGTATGAATATAAAATTGGAGATTATGTTATGATCAAAAATGTCGATGTTACTCCAGGAGTGAATAAAAAATTATTGCCGAAATACCGTGGTCCTTATGTAATTAGAAAAGTTCTAGACAATGATCGTTATGTAATTACGGATCCTGAAGAACATCAGTTGACTCAAAAACCATTCGAAGGAATATGTTCTCCGGAAAACATGAAACTTTGGAAGGAACATATTTAATCGAATTCAAATTGTTATGAATATATTTTACTTTAGTTATGTTACTTATTATCTTATGTATAACTTATGGTTAAGAAAATTATGTCAACCAATCTTATGTATAACTTATGGTTAAAAAAAAAAATTTATGACCAACCTTATGTATTTTAAGATTTTATGAATCATTTATGAACTTATGTCTTTATCAACAAATTTATGTATTTATGTATACTTAGATTATTTATGTACTTATGTCTTAACAACCGAATTCATGTATTAGTTATGTGTGAACCATTTATGTTAAGTGTTCCAATGATATACGAATTTTGTTGTTAACCTACAGATGATTAGGGGCAATCATTGTGTCAGGAAGGCCGAACTATAGCGCTAAACATTTAAATTTGAATTTACCGCGATGTTATAGTTGCGTGCTAGGTGGCATGATGGTGGTTCCTGGTCGGTAATACAGTGTGTGTGTCAGAGTGAAGCAAGCTGGCGAGGTGTGCGTTTAATGGCGCGACATGTTAAATTTCACTACAACAATAAATCAACTAATATCTTATGTCTAGTGTTTTATTTCTTGGCCATCACTTACTACAAATACAATTAAAACATTGAAAAAATTTAAAAATTAATCACGTGGAACTGAACCGAAAACCGGAACCGAACCAATATATATTTTTTTAATTGAACCGGAATGCAAACTATAAAGGTTCGAAGCCCTGATTTTGCGTTATATTTCTTCGGTGTTAAATTTCTAATCTAACCTATACTATCTTATGCATATGTCACTCGAAGCAGAATGCTTAGCCTCGGCTTTGCCTCGGACGCAAGTATCTGGCCTGAAAACAATAAAAATTTTATGTTGAAACCAGATCGTAAAGATCTAGGCGAGACACAAAAAGATCTGTTTCTGCTCCTAGTACATATTAATATTACACATTCCAATTCTATTTTGTGACATTTTATTTATAGTTATGTATGAATAAATGAAAATTAAGCATGAGTTTATTAATTTTAATTTTTTTATTTATATTAGTAAATAGACAGTAGTTTAAATTAAATCTTATATAATTTTTATTACTTATCATTATTATTGTTATTTAGTATGTTTCTGTGTATAATGTTATGTGATGCTATTGTTTTTGTATAAATATAAATTACAAAAGTATTGTTTATAATTTATTGGTTTATAAAATAATTATATTATTCAGTTACACCCAAAATTCAATAATATTTATACACATACATACATACATACATATATATATATATATATATATATATATATATATATATATATATATATATATATGTATCCAGAGACAAGCAACTCTAGCTTTATCCCACATTCATCCTAATCTAATCTCATAGCATAATGCTCTTCTATTCCTATTTTACTTGAAAACATTCGCTCATGCAAGCTACTCTCTCTTTCTTTATGTCTCTACCAGTCATATCTCATATCCCTCATCTCGGACGTCCACTAGCGGAAGTATACCTTCCAAATCATTCACCTATATATAAATTCTTTTACCAAACAAAGATTCATTAGACGCGTTCGCTCAAGATAACCGAACCGCATCTTAACAGACTCTAACACAACATTTTTGTTCAATTTCACACTGGTCGTACACCTAATTCCTCACCCGATTCCTCCTAGTTGCATCACATAATAACGCCACGTAAAAATCTCATTTCGCACGGCACAGTCATTTTCCGCCTTTATGCTTTTGCAGCCAAACCCAAAACATACACTTTCGTTTTAGATCACCACTGACAGACATCAATCGTATTCGACTTCAGTGTAGAACATGGGGGAAAAAAATCTAGAAGATATACAAAGATTAGGACTTCTACAAAAGAGAAATGCAAAAAATACATTTGCAAAGCCTTCAATATCACTGACAGGTGTTCTGAATTTTTTTTTTGAAGCTAGAAACTAACACAATATATAGTAGAAAATCTTGCCGAACTTATTTTATTAAAATGAACGACATGTACCCCAAAGGGTGTGACAAAATTTTATTTCCATTATCCCGAAATCAATTTCCTTCTAAACATCTCTATATCTAGACCAAGCAACTTTAGCTTCATTCACATACATATATACATACACAATCGCACCATGTACCTAAAAGGGGTGTGGCACAAACTCTATTTCTCTATTCCAAAATCAGTTGTCCTCAAACATCACTTTGGCCAGACCCAAAAACAACTCTAGCGTCATCCACATTCATCTGCAATTTTACATATATCATAGCATGATCATCTTCTATTTCTAGTGCACTTGGAACTATTCGCTGACGCGCAAGCCACTCTCTTTCTCTCAATCATACCTACCATTCACTCTTCATCTACTCATCTCGGACGTTCACTAGCTGAACTGCACCTTCTAAATCATTCACTTATATATTGCTTGAGATTCGAAACATTTGGAAATAAATTTGTGCTCATTATTAAATTCCGTGATGCAATTCATGCATATGCCATCTGGTAAATTAGCATTGCGCTCCAGCTGAGAAATATATAATCAAATTAAAATATACGTAATAAAACTACATAACCTTATTTACAATTCCTGGTGTAATTCTATCACTGATCTCTATGTAACATATATAGAGATCAGTGAATTCTATTTATTTTCTGGAATAGTGATAAATTACCGGAATCTGTTAAATGTATTCAAATTAAGCGCTAAAATATAGCCAACATACCACATGTAATTATACTGTAAAAGTGTTACTAACTTCTCTTGTATTATCGTATGTCAAATAAATACGTTGTCAATATAAAAACCACGCTTATCTTTCTGCGTAAATATAAAAGTTCCTTTATAAATAAAAGCTTAAGTTCAAAAGGTTATGAGCCCAGGGATATACGCAATAGTGAAAAAGGTATAAAAATACAGAAATAAAGGGAAAATGGCGACAGTACAAATTCCACAATTTAACGGTGAAAATTTTTCAAACTGGAAATTCAGAATATCTGCTATTCTTGAAGAAAAAGGAGTTAAGAAATTCGTAGATAGTGAAATTGATTTGAACAGTGATGAACTAAGAAAACAAGATGCAAGAGCTAGATCATTGATAATTCAGGGTATCGGTGATAAATATCTAGAATATATTAAAGATGCCAAGAAAGCAAAAGAAATGATGGAAAATTTAGAGAAAATGTTCGAAAGAAAAAGTATATTTACGAAGTTGTATCTAAAAAGAAAGTTATTAACTATGAAACTATTGCCTAATGAAAGTATGGAAGAGCATTTCGTCAAATTCGATACACTAATCAGGGACATAGAAGCTACTGAGACGAAACTTGAAGAAAGTGACAAGGTATGCCATCTACTTTTAACATTACCAGACAAATATGAAACGGTGATAACAGCCATAGAAACGATGACAGTTGGTGTAACGTTAGAGTTCGTTAAAAGTCGTTTGTTGGACTCAGAGATGAAATTTGAAAATTCAAAAGCGAATACAACAGTAAACGAAAGTACATTTACTGCTAATTCTCAATTCGAATGTTATAATTGTGGGCAAAAGGGGCACAAAAGGTATGAATGTCCAAAAAAACCAAACAGTATGAATCGAGGAAATAATACGTATCGTGGAAGAGCAAGAGGCAACAATTATCGAGGAAGAGGATATTCTACCAACTTCAGAGGAAGAAATCAAAGTCAGAGAGAACAAGCGAATTCAGGAAATGAAATCACATTCATAGCATTAAACGCAAGTATAGAAACAAATGAAATATTAACAACATTTATTGTAGATTCCGGTGCCACTGAACTTTAGTACAAGAATCTTTGGAATCATCCATGCTCAATATACAAACATTACAGAAAGAAGTACTCATTCAAATAGCAAATGGAAAAACAATTACTGCAAAGAAAATGGGTACGTTAAAGCTGGAACATGGAGGAATAAATATCACATTAGAAGCACTCATTGTATCAACACTAAAATATAATTTATTGTCGGTAAATAAAATAATATCTAAAGGGAAGACAGTCATATTTTCCGACAACAGCGTGAGCATAATCGGCAAAGGGATAAATATGAAGTGTGAAAAGAAAGATAAGCATTACACAATTGATTTCAATGTAAGAAACGAAAAAAAATGCATGATAACTGAAAACTCTGACATGTTGTGGCACAGAAGATTAGGACACTTGAATAGATTTAGTCTTAAGAAACTAAACTTACCAGTAAACAAAGATATCTGTGAGGCATGCGTAAAAGGCAAAGCAACGAGATTACCTTTTAAAAAAATGCAATTACCTCGAACAAGAAGAATAGGAGAAATGATACATACTGATTTATGTGGACCTTTGCAGCCAGCAACTAATGATGGCAAGAAATATTTTCAAACCATAATAGACGATTACACACATTTTACAAAAGTTTACCTATTAAATACAAAAGATGAAGCTGAAAATAATCTAATAGAATACGTCAAGAGAATGAAAGTAGAGTTCAACGTATATGTCAGTCGAATAAGATGTGATGGAGGAGGAGAATTTACCTCAAATAAATTCAAAAATCATTGCGCGAGAAATGGAATAGAGTTAGAATATACCATGACCAATACACCACAACAAAACGGTGTCGCTGAGAGGATGAATAGGACCCTCTTAGACAAAGCTAGAACAATGTTTTCAGAAACGAATCTACCAAAAGAATTATGGGGAGAAGCTATTCGTACAGCGGCTTATCAAGTGAATAGATCTCCTACAGAAGCTTTATTCGGAGATATTCCTTCAAGAAGATGGTATGGTAAAAATGATTTGACAAAATTAAGAGTTTTTGGTTGTAGATCATGGGCAAACACAATACCAAAAAGAAATAAGTTAGAGGAAAGGGCCACAGAAACAAGAATGGTAGGTTACTGCCGGAACGGATATAGACTATGGGAACCAAAAAGCGGAAAGATAATAAACGCACGAGACGTAAGATTTGATGAGTCAAATTTAATAAAATATTATCATACAGAAGACACAGAAAAAGAAGAGAGTGTGAATCCAGAAATGAATGAAATAGAAGAAGAAGATAACAACAATGAGGAAAACGAAGAAACGGAAGAAAGGCCAAGACGAGAAATAAAAGTACCAGAGAGACTAAATGACTACGAATTATACTCAGCATACTGCTTTTGTACAGGCGAACCGCAATCATACGAAGAAGCCATGGAAATGAAAAACGATTGGGAAAAAGCCATACAAAACGAGATAAAAGCACACGAAGTCCATGAAACATGGACACCAGCCGAACTACCAAAAGGAGAAAAAGCCATTGATACAAGATGGGTATTCAAGATAAAACAAGATGGCACCAAGAAAGCTCGACTAGTAGCGAAAGGATATCAAGAAGACACACCATACAATGTTTACGCGCCAGTTGCAAGAATGCCAACAATCCGCATGATGATATCATATGCACTGCATCAGAACTGGAAAATAAAGCAACTAGACATTCCAACTGCTTTTCTCAATGGAAACCTAGACACGAATGTGTACATCAAAACACCAGAAGGCGTTACAAATGATACAGGCAAAGTATTAAAACTAAAAAGAAGTCTATACGGCTTACGATCAGCACCCCGAAAATGGAATGAACGATTTCACAATTTTGTAGAAGCAATCGGATTGAAAAGATCAACAAGTGATTTTTGTTTGTACATAGGCGACAAAGTTGCATTACTAATATGGGTGGATGATATACTCATAACAGGATTTAAAGAAGAAAGAAACAAACTCATCGAATTATTGAAGCAAGAATTCAAAGCGAAAGATATGGGTGATTTAAATTATTTCCTTGGAACTAATATAACCAGGAAAAATAATAAAATAAAAATATCACAAAAACACTTTATAGAACAAGTTTTAATCAAATTCAACATGGAAAACTGTAAGGGTACAAGTACACCAATGGAGCCGAATTTTCAAATAAAAATGGAGGATCCAGTAAACGAAAACATCCCATTTAGACAGCTTATTGGATCACTTATGTATATTGCAACAGTCAGCAGACCTGACATCACCTATGCAACCTCATTTCTGAGCCGATATCTCAACAAACCTACAAACCAATTATGGATAGCTGCAAAAAGAATCCTTCGGTATTTGAAGCAAACAAAGGACTTGGCGCTAACTTATAATCAATCAAGCAATTGTCAACTCACAGCCTATTCAGACGCAGATTGGGCAAGCGATAAAGTGGATCGGAAAAGTGTAAGTGGACTTATTATTTACCACGGTAATAATGCAATACAATGGTCATCACGTAAACAAACATCAGTAGCACTCTCTACGGCAGAGGCCGAATATATAGCTTGTGCCATAACAACAACCGATCTCATTTATTTACAACGAGTTCTAACAGATTTAAACAACAATTGTCAAGAAATTCCAATTATGTACGTAGACAATCAGAGTACTATAAATATGGTAGAAAGTTACGAAAACAGCAAGCGTTCGCGCCATATCGACATAAAAATACACTTCATCAAAGACATTGTATCGAAACAATTAATGAATATACAATATGTAAGTTCAAATGAAAATATTGCCGACATTTTCACAAAGGCCTTATGTCAAGTCAAATTTATAACATTTAGATATAATATGAATGTAATGTAATTTATATAATTATTGTCTATACTTTAAAGGAAATTTAACTTGAGGGCGGGTGTTAAATGTATTCAAATTAAGCGCTAAAATATAGCCAACATATCACATGTAATTATACTGTAAAAGTGTTACTAACTTCTCTTGTATTATCGTATGTCAAATAAATACGTTGTCAATATAAAAACCACGCTTATCTTTCTGCGTAAATATAAAAGTTCCTTTATAAAAAAAAGCTTAAGTTCAAAAGAATTTAATGTTGAGCAGATACTGTCATAGCATATATATAAGCAGCACGATTTGATTGAAAAAAACATGTTTGCTCAACAAATAATATTTTTGCAACTCATAGAATAAGTAATAATCATATATATATATATATATATATATATATATATATATATATATATATATATATATATATATATATATATATAGTTAATACTCAAATATAATCATAAAGGAATAATCTGAAAATGAAAAAATCATATCGCCTCAACCTGGGATCGAGTATTAACTGTATTTAAATGATATATCTATCAACTAACCAGATTAATGAATTATATATATATATATATATATATATATATAATAAAAAATGTTGACTTTATATAAATGTTGAAAGGAAAATTATTGGGATTAGAAGTCAAAACAGAATATGATATTAATAACTCAATTCATTGTATACGTTGCGAGCTTTCGGAGGTTGCTTGTCTCCTTCATCAGGCTGACCTATTTATTGTAAAATACAAAATTATGTTAAAATACAATCAATTCTAATTAGTAATTACAATGTAAAATGATTTAATAAACTTACAATGGTAGAGAATTCTGTGTGTTCTTTATCAACAATATTTAGAAATTATGTCCAAATGGAAAAACCAATCCAGATAACAAAACAGTGTTTTTTTGGAATAAGATTAAAAATAAAATACCATTAAATATATAACAATTTTGTACGTCAAAAATTAAAATTGTATTCTTATATATAAATAAAAATAAAAATAAAAACTAGTTATAAGTAATTGTCAGTAATATAAAAATTCTTAAATTTTTTCACAATACCAAATGTAAAAGACGTTAGACACGAATTAATTTTTAATTACTACGAAGGTTGATAAAAATAAATTTTTTATTATCAACTGATTTTTAGAGGGAAAATTATAACCAACCTAAAATTAGTCACGTGACATATAACGACGCACTCATGTCAATAACAACATAACCTATGTTTAAATCACAACAAATTTAGATGATAACACACGCTTCACGCGCAACAGTCAGATTGTTTATCACTGAAACCAAACAACTAAGTAATATCACGAGATGAACCATTACTTTTATTCACAAACGTAAGTAGAAAGTCATATATTATACTGAGGTGTTGAATATCAGCGCGCTTGTTTACACTCATGCTATCTGTTTTAATATAGATCATTTCTAAAAGCGATCGTTTAAATGATTTATCTTCAATACAAACCACAGACGTGTTCGTAAAATCAAACTTATGTTGTTTTTGATGTGAATGAATTGATAAAGCCGTTGCTTGAGGTTTCAACCTACAATCCGATCTATGTAACGCCAACCGTTCTTCTAGCCATCGCTTCGTGTTCCCTATGTATGTCGCATCACAATCTGCACATGGAATCTTGTAAACCAAGTTTGACTGCTTCTTGATAGGAATGACATCTTTCAGTTTAGTGTAAATTTTCTTAGTAGGTAAGATGTTTTTTCTAATTATTTTTATGTTGTCTGATTTTAAAATGTTAATTAATTTCTCTGTTATTTTAGGTAAATTTGGGAGTGTGAAAATATTCTTTTTTATATCCAATTCAGTACGTGGAACTTCTAACGTGTTACTATTACTTAGTGGAGTCCTGATATGTGGAGTTGACCAAATTATTTTATTTACTAACTTCTTAGGATATCCATTATCGATCAATATTGTAAACAATTTACTAAGATTAGCATTTTTGTAGTTATTATGAGATAACCTGACAACCCTGTTTTTTAAACCAAGGATGGTGTTAATTTTTGTGTGTTGTTGGTGGTACGAATCAAAATGTATATAACGACAAGACGCTGTAGGTTTAATGTACCAACTAGTTTTTATACAGTTATCCACATCTCGAATTAATAAGATGTCCAAAAATGGGATGGACTTATTAGTTTCATATTCAACAGTAAAATTAAGATGTTCATTAAATGTTTCGTTAGATGTTTTGAATGTATTTAATGAACATCTTAATTTTACTGTTGAATATGAAACTAATAAGTCCATCCCATTTTTGGACATCTTATTAATTCGAGATGTGGATAACTGTATAAAAACTAGTTGGTACATTAAACCTACAGCGTCTTGTCGTTATATACATTTTGATTCGTACCACCAACAACACACAAAAATTAACACCATCCTTGGTTTAAAAAACAGGGTTGTCAGGTTATCTCATAATAACTACAAAAATGCTAATCTTAGTAAATTGTTTACAATATTGATCGATAATGGATATCCTAAGAAGTTAGTAAATAAAATAATTTGGTCAACTCCACATATCAGGACTCCACTAAGTAATAGTAACACGTTAGAAGTTCCACGTACTGAATTGGATATAAAAAAGAATATTTTCACACTCCCAAATTTACCTAAAATAACAGAGAAATTAATTAACATTTTAAAATCAGACAACATAAAAATAATTAGAAAAAACATCTTACCTACTAAGAAAATTTACACTAAACTGAAAGATGTCATTCCTATCAAGAAGCAGTCAAACTTGGTTTACAAGATTCCATGTGCAGATTGTGATGCGACATACATAGGGAACACGAAGCGATGGCTAGAAGAACGGTTGGCGTTACATAGATCGGATTGTAGGTTGAAACCTCAAGCAACGGCTTTATCAATTCATTCACATCAAAAACAACATAAGTTTGATTTTACGAACACGTCTGTGGTTTGTATTGAAGATAAATCATTTAAACGATCGCTTTTAGAAATGATCTATATTAAAACAGATAGCATGAGTGTAAACAAGCGCGCTGATATTCAACACCTCAGTATAATATATGACTTTCTACTTACGTTTGTGAATAAAAGTAATGGTTCATCTCGTGATATTACTTAGTTGTTTGGTTTCAGTGATAAACAATCTGACTGTTGCGCGTGAAGCGTGTGTTATCATCTAAATTTGTTGTGATTTAAACATAGGTTATGTTGTTATTGACACGAGTGCGTCGTTATATGTCACGTGACTAATTTTAGGTTGGTTATAATTTTCCCTCTAAAAATCAGTTGATAATAAAAAATTTATTTTTATCAACCTTCGTAGTAATTAAAAATTAATTCGTGTCTAACGTCTTTTACATTTGGTATTGTGAAAAAATTTAAGAATTTTTATATTACTGACAATTACTTATAACTAGTTTTTATTTTTATTTTTATTTATATATAAGAATACAATTTTAATTTTTGACGTACAAAATTGTTATATATTTAATGGTATTTTATTTTTAATCTTATTCCAAAAAAACACTGTTTTGTTATCTGGATTGGTTTTTCCATTTGGACATAATTTCTAAATATTGTTGATAAAGAACACACAGAATTCTCTACCATTGTAAGTTTATTAAATCATTTTACATTGTAATTACTAATTAGAATTGATTGTATTTTAACATAATTTTGTATTTTACAATAAATAGGTCAGCCTGATGAAGGAGACAAGCAACCTCCGAAAGCTCGCAACGTATACAATGAATTGAGTTATTAATATCATATTCTGTTTTGACTTCTAATCCCAATAATTTTCCTTTCAATATATATATATATATATATATATATATATATATATATATATATATATATATATATAATATTTAATGTTGACTTTATATAAATGTTGATAAGGATATTATTGGGATTAGAAGTCAATACAGAATATGATATTAATAACTCAATTCATTGTATACGTTGCAAGCTTTCGGAGGTTGCTTGCCTCCTTCATCAGGCTGACCTATTTATTGTAAAATTCAAATTATGTTAAAATACAATCAAATTATAATTAGTAATTACAATGTACAACAATTTTATAAACTTACAATGGTAGAGAATTCTGTGTGTTCTTAATCAAACAATATTTAGAAATTTTGTCCACAATGAAAAAACCAATCCAGATAACAAAACAGTTTTTTTGAAATAAGATTAAAAATAAAATTAAAATAAAATTAAATGTATAACAAATTGTACGTCAATAATTAAAATTGAATTTTTATATATAAATAAAAATAGTTAATAAGTTAATGTCAGTAATATAAAATTATTTAATTTTTTCACAATACCAAAATATAAACGACGTTGGACACATAATTAATTTTTAATTACTGCGAAGGTTGATAAAAACAAATTTTTTATTATCAACTAATTTTGGAGGGAAATTATAACAGAACCTAATATTAGTCACGTGACATAGAACGACGCAATACTGTCAACAACAACATAACCTATGTTTTTTCCACAAAGAATTTAAGATGACAACACGTGTTGCACGCACACAGTCAGATTGTTTTTGCACTGAAACCAAACAATTAAGTAATATCACGAGATGAACCATTGCTTTTATTCACAAACGTGAGTAGATAGTCATAGATAATGCTGAGGTGCTGAATATCAGCCCGTTTGTTTACACTCATACTATCTGTTTTTATGTAGATCATCTCCAAAAGTGATCGTTTAAATGATTTCTCTTCAATACACACCACAGACGTGTTCGTAAAGTCAAACTTATGTTGTTTTTGATGTGAATGAATTGATAATGCCGTTGCTTGAGGTTTCAACCTACAATCCGATCTATGTAACGCCAACCGTTCTTCTAGCCAGCGCTTCGTGTTTCAATGTACGTCGCATCACAATCTAAACATGGAATCTTGTAAACTAAGTTTGACTGTTTCTTGACAGGAATGACATCTTTTAGTTTCGTATAAATTTTCTTAGTAGGTAAGATGTTTTTTCTAATTATTTTTATATTGTCTGATTTTAAAATGTTAATTAATTTTTCTGTTATTTTAGGTAAATTTGGGAGTGTGCAAATATTCTTTTTTACCTCCAATTCAGTACGTGGAACTTCTGAAGTGTTATTAGTGATTACTGGAGTCCTGTTGTGTGGAGTTGACCAAATTATTTTATTTACTAACTTTTTCGGATATCCATTATCGATTAATATTGTAAATAATTTACTCAGATTAGCATTTTTGTAGTTATTATGAGATAACCTCACGACCCTGTTTTTTAAACCAAGGATGGTGTTAATTTTTGTGTGTTGTTGGTGGTAAGAATCAAAATGTATATAACGACACGACGCTGTAGGTTTAATGTACCAACTAGTTTTTATACAGTTATCCGAGTCTCGAATCAAAAAGATGTCCAAAAAGGGAATGGACTTATTAGTTTCATATTCGACAGTAAATAAGTCCATTCCCTTTTTGGACATCTTATTGATTCGAGACTCGGATAACTGTATAAAAACTAGTTGGTACATTAAACCTACAGCGTCGTGTCGTTATATACATTTTGATTCTTACCACCAACAACACACAAAAATTAACACCATCCTTGGTTTAAAAAACAGGGTCGTGAGGTTATCTCATAATAACTACAAAAATGCTAATCTGAGTAAATTATTTACAATATTAATCGATAATGGATATCCGAAAAAGTTAGTAAATAAAATAATTTGGTCAACTCCACACAACAGGACTCCAGTAATCACTAATAACACTTCAGAAGTTCCACGTACTGAATTGGAGGTAAAAAAGAATATTTGCACACTCCCAAATTTACCTAAAATAACAGAAAAATTAATTAACATTTTAAAATCAGACAATATAAAAATAATTAGAAAAAACATCTTACCTACTAAGAAAATTTATACGAAACTAAAAGATGTCATTCCTGTCAAGAAACAGTCAAACTTAGTTTACAAGATTCCATGTTTAGATTGTGATGCGACGTACATTGGAAACACGAAGCGCTGGCTAGAAGAACGGTTGGCGTTACATAGATCGGATTGTAGGTTGAAACCTCAAGCAACGGCATTATCAATTCATTCACATCAAAAACAACATAAGTTTGACTTTACGAACACGTCTGTGGTGTGTATTGAAGAGAAATCATTTAAACGATCACTTTTGGAGATGATCTACATAAAAACAGATAGTATGAGTGTAAACAAACGGGCTGATATTCAGCACCTCAGCATTATCTATGACTATCTACTCACGTTTGTGAATAAAAGCAATGGTTCATCTCGTGATATTACTTAATTGTTTGGTTTCAGTGCAAAAACAATCTGACTGTGTGCGTGCAACACGTGTTGTCATCTTAAATTCTTTGTGGAAAAAACATAGGTTATGTTGTTGTTGACAGTATTGCGTCGTTCTATGTCACGTGACTAATATTAGGTTCTGTTATAATTTCCCTCCAAAATTAGTTGATAATAAAAAATTTGTTTTTATCAACCTTCGCAGTAATTAAAAATTAATTATGTGTCCAACGTCGTTTATATTTTGGTATTGTGAAAAAATTAAATAATTTTATATTACTGACATTAACTTATTAACTATTTTTATTTATATATAAAAATTCAATTTTAATTATTGACGTACAATTTGTTATACATTTAATTTTATTTTAATTTTATTTTTAATCTTATTTCAAAAAAACTGTTTTGTTATCTGGATTGGTTTTTTCATTGTGGACAAAATTTCTAAATATTGTTTGATTAAGAACACACAGAATTCTCTACCATTGTAAGTTTATAAAATTGTTGTACATTGTAATTACTAATTATAATTTGATTGTATTTTAACATAATTTGAATTTTACAATAAATAGGTCAGCCTGATGAAGGAGGCAAGCAACCTCCGAAAGCTTGCAACGTATACAATGAATTGAGTTATTAATATCATATTCTGTATTGACTTCTAATCCCAATAATATCCTTATCAATATATATATATATATATATATATATACATTCCGATTGCTGTAAATTCTTTTACGCGCATAGACCAATTATAAAGGGGATAACGGGTTATGCCTATACTAAATCATTGAAAGAAATTTTCAAAAGATCTATACCAGTCAAGGTTCAAAATCGTTTGCCTCGATCAGCTGTTTTTGGGACAGTATAGTTATACTCTATTTATTTTAAGAAGACAGGCAGGCAGAAGATATGAGCTATTTTTCCTTGCTTGTAATTGGTTAAAATTGTGGGCAAGTTTACTCTGTAGAAGAATAAATTTCTATCTCAACTTTTTCTATTTGTCTCTGTTGTTTCAATCCAAATTTATAGCGTAGAAACGAAAGTTTATAGTGGATATATTGCTAGCGTATTTTTTGATTATTATCACGGAAACAGAAGTTTAAATAATGTTAAAATATAAAAGTTAGTGAATAAATATATTTAAAAATAATTTTGAAAGTATATATTAAGAGAAATGTTTTAAAATTAAGTAGTTTTAAAATGAATTAATGTTCGTACGCCTCTGGTAGCGAACACAACAGAAATATCGCGCATGTGCAATGGTACGTTCAGAACATGTTTCAACGGGCGCCATTTTAATATCTTGTGTTACAGCAGTATGTTTATTATCTATGTGTTACAGTGATATCACGATTTTACATTTGTGTTATTGTGTTATTCCATTTGTGTTATATTAAAAATAACTTTTTTATTTTAAAAATAACATGGCTGATCAACCAAGTACGTCGTCACAAAGTGTTACAAATATTTGGACAATATCATTGAAGAGTTACAATGGGCCTTTCCACTAATTTTTTTTTATTTGAAATTTGGAAAGTAATAAATAAATAAAAAATTTTGTATATATTTATTTTTCAAATTTATTTATAATAAACCTTAAAAAAAATATTAAAAAACGCTAAATTGGCGCCAAACTTCGACAATTCTCGGATTTGTCCGTCCTGTGACGTATACAAGTAGTAGAACATTTCATTGGTTGAATTTCACGTGAGAGATATAGAATACTAGATGACGTATATAGTTAGAGGTGTGGCTATGGTTAAAACATTCAAATGTGTGATTTTGTAGCCTTTTTTCAAATAAGTTTATTTCAATAAATATAGAATTTTAGAACGTAAAATTTAAATCATATTATTATTTTAGGTTGTAAAACAACATAAAGATATTAAAATTATGAAATTTGATTTTAGTGGAAAGGCCCATTGAAATTTGTTGTTAATACTGGATCATCCAGTGAAGATGAATTCACTGATGATACAGATTGATTTTTGTTTTTTTTTTTATATTTTTGTTATTTGACATTGAAAAAACTAAAATAAAGTTTTATATTATAATATATAATGTGTTTAAATTTATTTAACAGTTTTGGATAAACAATATGTTTCAATTAAAATTTTAATTAGGTTTTTTTTTATATGTAACAGATATATTTTAATTACATTAAACCACTGTGCATTTATCTATATTTTAAAATTTATTTAGAAACATAATAATAGCTACTTTATTCATTTAAAATATATATTTTTTCTATATCATTAATTTTGAAATGGCAAATGAAAAGCTTTTTTATTGAATATAGTCCTATTTAAATATTCTATTGTAAATTTTCTTTTTGTTTTAATATTTCTTCGATATAATTATTGAATGTTAAATAAAGAATATTATTATTAAATTTGAATTTACCGCTAAATATTTTAATTTTCATATATATAATTTAATTTGGAACAGTGTAAAACGGACCGCGCTGGTACCGCCTACTACTGCTTTCTTAAAAAACATATAGTATAGTCAAAATATTTATTGTTTGCGTAATGCAGATTGTCAAAATTTATGAAAAACATACATTTTACATACATATTACAGAAAAACAAATACATTTTTTATACTTAATTATATTAATTAATAAACGAATGTGTCTATAAGTCATAAGATAAAAATAATATTATGTATAAAATATCTAAATATCATCAATGAAACTTAATAATATGCGTAATATTGCAAAAATATTAACATAAACATTATTTTACTAATACTTTGTTTTTTATTGATATCTATTTACAAGCATTGCTATAAGCAGCTGTTAAACTGCTGCTGTTAAGTATTTTCTAACGGATAATATACTATTAAATCATATATATTTATTAAATAATAAATATATATGTTTATTTAATATTTAATTAAAATTACACATGTTGTGTTACCTATCTGAAAAATTATATTTTAGAAGACAAGTATCATCATTAATTATAAATTTTTATAAATTGAAAACATGGGCAGTGCATGTCTGACCAACTATGTTTCCCAAAAACAAATGATTTTGACGTTAAATTACAATTGCTATTTTAGTAAAGCAAAAGTATCTGTACCTACTATATTTTGTAAATGTATTTGCATATAATTTTTTATAATTAGCATTTAAATTATATTGATGCAACTGGAAAAATAACGGAATTTTTTTGAGCAGATGCAATATTTTTATTAAATAAACAGAAATGTCATATTTTGTATAGTAAATACAAATATTACAAAAAATAAAAGTTACGATTGTACGGGTTCAATTTGATAAAAATTATTGTTTAGATTTAATTGAAAAATGTGAACTATTTTGGTGTAATGCTATTTTACTTATATTGTTGAAAAATATAATATGTAAAAAATATTCAATTAATTTGTATTATAATTGAATTAAAAGTTATGGCTACAAATAAAACATATTCACATATTTGATCTTTTATTAAATAAGCTTATAATAAGTTACACAAAAATAAATTAGTAAATACACAATCATTGCTCGCTTAAGATTTAAATAACAATATTATTTCTAAATTGTAATAAACTCAGATTCATATACGAAAGGATTATAATGATCTCCAATATGAACTGCACTGATCATGTCGTGTAATTCATTATTTAATACTGTTGCAGCAGCAGCTTTAGCTAAAACTATTTCCAATGGTTCTGTTCTTACAAATAATTCAATATTACGATTGAAAATATGATATGAAATTATAAAAAAGTTTCTGCTACAAATTCAGGATGTCTACATAAATCGATGAAGAAACTTATGTTTGTTTGTAAGCCTTCAATTTGAAAAAAAAAAAATCCGAATAAAAATCGAAATATATAAAATTTAAATATGTGACCCTGTTACAAGAAAAGGAATCTTATCTTCACAAAGCAAATTTTTCAAAAGAGCCAATAATGTAATTTGATGCACGTTATTTCAAGACATATTTTATCAATCTTACGAATTACAAACAGTGCAATATCAACAATTTCTAGAATACTTTAACAAATTTTACATATAATAATTTGTGCTCTTTCCAGTGATACTAATAACTCAACAGTAACGTCTCTTTTTCTGTGGCAGATTACATATAATATATTGTATGATATAAATAATTCTACAACTAAAGATTTTAAATTAAAATAAATAATTAACTGAAATTTTTTAACAACAAGTATTTTCGCAAGATAGAATCAACATAATTAATAAAGTGTTGTAATTTTCCATCTCAAGAGCAATGTGTTTTAAAACTAAAAATAAACATTTATTTTAATATTTTTAAATACAGAATTATGGATAATTTGTATAGTAGTTCAATTCGTACTCAAAAAGCTGGTAAACCACTCCGTACTCAAAGATGTCAAGAAGACGTTTCCGTTTATCAAAAAGGCTGTACAACATATTTGTACCATTTCAGCAATTGGCTATTGCATAATAAAAATGATAAACTAAACAAACACTTACGCATTAAGACGTTATGTCCTTTTTTCTATTCAATTTTTGAATATGTATTTGCAGAAAACAATAAATCCGCCTGAACAACGACTAATACTATCAATTCGTGTAGGAAATTGAACCCATAAATCCACAAGCCATAAACAAAAAACACATATAATATGAAACATACACTTCTAATAGTGTTCACTTTTACTAAGAATATAATATTCAGAAGATGGCGCATTCCATACAAAACACCTTTGTTCTCAGCAAACAAACGAATAAATTAATTAAATTTTTTATTTTCCTAACGTAACCAGTTTAGTTAGATTTCTCGCGCTTTCGCAATAAACAAACTTAAAGCAAACAGTGACATCTGCTTGTCATATGTCCAAATGCTATAGATAATATAGAATTCTTTCCTTATTTTGATTTAGTTTAGAAATAAATAACAACATTTAAAATTTTTATCATTAATAAAAAAAGAACTATGTATAAAAATTAAATCGTTAGACTATAAACACGAATTTTTAATTTCCACTCTCTGTAAAAGTTTTCTATGTCGCATTGATAAGGTTTCATTTTGCATTTTAAGTTCTTTCCTTTGCATGAGAACGGATATGTGTCTTTAAATGTCCACTACTAATAAAAGTTTTCTCACATATTTTACATTTATAAGGTCTCTCGTTTGTATGTGTACGAGTATGCACTTTCAAATGTCCACTCTCAATAAAAGTTTTCTGACATATTTCGCATTTATAAGGTCTTTCATTTGTATGTATTCGAATATGCAATTTTAAAGTTCCACTTTGAGTAAATGCTTTTTCACATATTTTGCACTTATAAGGTTTCTCCTTTGTATGAGAACGGACATGTCTTCTTAAACCTCCACTTACAGTAAAAGTACTGTCACATATTTTGCATTTATAAGGTTTCTCATTTGTATGCGTACGAATATGCACTCTTAAATAGCCATTTTCAGTAAAAGTTTTCTCACATATTTCGCATTTATAAAGTTTCTCATTTGTATGTGTTCGAACATGCACTTTCAAATGTCTACTCTCAATAAAAGTTTTCTCACATAATTCGCATTTATAAGGTCTCTCATTTGTATGTGTACGAATATGTACTTTTAAATATGCACTACGACAAAAAGTTTTGTTACACAATTCGCACTTAGTAGGTTTCTCCTCCTTTGTATGGGAATGGATATGTCTTCTTAAGCTTTTAGTTTCAGTAAAAGTTCTCTCACATATATCGCATTTATAAGGTCTCTCATTTGTATGGGAACGAATATGCAGTTGTAAATTATAAATTCTAGCAAAAGTTTTCTCACATAATGTACATTTATGAGATTTACTTTTCTTTCCAGATTCATCATTTTCATTCGCGCTGAAAATATTATTTTCATTGGAATTTCTACTAGCTTGACAATGTTTTATATCGATTTCATTCTTAAAAGTTGAATATTCTTCCTTAGCTATTATTTCTTCAAATTTAATATTTGTGTCATTTTCTAAATCTTCTTCAGTGGATTCTTCATTAATAGGTTCTTCTTTCACACAAACAAACTCAAAATTTGTATTATTTGGTGATTCTAAACTTTCTTCTACTTGAATGTTTATATCAGTTTCCAAATCTTGTTTAATGTAATCTTCATCGATGTTCTCTTTTTTAATTTCACTTTCATTTCTAATTTCGTTTTTCATAACTTCACTATTTTGCGATTGTTGTTTTACATATCGGTTTAAAGTTTCTTGCGATTTAAAACATTTTTCTACAAATTTATACGTATCATTCAATCGAACAGAACAAATTGAACAAATACGATCCGATAACTTGTCATTACATTTCAGCTGAAAATATAAAATAAAATTACAGTAGGCCCTGTGATATTTAACTGATATTTGATGTATTTAAGTGATCCAAAATCCACTATAAGCAGTGGGTTCCATATTTGGCTCTGGGGTAACAAATGGCTAGAAATAACTCGCGCACAATTAAAAATTGAAGTCGGCATTTTCACCAGCTTAAAAAACAACAGCACAGAGGCAGCAACAGTTTTTTCATAATAGCCTATTCCCACTATTCTTAGAAGGGCCATATTACAGTTTTGATTGCGCAGGCCGAAAGAAATTGCGCAATCATATGGTAGCGTGTGTGTGTGAAAACCGAAGTGACGTTTAGGCCAAAAATTTGGCCTAAGTGAAATCTACAGTCAATAATTTTTTTTTAACTAGGCAGTATAAACGGAGCGTGTGTGTGTGTAGCTTTTGCAGTGCATTTGACATTTTTATCGCTGCAATACTATTATTAATTTGTGGTTAATATGTAGGTATGTAAGTGAAATATGTCATAGACTAGAGAATTTTTGTAGCTGTTATTGAAAAATATCGTACATTAGAAATGCCTGTTACGATTTAGCTACGCATTAAACTGAGTAAAAACTGCAAGGAGTGTATGGATAAAATAGAGTTATCTGTAATCTGCGCAATTTCGCTAAGATTTTCCTGCACAGTTAAAACTAAGCCTTACAGAAACAAATTTTATTTTAGCAAAAACATATGAATTAATCAGGGTGGCCACTCTTTTTCTGAAAAAAAATTCCCTGACTTTTCCAGGTTTTTCAGGCGATTTTCAAAATTTTTCCCTGACCACTTTTTGAACAAATAACCACCCACTAATCGCATTATTAAAAAATCCGCGACAAAATTTGAACTGCAAATAAGACGACGGGCTTGAAGAGATCAATACACGAAAAAAATCGAACGGTACTGATTAATATAGAAAAACAAACACTAATCAGTCGCATAGATATTAAAAAATAAAAGTATTTCCAAGGTTTATTAAACTTTGTTGCGGTTCACTCAGCGAAAGAAACATCACTACTACGGGAAGATATATGAAAAATATGGAGTTTTTAATCGGATTTATAATTATGCGATCAGTGAGGAGTTGATTAACGAAAATGCGGCCATGGAAAAAAATGATTAGTAATTATAAAATTTTCCCTGACTTGTAATGAAATTCCCTGACTTTTTCCTGACCACTAAAATTCCCTGACTTTTCCCGGTTTTCCAGAAGCATGGCCACCCCGTTAATTGATTAATAAGCTTATTCAGCGTGGTAGGTGAGCGTGTTTTAGCGTAAGTACTACCGAATATAATTGACCAAACCCGTTAGCCGGCGTTTCTGTTTTTCGTAAAAAAATTAAAAATGTCACAAAGTCCGGCATTAATTAAGCAGAATCGGACACTTCAGCTTGAACTACTGTTTGCCTTAAAATATCAGTACTTTAAATTAGACCGGAACTGCTCTATGCGAAAGCATGACTTGCAGTTTCGAAAGGTATCTAAATAAATGTTCATGGAACAATTATTTCGTACTTGCGGTGACCTAACCTAATAAAATACATTTAAAACAGTAAAAATTGCAGAAATTCTTACAAAATATACACGTCAGTTCAAATTTTTTGTATTATTTGTGACTTATTTCCAGCCCAACAAAGTTTAAAACTCATTATTAATTATTGCATATTGTTTATAATTTATTTATTTATATGTATACAAAAATTCAGAAATCGACAAGTTTATTTACTATTGGTTAAACAAATTTTATTAAATAAATCAGGAAATTTCACAAGTGGTTATAAGTAATCACAGGCAGTCATAGGCCAGTGGTAGCGTGTTGGACTCCAGAAATTAAATTAACTGTAGGCTAACGACCCGACAAAAAATTATCAGCTTTTCGAGCATAAAGTCCATATGTTCCATCTGGTAATTACGGAAACTGATGATTATAAATATACGTTTTACTACCGCCCATTACAAAGTTAGTTATTGATGTTTTATTGTTTGAATTGTTTATTTAATATTTTTTATGTTTGTCTGTACAAAATTCAGGAACCGACAATTTTATTTCTTGTTGTTTTCATAAATTTTATTAAATCAATCTTATTATTTCTAAAATTAATGACGTTCGGTGTAGTTTTTTGCCAGACAAAGGATGTGTGGATCAATTGTTTGCTCTTCGTATGATTGTCGAAAAGTCACAAAAATAAAAAAAGTGTTCTGTGGATTTCTCGATTTAAGGAAAGCTTATGATAGTGTTTTTCGTGAAACCTTGTGGGATGTGTTTCGCGAGTACGGTATTAATGGTAATCTTTTAGGAGCAAATTCAAGCTCTGTATGATGGAAGTGAAGCTGATGTACGAGTTAATGGTTGTTTAAGTGATTGGTTTCGTATAGATGTTGGTGTGAAACAGGGCTGTGTAATGTCTCCTTGGCTATTTAATTTATATATAGATGTTCTTCTTCGGAAAGTTTTCTGAAAAACAACTAAGAGGGATGATTGAGAGAATTAATGTTGTTGGTAAAGATATGAATCTTGTGTTGAATGTTGATAAGTGTAAAGTTTGTTTTTGAGAAGGGTGCACGTTTAGAGCAGGTAGATGAACTTGTTTACTTAGGTAGTTGGCCGTTTTGATCGTGACATTGAAAGGAGAGTAAATATTGGCAGTAAGGTTTTGGGTGTTTTGGGTACTTTTGCTAGGAATGTAAACGTTTCTAAAGAAGCCCGTTTGAGTATATATAATGCTGTTTTGGTCCTATGTGATGTATGATAGTGAATATTGGGCTTGGCTGCAAAAGCATAAAAAAAGAAGGGAAAGAAAGGAAATCGGGTACGAAATAGATTAATGTATGATGAGTGTGAAATTGAAAAAGATCTTGTAGTAAAAGTTGGTGTTAGTCAGTTAAGATGGTTCGCACATCAAAAATTTATATGAATGATTTTGAAGGTATACGTTTGCGTGGACGTCCGATGAGTAGTTGGAGTAGTATGATTGAATGTTTTGCGTGAGCAAAAATTTCCAAGTAGTAGGAATAGAAGAGTATGTATAGGAGAAATTATGAATGTGGATAAAGCAAAAGTTGCTTGTTTGGATAGGAATGTTTTTAGAAGGCTGATTTCGGGATAATAAAAAGAATTTGTGCTATTCACCCTTGTTGGGTACATGGCGTGATTGTGTATATATGTATGTATGTACAAGCAACCATATCAAGGTGCCCATCGCCGATTTAAATAGTTTACTGAAAACTAAACGTCAGGTATTTTCTTTATCGGTAACCATCAAGATTTAGAGATTAAAAATCACCCCCAAAAGAAGGAGTAAATTTATTTTAATTTTTTTTTCTCGAAAACTATGCATCCTAGAACGTAAGTGAAAATGTACAAATACCTTCTTTTTTTAAGAGCTATACCAATGGTATTAGTTTTTTTTTATATCATTTTTAAAGTTACCCTTTTATATTTTTGACATATATTTCACTCCATATCTGTTACGTAATTTTTTTTAAAATTTTGTTTTATATTAAGATAGCCCAATTAAAATTAAAATTAACGTGTTTTTGATTTTTTTAATTATTTTTTACTGTTTTAATGGGTCATCTATCCTTTATATAGAAACTCGTATGTACTCATAAGTAAGTTTGATTATTTATAACTCGTTAACATTTAATGATAGGAAAAAGTATTAGTATTTTTTATTTGTTTTACATAAGAAATTCTATAAAATATTTAAAAAATATATTTAAGAATTTTAATTCCTTTCATAACTCATCAGTTTCGTACATCGATTATGTCGGCTGGTCGATTCAAGTGAAGACTCCGTAATATCTCGAAAAATAAGGGGGCCATTCACTCGTGCTAAAATTGAAACGCCATTGCCCGCCTCTTTTGAGGGGGGCCGAGAGTAACTTTAAAATCTTAAATGGAAATCTCCATTTTTTATTGCAAATTCGGATCTTCGATTTTTGATTATTATAAATTTTTTATATAATATTCTAAATATGTGTAAAAAATTCAGGAACCGACAACTAAGTTTACTATTGCTTAAATCAGGACATGAAATCGGTAAAATAAATCGGTCAATTAAACCGGTAAACCGATATTTTCGTAAATATTTAGCGAACGTATAAATTATTTTTATAGATCGTCTACAGTTTGAATGAATTGTATTTATTAACACAAAAATATATTTAAAAAAAATAAAAGTAACATATAAAAATAATAGTATAAAAAATATGTGCAAATATCTGCCTCGTTTCAAACCTATATTTGTTTTTAAACAAAATTATAAATTTTAAACTGTTACCAAAAACGCCTACATTCAAATTTAATAATTTTAAAGCAGATTAACATATATAAAAAATATTTCATATTTTTTTGAAAAATGAATAATAATAATTGTTAATATGTTAACTATTTCGTCACATATATAACAAATATTTAAAAAAAATTTAAAGTACAAAGACATATAAAGACAAAAAATATATACATAATTTACACAGTCTTATTTTATACAACTAAAATTATGAAAAATGAACCGGTTATAATCGGTTTAGAAAATAAGGAACAGGTTAATGAACCAAAACCGATATTAGAAAATAGTACTCGATACTGGTAACCGTTAATCAATATTTTTATCGGTTACTTGCCCGGTTTAAATAAATTTTATTAGATCAATTTTAAATTTTTGTATAAGTTTAAGACTTACTGCGCCCCTACACAGTTTGTCATCGATTTTTAATTATTGCAAATTGTTTATAATATATTTATTTATGTGTGAACAAAAATTTAGAAACCGGCAAATTAGTTTACAAGGTCTAAACAAACTTTTAGTAAATTAATCAGCAAATTTTCTAAACAAAATTTTAGTAAATTATTCAGCGAATTTTACAATTATTCATAACTTTATGATTTGTCACCCTTATAAAGTTTGTCAGCGATTTTTGATTATTATAATTTGTATATAAGTAATATAATTCTTTATGTGTGTAGGCAAAAAATTTGAAACCCACAAGTAAATTTTTAGAAGTTATTACAATTTTATTGTTTTAACATTAATGGCCATTATGGAGAAAGTGTTGCTATATCTCTGTGTTGCTGTTTTCACGATTGTAAAATCAATAAATAACTATTTTGCTTCATAAAGTGGTAGAATGGAAAACAAATTTGTGTAACATTCATTAGAAAATTATTATTTAAATAAACATAATATGGGTGTGTGCCAAAATATAATTCCGAAATACAAGAGACTTAGAAACTCGTCCCTAATTCGTTCATATCTATATGAAATCTAAGTGAAGATATTAGTTTAATGTATACCTACGACGCAATAATCGAACATAGTCATATTTTATGGTGTTCTGAACGAAATTTTAGTTTGTAAAACTACTACATTTAATTATAAAAACAAAGGCCTGTATTCTTACCTCACTTTTAAAAGTGATTTTTATTAAAATTACTTTTGACATTAACTTAAAATTATTTTAAAAATTAATTTTAATTTTATAATATTAGATATGCTAAAATATATCAAAAATAGATATACTATTCATATTTGATAAGTGATAGAAGTAAAAATTTAATTTAAAATAAAAAATAAGAGCACTTTTTCATAAACAAAAGAGGTGGGAATACGAGGCAGATTTTCAAAAGTAAATCTTAATCATTGTAAACAAAATAATTAGAGATTTATTTGCTTTAAAAAATCCTAATTCTAATCCTAATAAAAAATTTGTATTTGTTTTATGTAATCTTTATTGTTCAAATTACAACTTAATTTATATCGACTAATTCAATTAGACAAAACAAGCCAAGGTATTAAAATTTAAAATACTCTAAATTAGGTTAGGTTAAGTTTAGGTTAAATGTGGTCTATTCTCAAAACTTGTGGAAAAAATAATAAATATCAATTTTTAAACAAATAATTTTTTTCGTGGACCTGGTTAAATCTAGTATTTTACTTACAATTTTCGATGCAATAGTTTCCAATTTGTATAATAACAATACATTATCCGAATCCATTGTAGTTAAACTAAATGTTATATTATCACCACCAGCACATAATCGACAAAGGTTTTCATTTAAATGTTGTTTTAATATTATTTGAGAATCGAAACATTGTTTTATAAATTTATAAGCATCATTCAACTGAACAGCACAAACGGTACAAATACCATTCGGTAATTGCATCCTGCAATCTACCTAAAATAAAAAAGAAAACGATTCAGAAACAATAATGTATATTACAATCAAAACAAATTATTTCATTCTTACAATTTCTGGCATAATTGCTTCCAATTTATCTGTGAAACGTTTGCCATCTGAATCCAGATTATGTATAGTCAACAATACATTTTTATCACTTGTACATAATTGACACTGTTTCGTAAAACTATTCATGATTAAAATTAAATTTTCTACCAAAAAAAGCTTCTTACAATAAGTAAAACATAAAAATATTGTATTTGATAGTATTAGAGGTTGTTAACCCACAAAAACTTAACTTATGCTGTCACAAATCCAGTTGGCCAGATAAATTTTGTATAAATTCTAATGTATAAGAAGAAGAATAAACAACAGCGTATTTTTTCTGAACGCACCATATTTAATTACGAAAATGTTTCATCAATTGCTACTTGATCTAGCTTCTAGCTGTTTGTCTAAATAAAATTCAAACAAAAAAAAAAAAATAGAAAATTATTATTTCTGCAGCTAAGGTCAATAAAGTTGAATGAAGTAATTGCTGGAACATCAATTACACTAACTAAAAAGCCTTCTTCATTCAATGAATATATACAGTGTAGTACACAACGAAATTAAAAATGAGAATGACAGTTTCTGAACTATTTTTCCACATTGTTATTCTTTATTATTTCATTCAACAAAAATACGCTGGTCTGTATTCTTCTTCTTCTTATACTAGAAACATTACACAAAATTCATCTGGCCAACTGGATTAATGACAGGTTTAACCTCTAATAGTATCAAATACAATATTTTTATGTTTTACTTATTGTAAGAAGTTTTTTGGTAGAAAATTTAATGTTAATCATGGAGAGTTTTACGAAACAGTGTCAATTATGTAGAAGTGATAAAAATGTATCATTCACTACACTTAATCGGGATTCAGATGGCAAACGATTCGTAGATAAATTGTAAGCAATTATGCCAGAAATTGGAAGAATGAAACAATTTGTTTTGATTGTAATATACATAATTATTTTTGAATTATTTCCGTTTTATAGGTAAATTGCAGGATCCAATTACTGAAAGGTATTTGTACTGTTTGTGCTGTTCAGTTGAATGATACTTATAAATTTATAAAACAATGTTTCCATTTTCAAATAACATTAAAACAACATTTAAATGTAGAACTTTGCCGATTCTGTGCTGGTCATGATGTATCATTTACTTTCACTACAATGGATGCGGATAATGTATTGTTATCATACAAATTGGAAACCATTGCATCGGAAATTGTTAGTAAAATACTAGCTTAATCAGATTTACGAAAATAAATATATGCTTTAAAATTGGTAAGTAATCATTTATTTATTGTATCTTTCATAAGTTTTTAAAACAAATTTTTTGCTCGGATTAGGAACATAGTAAAATATTTTTTTGATAGCAAATAAATCCGTAATTATTTTGTTCACAATGATTAAGATTTACTTTTGACAATACTTATTCTTATAATTAAATATAGTAGTATATGACTATCGTATTCTGCATCGTGGGTATAAGTTAAGTAAATGATTACTCGTCAAAGTTAAATAAAAATATAATTAAAATAAAACAATATGAATGCGGTTGATCATTTTTTTATTTTCCCAGAAAAACCAGTTGCATTTTGGTAAAGGATTCCTTGAAAGTTTCGACTTTTAACACGTTACTTTAAATTTGACACTTGAACAGATAAGTTTATGAGATTACAACTGATTATGTATTTTAAGATTTTAATTTCATAGCTAAATGAAATAATATTAATAAACAAATATCATAATCTTATCTTTTGTACATATGTTAAATTGTAGATTGCTAAATAAATTGATTTATATTTATAATTAATTCATCACAAGGTCAATGGCTTATATTCAAAGTTCTTTATAGAGCACTTTTAGTTAAAAGTAGTTAAGATTTCAATATTAATTTTTGCTCTTACACATACATACATACACAATCACGTCATGTACCCAAAAGAGTGTGGCACAAACTCTTTTTATCATCCCGAAATCAATCGCCTCCAAACATTCGTATCCAAACAAGCAACTTTCGCTTCATCCACATTCATAAATCCTCTCATACATGCTCTTTTATTCCTACTACTTGGAAACTTTCGCTCACGCAAAACACTCAATCATACCACTCCAACTACTCATCGGACGTCCACGCAAACGTATACCATCAAAATCATTCAAATAAATCTTTTTAACCAAACATTCATTAGACATTCGCTCAACATGTCCGAACCATCTTAACTGACTAACACTAACTTTTGCTACAACATTTTTTTTCAATTTCACACTCATCGTACACTAATCTATTTCGTACCCGATCTCTCCTATTTACACTACATACTCCACGTAAAAATCTCATTTCCACAGCAGTCATTTTCCGTTTATGCTTTTGCAACCAAACCCAACATTCACTACCATACATCAACGTAGGCACCAAAACTGCATTGTATATACTCAAACGGTCTTCTTTGGAAACATTTACATTCCTAGCAAAAGTTCCCAAAGCACGCAAAACCTTACAACCAGCATTTACTCTCCTTTCAATTTCACGATCAAAACGGCCATCTCTAGACAACAAACTACCCAAATACACAAATTCATCTACCTGCTCTAAACCTGCACCATCAATATTACATTACATTTAGTCGTCAAATCACCCTTCTCAAAAACTAAAACTTTGCACTTATCAACATTCAACAGAAGATTCATAACTTTACCAACAACATTAATTCTATTAATCATCCTTCTCAGTTGCTCTTCAGATTCAGCCAAAGCAACCACGTCATCAGCATACGCTAAAGCAGGTACAACACAATCACCGATATGTATACCATCATTACCATAGAAAGCTTTCCGAAGAAGAACAACCATATATAAATTAAATAGCCAAGGAGACATTACACAGCCCTGTTTCACGCCAACATCCATACGAAACCAATCACTTAAACAACCATCAACTCGTACAGCAGCTTCACTTCCATCATATAGAGCTTGAATTGCTCCTAAAATATTACCATTAACACCGTACTCGCGAAGCACATCGAGAAAGCCACAGAACACTTTCTTTATTTTTGTCAAGTGACTTTTCGACAATCATACGAAGAGCAAAAAATTGATCCACACATTCTCTCTCTGGCAAAAAGCCACCTTGAACGTTACTAATTTTTGAAATAGTTAGTGCTCTAACTTTATGAATTAATATTTTACCAAATAATTTACCGGGAACACTTAGAAGACTAATCGCTCGAAAATCAGTACATTCACTTGAACTGCCTTTACCTTTAAATAAAGAGCAAATGACAGCTCGTTTCCAGTCATCAGGAACCACACAACGCTTTAAACATAAACATATATATATATATATATATATATATATATATATATATATATATATATATATATCAAATATAAACGAATTTTATAAATTAATTATGTTTTATTATATTTAACATTTTAAAATTATAAATAATGCTAAAAACAGTTCTAATATGCATATTCAAAACAAAAAACCAATTTATAAAATTTATTGTTTGAATAAAATATTTAAAACTAATTATATTACAGAGTTTTTCTCATTCTGACCTTACTTATTTATACACTATCGTATCATCTGTCATTGTTGATATCGATAAATATTTTTCTAGGCACGAGTAAATAAAAGTAAATTAAGTAAATAAATTATTGATTTAAAAACAAAAAGAAAATGTTTTGAAAAAACTATTAAAATTTGATAAAGTTAACATAGTAAATAATTTTTCAAAACTCATTATATATTAAAATAAGACTGCTTTACTTTAGTATAGTTCTATATATTAATATTTATTTATATAATCAAGACGTTCTCGACGAACTCAACCGTCTCATCAGGAAGAAATAGATACACAAATGACATTTATACAGTAAATAAACAGAAACATTGATTAACAAGTTACTACACGTAACAAATAAGTAAGTATATCACACAAATTTAATAGATTTTTAGTTAATGGAAGTCAGATTTTATTTAACTCAGTGCCCCTTCACAGTGCCTCAGTGGCGTAACTAGGGTATGGCAGGCATGGTACGTGCCATGGGCGCCAACTAAAGGGGGCGCAAAAAGCGCCTAAAGTATAAATACGAAAATGAAAATACAAAATCCAAACGCCCAAGGAATAACGCACGCATTCGTTTTTCGTTTGTTTACGTATATAGTTACGTTATAGTTCAGTATGGAAATGAAAATGTTTTTCCCAATATGCGTATAGCATTGCAAATATTGCTGACAATCGCGGTTTCTATTATAAGTTGCGAAAGATCATTTAGCAAATTAAAATTGATACTTTCATATTTAAGAGTCCCGATGGGCTAAAATCGGTTATGTGATCTTGATTTACTGAGCATAGAACGAGAAATGACCGTAGAAATTGACTGTGATAATATAATTAAACAATTTGCGTCAGCTAAAACAAGAAAGATAAATTTATAATAAAGAGTTAATAGATTTAATTTATGTGCTTTTTTCACCCTATTTGAAAATAGTTTTTTCGAAAATAAAACGTAAGCAACCTATCGTCAGAGTCAGAGGGGCGCAAGATCGGTGTTTGCCATAGGCGCCATTTACCCTAGGTACGCCTCTGCAGTGCCTTGATATTTTCCTTTTCTTTTTGTTAAAATTTTTTTAAAACTGTTGAAACCTCATCGAAAATAATAAAATTGTTATAATTTAAAACATCTTTGCAAAAATTGATTAACAATATTTAGAAACCTTGTAAAAAAAATCTTACAAACATTACTTATATCGAAATTGAAATCATTTATTAAGAACCTTGTAAAATTTATGAAAATTGTTGAAATATCGCAAAAATATGTGCAGTAAATTATTACATTTACTTCTCCATTCGATGTTTGCTTTTATTCTTGAGATTTGATTGCATTTAATGCGTAACTGATGCGTAATTAAGATGTTTGATAGCTATGTATTTACTGAAAATTATCTATTATCAAATAGCAACAATTATTTTTATTTTCTTAATAAACACTTCATTTTGTTGTTATTGCGTTTTAGGAGACTTATCGTTAGTGAATTCTAATCAAACTGCTCTGAGTGCTGATTTATTTGAGTACATTATTAATAATTGTTGCCTAGCACTTACTATTCTAAAAATATTGTAATGTACCTATATTTTCGCTATAAAATCCAAAGAATAAAGTATAAAATTGTGTCCACAAAACATAAACTCATGCCTACAAAACTTAGAGTTGGGCATGAAAATGTTTTAAAAATGTATACAAGTTAGATGAGTCAACTTATTTATTTTACAATTGTCAAATATTTTATAATGTCCAGATAATATTTCGTAAAATATCAATTTAATTAATGGAAACCAAATTTTATTTAACTTAGTGCCCCCTTGATGTTATTTTTTCATTTATATATTTCCTATTGTTTTTCCTTTATTAATCTGCTCTGTTAATATATTGGATTGGTTTTGCCCAATTATAACACTATCTTCGAATTTTACATCGTGAACGAATGTTCAACGCAGTAGTCAGATATATCTGGATGATTTAGATCTGTACTGACCTCTTATGTTCTAGTCAATCTACTTCGAAAGAAATATTTTTTCAACAATTTAACTACTATTATTAATAATGATAACAATTTTCTAATAAGAAAGTCTATCGATTATCTATCTAAGTATCTATGTGAATTTACATATTTAAAAATCATATAATTTTTTCTGTAATGCAAATTTGCTAAATTTATTCTGTAAATTTCATAAAACTATTATGGAATTGAAATATTACATAAAATAAAATAGCAGATTTACATATTTTTTGTATAGTTCCGCGAAAGTTTATGTAAATTTATGCTGCAACAAAGAATATTATGTATTTTTCCATATTACTTGTGTAGCACTAAAATTATAATTATCATTTTATTATAATAGCATTTTTACAGAATAATTGTACATAATTATAAATAATATTACAGCTAATATTCGCTAATATTACAACATTTTATGTAAAATTACACAATACGACAAGGCATTTTTGTTACCCTTGGCTTTTTATAGTAAAATTACTTAAAAAGATTTACAGTGTATGTTATAAGAATTTGATCGGTCTTGTATAGTCATCATTCGTAGATTGTTGTATCACACAAGATCAAATCAAAACTTCTGAACCCGCTAAACGCCACTTGTTTTTGAGTGCTAAAAAGATCACTGACCCCTTTATGTTATGTTAATCATTGACTGTGCGGTGCGGTGCGGCACGACACAGCATGTGACTAATTATTCACTAGCAAATAAATACAATCCAACCACCATTTACAAATTTACCTTTTGAACAGGAACAGGTTATAAAAAATAAACAAGCTTTTCTTTCATATGATTCTAAAATAACGGAATCGAACGAATCACATCTATACTGCGCGAAATGACACTGTCGTAAATAATCATTTTTATTATTGTACCTACTTATATATATATATATATATATATATATATATATATATATATATATATATATATATATATACCTATTGGATTTATTTTATTTGTAACAGTACTTTAATACGATGAACGGTACGGTAAAATAATGGATTAAATATTTTTTAGATATTTTATAAATAAATGTTTTAGACAGATTGTATATATGATTTTGAGACACATTACATATTTATATAAAAGGAACATATTGTATGTAAAATTCTTCAGAACATTGCTTATATAATTCTTAAAAAATCACATTGTATAAAATAAATAACATTTTATATAATTTTCTTAGACACATCGAATATAAATGTCTCTCATACACTGTATCTCCGTGAAATAATACAGCTTATGTAGGGAGAGGAGAGAAAAATACATTACTTGTAGGTATATATATACTATAATGAGGTAAAAATATTTAAATAGTAGATAGCTTTTAAAAAAATGAATAATGATGAAAATATCTCTCTCGTACAATGCAGTATATAGTGTAAGTGTAGTATGCGCAGTATCAATTACGCTCTAGTGTGTATTTGTAGTCCACTACAACTGCAACGCGATAACAAATCAACGCACTTGAATAAGACACAAAAACTCGTATCAAAGGTGCATGCCTCATGAGCTGCTATTGGCCAGTGTAGCCAATACATAATCAAATAAAAAAAGAAAAAACAAACTCCGATTACTTCTTGATGGGTATAAAACGCGAGATTCAAAACACTCCACACTCATTTTATTGTAGTGGAGTGAGTGTACCACCTACTACTACTACAACACCACCAAAAGCTAGGTAGGTATTATAATATTATATTGATTTTTTTCGTTGTAATTAATTTTCTATAATTTTTTACTAGATTTTCAAAATGTTACTACCACTTGCAAAAATCTTACTTGTGAGCTTAATAGTCGGACATGCTTATGCAGGTATTGCGCTATCAAATAACAAACAACAATTAAATTAATAATACTAATTGAAATTACAGATACAAAATCGCGCATAGTTTGCTATTTTAGTAATTGGGCTGTATATCGACCTGGTGTTGGTCGCTATGCTATCGATGATATACCTGTCGATCTTTGTACCCACATCATTTATTCATTTATCGGAGTCAACGAGAAAAACTGGCAAGTTCTTGTCATTGATCCGGAGGTATTACAGCGCTACACCTACCTGCACTACACTTTAGATTCAACCACCTCTTTTGTTTATGAAAAACTACTTTTAGTTTTTCCAATTTAAAATAAATATTTACTACCTACCTCTTATCAAATATTTGAATAGTATTTCTATATTTGATATATATATATATATATATATAAATCTCTTTATAAATTTCCTATTGCTTCTGTTATCAGTCTGCTGTTAATATTGATAAGAGAAGCAATTGAAATTTATAAAGCAAAAAGATAACATCAATCACTTGTAAAGGGGCACTGAGTTAAATTAAATTTGGCTTCTACTAATTTAATAATTTGTAAATTTGAATGATCCAGTTTTGTTTTGTTATGTCGAGTAACTTATTAGTCTATGTTTCTGTTTATTTACTGTAAATGGCATTTATATATTATTTCTTCCTGATGGAAAACAGCACGGTGAAATTCGTCAAGTACATCTCGATTATAAATAAATATTAAAATTTTTATTTTTACTAGAAAAAAACACCGACATACACACACATATATATATATATATATATATATATATATATATATATATATATATATATGTATATAAGAAGGTTGAATCTAAAGTAAAACATTTTCTCAGTGTACATAATAATAATTTCTTTTCATTTCAGCTTGATGTCGAACAAAATGGTTTCAAAAACTTTACTGGCTTAAAATCGAAATTTCCAAATGTTAAATTTCAAGTAGCTGTCGGAGGTTGGGCTGAAGGTGGTGAAAAATATTCAGCAATGGTATCGGACAAAGCCAGACGAACCACATTTATAAATAGCGTTATTGGTATTTGATTTATTTAGTTTTCTGAATTTTTTGTTCTTGTTCCTATTCATATCATAAATGATAAATAAACACACACACACGGAACTGATAATTTTCAAATTAAATTACTATTAAGACTAAAAATGACGTGTATAGGAATGATAATGAATTTTAGAATTTATCAATCGCTACAACTTCGATGGTTTCGATTTGGATTGGGAATATCCGGGTGCGGCCGATCGGGGCGGCTCCTTTGCCGATAAAGACCGATTTTTTTATTTCGTCGAGGAATTACGTCGTGCGTTCGATAAGCAAGGCAAACAATGGGAAATTACAATGGCAGTACCTTTAGCTAAATTTCGATTGCAAGAAGGATATCATGTACCTGAACTTTGCGAGTAAGATTTCGGGGTTTATTCATTGATTAGGTATAGGAAAGGGGGGGGGGGCAGGAAGATCTGTAATAATAGTAGTTAAGGTTCAAAATCGCTTTGCCTCCCGATCAGGCAGTAATATTTCTTTATAGTTAGGCCGAACATTTATTATTTACGTAACGTACATTGTAAAAATTTATGAAATGCATACATATTACAGAAACATAAGTAAGAAAATGTTTTGTTTTTTATTTTAATTTAATTATATTAATTAATATGCATATATGTGTCATAATAATATTATATATAAATAATCTTATACATAAAAACATATTATTCTCTCTATCTCTCTGTAGATGTGTTAGCAATTTTAAAATAATTTAAAAATTATATTTTAAAAGACACGTATCGTATCATTAATTATAAATTTTTATATATTAAAAACTACAAGTATGTTTTCCAAAAACAGATGATTTTTGAGGTTAAATACTTTGCACTATTTTGAATCTTAGGACCTGTCTCTTCCCCTCCATGCCTCTATGGGGTCTATGGGTTTATTAGTTTAGCTTAGGTTAATTTTAATATGTTTGCATTAATTTTTATTATAGATTATTAGACGCGATACATGTGATGTCTTATGATTTGCGAGGTAATTGGGCTGGTTTTGCTGATACACACAGTCCGCTTTATAAGAGACCGCACGATCAATGGGCTTATGAAAAACTCAATGTGGTATACTTACTTTTATAAATCGTTTTATTTTATTATTTATATTACAATGCATACAGATATCTAATATAATATAGCATAGCATAGCATAACCAATTGATTATATTGTTGAAATTAGAACAATTTCCTGTTGTTTTTATTAGTTGATGGTAGTATTTCAGTCATGAAATATTTACCTATCACTATTTAAAAAAAATAAAAATACCTAGAATTTGCTGCTACAAATTTACATAATTTTTAGTTTTAAATTAAATATTATTGAATTTGCATGATTTGACATATTAAATGCAATTAAAAAGATAGATAATTACCACTCGATTAAAATTAAATTGATTTTGAATTGAATCGAATTGAATTGATTTAGCATAGTAAAAAATCTTGCACAACTCATTATATTCAAATAAAACTGCTTTAGGTTATATAGTTCTGTATATTAATATGTATTTATTTATAATCGAGACATACTCGACGAACTCAACCGTCGCATTCTTCTATCAGGAAAAAATGATATATATACAATAAATAAACCGAATATAGAAAAACAAGTTACTAGGTAACGAACTAAGTAACTAGATCACAAAATTTCTAGCTTTTAATTAATAGAAGTCAAATAATTGTATATAAGTCAGTGCCACTTCACAGTGCTTTGAGGTTATCTTTTTTTAAAAAAAATTATGTTGCTTCTCTTATCAAGAGAATAAAAATATTAACAGCAGATTGTGATTTTATGTTTTAGTTATTTATTCGTTACCTATTTAATAACTTTTTTCTATGTTTCTGTTTATTTCCTGATAAATTATAAATAAATATTAATTTATATAGAACTATAGTAACCTAAAGCAGTTTTAATTTCTAATTTTGAATTGATTTGTTTTTGAAGAATGATGGTTTAGAACTTTGGGTAGAAATGGGATGTTCACCGAAAAAATTAGTAGTCGGAATACCATTTTACGGTCGTACCTACACACTAAGTAAAGGTAATACCAATTATGAACCTGGTACGTACATCGACAAAGAAGCTGGCGGTGGTTTACCTGGTCCCTATACAAATGCAACCGGTTTCTTGGCATACTACGAGGTATATTTCATATCAACTATTTACATAATTATTTATTATCGGGCGATTGAACAAAGCTAAACTTATATGGTGTGGTGTGGTGGGGTTGTGCCATGATTACAGATTTGTACTGAAGTTGAAAATAAAGAGGCTGGTTGGACTAGGAAATGGGACGAAGGTGGACGAGTACCATATACATATAAAGGTAGATTTCGATTTGATTCGATTCGTGTTTGTTTCATTTAATTTAATTAAATTAATAAAATAATAAATAGACACTCAATGGGTCGGCTATGAGGATTCCGAATCAGTTCAGATCAAAATGGATTGGATCAAAGAAAAAGGATATGCCGGTGCAATGACATGGGCTCTAGATATGGACGATTTTCACGGTTTATGTGGACCAGTCAATCCTTTAATGCATATTTTATATACAAATATGAAAGATTATTATGTTCCTGAGCCGACAATTACTACAACACCAAGGGTAAGGAGTACATATTATCATTAATTATTATTCAATTTCTTTTCTGTCTATTTTAATTAGATATTATTTTCAATATAAGATTAGTTATTTTATCTACATGTAAATTAGTCGGTAGAAATTGAAAAACAATATCGACATGAAATTATTTTCGTCCTACTTTGAATTAGATGTTTCATCTAATATATGAATAGAATGCTAAAACTCATATGATTTTGTAAAGATAAAAGAACGAACTAAAGATTTTGAAATTTGTATTATAAAAAGAAATATGCATATTTATATTGAGAAAAAAAACACATTGTATATGAATTTTTTTATCTACATTACATATATATATATATATATATATATATATATATATATATATGTATATATATAATTCTTTATAAACACATCCTTATAGAATAGTTTTTTAAAACGCATTGGCCCGAATTACGAGCTCACTTTTAAAACTGGTTTAAACTAAACAAATGACCTAAAACACCTAAAAACCGAACTTGTAATATCAGGCATTGTATATAATTTTCTTAGTCACATCGTACATAATTGCCTCGTATACTGCATCTCCATGAAATAATATAGCTTTTGTATACGTTACTTTTATATAAATGCGTAAAAATATCGCATTAAAAGAATTTAAATAGTAGATAGCTTTGAAAAAATAAAATGAATAATGTTCTTTCGCCGAAATGTTGGATTTCATCTTTTTAAAAATGCCAAAAATGATATAAAAATAACAGTCATACAGCATATTGTAGCAGTAAAATCTATTTATCTGCAGCGGTTAGGGGGTACATTTAGCTACAGTTTAGTGTGCGCCAACATAATATTTGCTACTTTCTGCCGAATGAAATGCTGCCTAATAATAATTTTAATTGCATATTAATTTTAAATACAATGTGTATGTAGACTTACGTATGCCATGTGTTTAAAAATTTATATATACCATGTGTTTGTAAAATTACATATGCAATGTGTCTAAAAAAATTTATATGCCATGTGTTTGTAGAATTACGTATGCAATGTGTCTAAAGAATTTTATATATTTGTTTGTAGAATTATATACAATGTAAAAAAAACAAAAATTACAGAAAAATAGTTGCAAAATTTACTATAAAAAAACTGTAATTTTATTTTACTATAAATATTCCGTGTTTTTACGTCAAAATTCTATAACTTTTACATAATTCATAATAATCACGTAAAGTAAGTAAAAATGATCTAATAAGTATGTAAAATTACTTTCTTTTTGCAAATTGCATCACATACTTAATGTAGAATTACGTTTCGTTGGTACTTATAACTATTTAAATTATGCAAAATTACAGCTTCTATATTAATATATGTAATAATTCGTCAAAATAAAGAGACTTAAGTACATATTTTGTGTAACAATACTAATAAAATATTTTAAATAAAATTCATTCATTTCAAAATACATCCTTTATGGTAAATTTAGAAATGTATGTAATTATACCAATAATAATATTACAGAACTAAACAAATTTTAGATACTTATGGAAAATTCTTGACAGCAAATTTACTGAAGTTCTGTAAATTTACTAAAAGAAACTTTAATATATAAAAAAAAGTAATATTACATACATATGTGCTTTTCCATTCCATTGATAATATCATAATACAATAATATTAGTAGCAATTCTGATATTATGTATCTTTAAACAATTATGAATAAAATTATAGCAGCTGAGTAATTTTACCTAGAAATACTGGGCATCATAATGTCTCATGGTTTGTAGGTAAAATTACATTTTTTTAGAGCGCATACAATGTGTCTTAAAAATTTATATCCTTACTGTGTCTGTAGCCGGAATGGGCGAGACCACCAAGTACTCAAGCTGAAGATGGCTCAACAAAAACTACTACAACAGATGCTCCTGGTCAATCTACATCAACGTCTTCAATCCCAACGTCATCGCTACCATCATCGACGACAGACCAACCGGGAAATGGTGGTGAAACAGATCCTGACGAGCCCGTTTGCGGTGATAAAGAATATATTCCGCACAAGGATTGTACCAAGGTAGAGCAGCAATTTAATCTTATTAAATAATAATCTAATATGTATTATGCTTTTATTACCACTTTGACTGCAAGGAAAATGTGGTATAGTGATCGGTAAAGTGTCTGTAACCTTTCAAAAAAAAAAATATATATATATATAGAAATCCTTCATATAGTCTCTAGATTAGACGAATCAGCGAATTTAGTTTATGTGGTCGGTCGTCGGTCAAAATTTTGTGATTGCAACTCCTCCTAGAGGGTTTAACCGATTTTAATGAAATTTTCAGGATAACTTTACCTACTGCCCTAGATGATCATGTCGTTTTAACTTTGTTTTCAGTGATGCCAACTTTCCTACAAAAAAATTATTAAAGTTTAAAAAATTTATTATGGCTATATTATTTATTAGATTTTGATCAAAGGAGGTAGCAGGATAAGCATAGGGAATCGGCCCCAGACGAATTTTGACTTGTCGTAGCTTTTGACCGCTTAAAAACTAGTAAAAAACAAGATTCGGATGGTTTTTAAATTTCTAATCCGTAACGGTAATTTCAAAACGGTAAAAATCGTTTTTTTTTTGCTATAATTGTAAAAAAATTTTTTTTTTATGTAGTTAATTTGTTTTAACCGAATTATTAGTAACAGTATAATATTCTACAGACTTTAGAGTATACATACAATTTTTTTCAAGAGTTTTTTACCGGTTTTGACCGTTACAGAATTTTTTAAAACGAAAAAAAACTTTTAAAATACCATATTTTTCGTATAAATGTCGTGTTTTCTAAGGTTGTATTTGATGTAGAAAAAAATCGCAAATACAAAATGTAGCTCTTTTCTTGGGGAACACGATTGTCTAAACCGCGGTTAAATATCTTGATCTTATAAGGCGATAAATGAATTTTAGTAAAGGATTGCATATACAGAATGAACCAAAAGTCCTGGAACGGTCAAATATCTCTAAAAATATATTTCCGATCAACAAAATAAAAAACACGTGTTTAATCTTTTTCAAAAAGCTATCCACTGATATCCCACCTGACCCCCTACACCCACCCCTAGGCGGTGGGGGGGGTGGTCAACTTTGAAATTTTAAATAGGAACCCCTACTTTTTATTACAGATTTGGATTCTATGGCTAAAAATACGTATTATTTGTCTAAAATATTTTTTCTATTTATGATAGATAGCGCTGTAATTAATAGAAATATAGAAATATAGAAAATATAGAAATAGAAATATACAGTGTGTTGACCGCGACCCCAGATCATAGGACTTTAACATGTAATTTCGATAAATTGCGAAATACTACTTTCTCGAGTAAAATTCGAAGAAATACTTAGAATACTTTTCGATAGGGCATAATAAGTTCTATAATTTGGTTTTAGTTTTAATTTGCTAGCATGTGCCGTGTGGGCTCTAGAATTTTCTTTTGATTTTTTTGTTTTTATTTTTTTTCTCAAAAACTATGAAGTGTAGGAAAATAAACATGATATGGAAAAATGCGGAATAATGAGTACTATAATTTGGTGAATAAACCATTATTCTAGAATGCATCGTTTAGTAGAAAAAAAAATTAAAAACTGAATTTTTGAAAATCTCTAAAGGGGTTACCATTGGGATTTTTTCAAAATAAGCCTTTTTTCAAAATTTGCTGAAAACAATCTGAAAAAATTCAGTAAAATAGAGAAAAAAATTTGCTACATAATAGCTAAGTAACTTTTTTCTCAAACTCATGCTGGTTTGGCAGGAAAAATTATTAAAAATTCTAAATAAAATTTCAAAGTTGACCACCCCGCCACCGCCTGGGGGTGGGTGTAGGGGGTCAGGTGGGATATCAGTGGATAGCTTTTTGAAAAAGATTAAACACGTGTTTTTTATTTTGTTGATCGGAAATATATTTTTAGAGATATTTGACCGTTCCGGGACTTTTAGTTCATTCTGTATATGCAATCCTTTACTAAAATTCATTTATCGCCTTATAGGATCAAGATATTTAACCGCGGTTTAGACAATCGTGTTCCCCAAGAAAAGGGCTACATTTTGTATTTGCGACTTTTTTCTACATCAAATACAACCTTAGAAAACACGACATTTATACGAAAAATATGGTATTTTAAAAGTTTTTTTTCGTTTTAAAAAATTCTGTAACGGTCAAAACCGGTAAAAAACTCTTGAAAAAAATTGTATGTATACTCTAAAGTCTGTAGAAAGTCTGTACTGTTACTAATAATTCGGTTAAAACAAATTAACTACATAAAAAAAAATTTTTTTTACAATTATAGCAAAAAAAAACTATTTTTACCGTTTTGAAATTACCGTTACGGATTAGAAATTTAAAAACCATCCGAATATTGTTTTTTACTAGTTTTTAAGCGGTCAAAAGCTACGACAAGTCAAAATTCGTCTGGGACCGATTCCCTATGCTTATCCTGCTACCTCCTTTTCAGAAAAGGTTTTTCTAGTACCCATATAAGTTACATAATTTTAATAAAATATAGTGTCAACTTTCCGAGAAAAAAATTACTAAAATTTTAGAAAATTCGTTATGACCATGTTATATAACCGATTTTACTCATATTTTCAGAAAAGATTCTCCTAGTATCCATAAATTATACAATTTTAACAAAATAAAGTGTTGCTAACTTTCCGCGAAAAAAATTTGTAAAATTTTAAAAAATTCATTATGGCTTTAATATTTACATTGTTTACATTATACAGTATTGCCAATTTTCCGGAAAACAATTCAAAACTTATTTTAAGCCTATTGTTTATACGATTTTAACAAATTTTCAGAATAGATTATTTTTTATGTATAATAATTATAGAATTAATTTTTGAATAATGCTGTCAAGTTTTGGTGAAACAATATAAAAATTTTATTTCCATTTCTTAGCATTTATCTGGTAATGTCAAAGTGATCTATATATGGGTTTACCCATATACTTCTAATCTTTTTTTTTGTTTTTAGTACTGGCGATGCGTTTTTGGTAAACCAATGCTTTTTTCCTGCCGGCCAGAAACAGTTTTCCACACGCAATTGTTTATTTGCGATTGGCCAGAAAACGCCGATCGTGAAGAATGTAGACATATTACTAAATCATAAGATCTTTAGAAATTTTCGTACCTTCAAATGACTGATACTTACCTTATATACTTATATGTATTATTCTCAGCTATTTAATATAATATAGTTTACTTGTAATAATGTATGATATGTACAACAAAATAAAATATAAACTTAAAAATAAATGTATTTCCTTTTCCGTCCGATATTACTGTTTACTAATAAAAACGAATCATATTCGGAATATTTATTTTTAAACAAATTAGGCATTTTATAGTGCTTGTATGCATTTATGATTGCATAGATTACAGGTAACTTTTTACATTTTTTCTAAATTTATGTTGACTGATACTCCAAAGATTTTTACCATAGACTGCATATAGAGGAGGGTTATGCCTACACTTTAAACAAAAAATGATGTAATTTTATGTACAAACCATGAGACACTATAATGTCCAGTATTTCTAGATATAATTATTATTCAACTGCTGTAATTCTATATAATTGTCTAAAAATACATAATATCAGAACTAGTACAAACATTATGTAATATGAAATTACCAACGGGATGGAAAAGTACATATGCATGTAATATTAGAGATTTTTTAAGTAAATTTACAGAACTTCAGTATATGTTTTTGAGAAATCCACCATCTAAATAGTGCGGTTAACATAGTTGGTTAACGTGAGGCCAGTGAAATGAAAACCATAAAATTTAAATTTAATTAAATTTAAATTTTACATAAAAATTTTACTCGGAGTAAAAATTAAACAGAATCATATTCATATTCTTAGTGTAACGATTTAATTTTTGTAGTCTTTAGTTTTTAAATATTGTTAAGCCTTATTCAGACTGCTCTTTCGCTATCGAAATCAGTGTTATATTTTAACGCAGGGTTAGTGAACCAAACTACTTGTAAGCTTATGAGAATACACAGATTTATTTTGTATAATCATAAATTTAATAAATAAATTTTGTTTTTTAAAAATTTAAATTGCCTGTAGGTATATTTATCTATTTCAAATAGAATTGAATAAAAAGACAAAGAAAGGAGCACATCGTATGTTTAGCATTGCAAGTAGTGCGACGGAGTCGGCCATTTTAAAGCACCAAATAAATATGTCCTGATTTTGTTCAAATTAAATTTAGAACTATTCCGTTATTTTGCAATGTCTGGAGCAACCAGAGTGACTCGTGTCTGCTACTTGGGGGGGGGGGGGGGTCATTGAATAAAAAGAGTCTTTGTTATGTCGTGATATAATGTACTACACGACTGTCCTTATTTGTAGTCAAAATCTGTATTTTGGGTTCCCAGGTGTGTTTTGAATAATACGATTTGGTTCGTTGATATTATATTTATTTATTGCTGTAGCCAATACAAACATAATAAACGAATGCTCTTATTCAAATATGCTAACTATACTATAAGTAACTGTATAATTCGACTGTATCGTTCAAGTGTCTGTTACATACTGCCCTCTCAGAGTCTTTTTCAACTGACTGTTCCTAGCTAAGCGCTCAGTTTCTTCACCACATAGCATCTTATCGAGGGAACGCTGTACTACAAACCTGCAGTCTTTTTATATTTTTATTTCAATATTATTTAGTATTTTGTTTTATTTATATTTCTGCTGTTGTCAGGGCCGGATTTACAGCTTGCGGGGCCCCAAGCACGAGGTAAGGATGGGGCCCCTATCTCTATTTTTCAAAAAAATTTCTTCCTGAAAAAAATAAAAAAAAGGTTGACCAGGGGCCCTTTTGGGTTGGGGGCCCCAAGCACGTGCTTGTTCTGCTTGCACGTAAATCCGGCCCTGGCTGTTGTGTTGAACAGTTAGATAGTATAGTTAGTGATAATTGTGTTGCGTTTTCGTGTTTTTTATGTTTTACTGTTTACTAGAATATTGTATATTATATTACTGGTAATTAATGACGCCAACAAAGTCCGCTATTTTAAGGAACCAAATTTTTGGTTACATTGTTTCGATTCCACCTCTTTCCTCTGTCTTTTTATTCAACAATCTGAACGCGGTAGAAGCTGTTGCGCATGAACATAAATGTAAATTCTTGTATACTTCGTGCTTTATTATTATTTTGAATAAATATTTAAGTGAAAACGTAAAATATAATAAAACGACTGAAAACGAAATTATTTTCTAAGAAACTCATAATTTAATAAAGAACAAAGAAGGCCAATCGTTTAAAAATCAAGGACATGTTTAAATATAAGGGAGGTTATAAATTATACAAAAAATACCATTTACTTGTAGATTTAATATGAAACAGAAGGAAATGCCAAAAATATTCAAAATCATATGACGACACAATCCCTTAACCGATCAGAATGACAAATATGACATTATTAACCGGTAAAACTTACCCGGTACTTTTCTTTTCCATTCTAAACGTACCGTGTAATGTTTCTAGTATAAGAAAAAGAAGAAACATCAGCGGGTTATTTTATTTTTGCTTAGCGCACTATATTTAATTTTGAAAATACTCTATTATTCCTCTATAAAAATTACTACTTAATCTAGCTCCTAGCTACTTAAAACAAATTCAGACAAAGAAAAATTAGAAAAAACTAAATATTAGTAGTATTATTAATTAAATAGTTTAGATTTGAGTTTAAATTTTAGCGTACGTTTTGCAACTGGTTCAAGGACAACTTAGTTGAATATGGTATGTACTATCATACCAGTCACATATTAACTAATACATTTCCTAAAATAATAAAATTTTAAATTTAGATTTTTTGTTTGTTTTTGTAGATGAAAATTTCATATTTCTAACAATTTATTAGTTTTATAAGTATATTATTATTTTATTTTATAAATATAATATAATTTTACTTTTACTTACATTTTATTGTAATTTTTACAAATATCACAATTTGTTTAACGCCGTTTATAGCCTTGTCATGAAGTCATATTTATATATTTCATGTACTTAACGTTTGAGGGAGCTGCTTATATTGAATCGCGGATGTATTTCCAAATATATGTTGATTTTTATAGAAATTAGAAAATAATATTTTACATAACATTTAAATTTTGTTACAAAATGATTATTAAAAAAATTGACTACTTATATTTAAAGCAATTGTTTACAGAATTTTTAGTAGATAAAGTCAATATTAACTGAATGATGTTATATTTATTATGTTATTATTAAGTATATTTAAGTATATCGGAAAGTATTCAGAGCCTCTGGTACACATGCTACGAAAAAACTACGCAATTTCGACCACAGTTAATACTGTGCAATAAACTGAAGGAGTGTATGGCCCGCCTAACGTAGGTACGAATATCCAGGTAGACAATAAATAGGTACATTATTTTGTGCTGATTTTATTTTCAAATAAATTTTACCATATTTTACATTTATGTTCTGGATTCATTTTACTGTCACTGGCACAATGAAAATCTTTAGCAAACATTTCCAGATGAGAAACCGGACCAATAACTCGATATTTGTAGGAGAAACTTTTCGCATTTTTTATATTATTTAAATATATTTCTTTCCGTTCTTTTGTACAAAGAACATTTGCAGCACTTATCCAAAATAACTGATAAGAATTATATGGATGACCGGACAATAATAAGTCATCGTTTCCATTTTTTTCCAACCATTTACCATATGCAATGTACGCTATTTTTATAGCTGCTATGTCTATAATATTAGTTTGATCTATTGACGTTGTGTTGAACTAAAAAAAAAATTATACAAATTATATAAGAGCCAGTATTTCTTATTTTATTTATTCTTAAAATACATAAAAAATTAATTGTGATTGACTAAAAAATGTATCCTCAAAATAAATAAAGCCGGTACTTTATTTTTTTTTAATTGTTTATTAAATAAAACTAAACTGTATTTTCTGCGAACTTCATTAATTATGATATATTTGATTGATATCTTACCATAATACCAAGTTCAGAATAAAGATAATTTTTGTAATGTTTATTCACACAATTTGTTTTCTTTTCGTAAACTCTAGTAGTATCATATCGTCTCCAACTTACTATATGTCCTTTTTCTATACGTTCACTGTAACTAAATTTTGTTACTAGTAACGAAGCAATCAAACGTGCTAATGTGCCATAATTCATCGCTTTGGGTCGATTGCTTTCATAAATAATGTTTCTTAAAATAGCGACATTTATTACTACAACAAAAATAAATATTTAAGTAAGTATACTAATATTATTAAAATAATTATAATTTTATAAATACAATAATTTGTGTTTTAAATTAATTATTTTCTCTTTTCTAATTTTACTTAGAAATAATAAAAATATTCTGTTATTTTTTTCAATATATTTTAAGTTAATTATTAGATTAATAATTCGATAAATTATAATTTAAATACCAATATTATCAAATGTACTAATATCTGTAAAATCTGTAAGCATATCACGATAGCGCAATGAGTTTTGATATTCATAATAACTTCTGAAAGAATTATTCATTGGAAAATATAGATATTCTACATCTAGTCGTGTTGCATTTAAATAAGATTCAAAGTATAACTTGTCGTGAACTTGGATCTGAAATAAAATAATTTATTATCAAAATTACTGTGCAAGTAGTAATAAGATACTCTACAAACTAAAATAATAAAAAAGAATTAGAAAATTTATCAAAGTGGCTAACAAGCAATACAGTCTATTCCGCTTAATTGGGACACATCGGGACTAGGGCATTTTGGCCCAATTAAGCGGCTGTCCCAATTAACCGAATTTTACATAAAATTAAGCAATCCATATTTTTCTTTCAATAATTTTATTTTATAAATTCTTGGAAAAAACTATAAACTACATATAACCAAAAAAATATAAACTTTTAAGAAAAAATAATAATAAATTCCAAAATAAAATAATAAATAAATACATACATTTTTAATTCAATTCAAAAATGTGTCAAGTGTAGTCTGTCTTTTGTTTTTGAAACATTTCACTTCTACAAAATCAGCACAAGTATTCAGTGCGGCTGTAGGGCTTTTTATTTTATCCAGCAAAGCAATTTTACTAGAAACTATCATATCACTTCTTGGCATCTTGGCAAGAGTCAATTTTTTTTAAATAAAATCGACAAAATGTAAGTTTAACGAACCTTCCACGCGCGAGGTGTAGTGGTAACTGAATCATAACTGAATACGTAACGATTGAGACAGCAGGGTAGACTCTCACAGCTTTAATGACCGGTGTCGCGCCACGCCGACGCGAGGGTAAACATTAACCTTTGAGCGCGCGTGGGTCCGTACTTCATACGTGAATGAATGTGTTGGGAAAAAAGTTCACAGCGCGCGATACTAATGTAATTAATTGATACATATTTGTTAGTTTTTTAAATTGAATTTTCCATGTTGTGAATCAAAAAGATATGAAGCGAATCATATTAAATTTTTTGTAAATATTTTTTCTTGTAAATATTTGTAACATAATATATACTGTAATCTTAAATTTACTGTCCCAATTAAGCGGAATGTTGTCCCAATTAAACATGTAAATTTACTGTTGGTTCCTTGGTTTGGTTTCTGTTCTTTGTGATTTGGCCCAAATAAGCGGCTGTCCCAATTAAGCGGTGACCCAATTAAGCGGAATCGACAGTATTAATATTTGAATATTAATAAAAAAAAACAATGATAATTGGAAAGAGAAGAGAAAAAGAAACTTGGATAGGTAAGGATTTTAAAATAAAAATTAGTAGTAATATGATTGCTATTGTCAAATTAAATATTTAGGAATAATTGTTGGACAAGTTAAAATTCAATGCGCATATTGATTATGTTTGTAAAAAGATTTCAAATTTTTTTGTGTTTTGTACAGAGTAAGTGGCTTTTTAAGTATTTGGACTCGTAAGACAATCTATAATGCAATTATTCTATCCAACTTCTATTTCTGTGGAATTATAATTTATTTATCTAATATCGGTGATAAAAGACAGGTTACAATATCCACAGAACCGGGTGATGAGAATTCTACTTGGCTGTAATCGTTATTGCAATATCAAATTCATGCTCACAACATTGAAATGGATTGAAATAGATAAATTTACGAAAATGTAAATATACTTACATTCTTATAAGTATCATCGATAAATCTAATATCAAATACTTTCGAAAAGTAGTCAACATCAATATTGATATTTATAATATCTGCCCAGTTCAGCGCAACTATATGTGTTTCTTCGTCCATCCACTCAACACTTTCCAAAACGTCTATGAATACATTTTTCGTATTATTAATTATATCAAGTATATCATTACGCGATTCTCTATTAAAATATTTTTTATAATAAATATATGATATTGGCAAAGGAAACACTTTTAAAGTTTGCAATGTACAGGTTTTCCATCTTGGTAACTTATCAGTGATTCCGGTATATAATTTTGTGTAATTTATAAAAATCTCTTCCACATCTCTTGGTAGAAGATGTATTGCTTCCAGTAATGTACGACAACCGTAATAATTTGCTAATGTTCTATTTGATGTTTCGTCTATTAAAAATAGTAGTTTAGTGAAATAGTCAGCATTCTAGAAAAACAAAAGTAATGAAATATGTTGGTTCGTATAAGTCAGATTAACTATAAATATAATTACGTAATTAAAAAAAGAATTAAAATACTGTTTGTTTACAATTTGAAACCTGATACCTCTACATGTTTAAAATAAAATCGAAAGCTAACATTGTATTAAATCAAATGTAAATACGGACATGTTTACAAATAAAACAAAACAAACAAATAAAAATTTAAAAATACGTTTGTGTTTACATTTGCTTTGATGTCTCTGTGTGTGTGTGTGTTAACTAACGAGTCTAATTTAAATATAATACCGTATACCGTTATAAAACTTTTATATATATATATATATATATATATATATATATATATATTTATAATATATATTTATATATATATATATATATATATATATATATTTATATATATATATATATATATATATATTTATATATATATATATATATATATATATATATATATTTATATATATATATATATATATATATATATATATAAAATTACTCAAAATAAATTTTAAAAAATTTCCATGCACTTCCCAGACCTGATATTAACCCGTGCCTGTTGATGGCTCAAAATTTGCATTTAGCTTAAATAAATAATAAAATGAAAGCTAACGAAATATGCTTTTGAACAGTTCATAATTCATGCCATTCCGATAATTATTGACGGAGTGATGTGAATTTGAAAAATATGATTTCTACTCAGAAAAAAGCTAAAATGATTAATATCAGTATTATATGTTTCTATAATTTTCATTCAAATTTGATGACTGTAACAAACGACATACACTAACAATTTTCGATATAATACCATTTTATTTTAATCACGCTAAAGGTTGTGATAAGGTGGTACATTTTAAGACAGTTAAAATTTAAAAATGCACAGTCTTTGAAATAAAATTTCGATATTAATCATTTTAGCTTTTTTGAGTCAGAAATTATATTTTTCAAATATTCACAACTCCATTAATAATTATCGGAATGGCATGAAATTTGGACTACTAAAAAGCATATTTCATTAGCTTTTTGCTGATTATATTGAAATATTTTTAAACTAAATACAATAAAAGTTATATACCAAACTGTCTAAAAAGGCGATTTCCCCATTTAAACTAAATGCAAATATTGAGCCTTCAACAGGCACGGGTTAATATCATCTGACAGGTCTGGAAAGTGCATGGACATGAGAGAGAGCAACAAATTTCCGACTTTGCCAAAATAAGGACCATCCTAATATATATATATATATATATATATATATATATATATATGTATATACAGGGTGAGTCTGGGAAGACGCCCCCCTTTTTAATTTCTTTATTATACGTAATAGAAATTTTTTTTTTGTATAAAAGTTTTATTATTTGAAATGTACTATTCGATGCTGTAAATAGAATTTTTTTAGAGCCAGGTTTACACTATACGACTATCAACTTTTTTTTTTAAAATGCAAACCTAGATTTTTTTTATTTAAATATAAAACAACAATTTTGCCTTTTTTCGACGATGTATAATTTTATGTATGAATTATATGAATTGTTGAAAATAGTAACAGATTCCTTTATCATTTCTTTAATGATCAGGTAGTTTACAATTAATATTAAACTTATTTTATTAATTTTATAAACTAAATCAAATAAAATAAAAAATTTGATAAAGTTTTCGTAGGACAAGATTAGATATAGTCGTTACAATACCCCAAATAATATGTTTAATTTATGCCAAATATTTACTCTCACTACTATTCATCGCAATTCATCAGACTCATCGAACTCCAAACTCGATAGAGCTCATAGATTCATTGAACATTCATCAGTAAAAAAGAAATACATTTCTAATGGAAACATCAAACGCATTTAGAGAAACGTGTTGTATTATGATTGATCTAATTTCAAATAACTATTTTTTTAACTTACAAAGTATACTTTAGTCTCGCTTGTAAATGATATTGGTTCTATAATGTCTTTTACAAATTCTTGCCAGTTAATATTTTGAAATCTTATATCAAGTTCCCATAATTGCAACAAACGATATTTAATATCACTCGCATTGGAAAAGTAAAACTAAAACATGTAAGAAAATTAATAAAATGAAACAAAATAACTAACATATTTGCAAAAACAAATGTTTCCGTAAGTGGTAAAAATAAAAAAGAAATATGTGAATGTGATTAGGAATGTTTAGCATAAATTAATTTCTGTTTGAATAAGAAGAGTTTGTACCACACTTTTTTGGGTACATGGCGCGAATGTATAAGTATGAATTGTATATCAATAGTTATTTCAGAAAAATGGTTTTTATTAGGTAAATATTAATGTGTCCGGGCAAATGTTTTACTATTTTAAAAAATCAGTTTTCGTAATTCCTAAACGGAACATGGGGCTATATGCTTGAGAAGCTGATCTTATAGTTTCTTAACAATTTTTACTTGCTTTATCAATGATGCAGGTCGTTGTCTCACAGTCAAGCAAGGGTCTTACAGCTTATAATAGGTTCCGAACCACTATTTAACCAGGCAGTTAATATCTACCTGACTCCTTTTCAGGCAAATATAACGAAACAAAAATACTTGTTTTTTTTTACCTACTGTCATATTATATATGATAAGGGTTGACTCTGTTGACAGTGAAGCAAAATTGATTGTATGTGGTAATTTAAATGGTTGGGTTGGTGAAAAACGTAGTATAACTGGGAATGTCTTGGGTACGTTTGGAGATAGTAGAGTAAATGATAATGGTGAGAGAGTGTTATCTTTTTGCTTAGAACGTAATGTCTTCATTTCTAATACCTTTTTTAAACATAAACTTTTCCATATTTATACCTGGGAGAATGTTCTAGAACATAGACGTAGTGTAATTGATTTTATTATGTATGGTGATCGATTGAAAAAAATGGTTATTGACACATGTGTTAAACGTGGTGCAAATGATCACTATTTAGTGGTTTCGCGTATACGTTTGAATGTAGGTTGGCGTATGAGGAAAAGAAAATCTGGTAAAAAGTTTTGAGTGAAATCCAATGTTCTTCAGTGTAAAAATGCTAGAGATGAGTATGTGAAAAAAATTAATCATAATTTTCCTGCGTGTAAAACTAATTATGAATGTGATGTGTGATTAATTCAGTGTGCGAAAGAAGTGTATGGTGAAAAAATATTAGACTCGTGTCCGAAGAATGCATGGTAGAATGAACAGGTGAAAGAAGCAGTTGCTGAGAAAAAGAAAGCTTATGTGAATTATTTGTGTGTAAAAAATTTGCCTGGTAGTTTATGTGATGAACGTTATCGTGAATACAAGGAAAAGAATAAATGTGTTAAAAGACTAGTTAACAGTAGCGTAGCCAGAAAGTTGTCATGGGGGAGTCACTAATATTAATCAATAAAGATAATACTATAATTTGTATAAAAAATAAAGAGCAATAAAAATTATTTTTATAAAAATGAAAGTAAAATAACATATTTCATATTTCACATACGTATGTGTTTGGTCGTTCATATTCTTGGGGGGGTTTTAACCCCCCTTAACGCACTGCTAGTTAATAATTGCAAAAAAGAAATGGAAGAGAGAATGAGTGTTATGTTTTTGTGAACGTCCGATGAGTAGTTGGAGTAGTATGATTGAGAGTGTTTTGCTTGAGCGAAAGTTTTCAAGTCGTAGGAATAAAAGAGCATGTATGAGAGGAATTATAAATGTGAACGAAACGAAAGTTGCTTGTTTGAATAGGAATGTTTGGAGGAGACAGATTTCGGGATGATAAAAAGAGTTTGTGCCACACCCTTTTGGGTACATGGCGTGATTGTGTATGTATGTATAAGGGAGGTATCTAACCATACCAAATTTATTTATTTTTAAAAATAAGCACGAATTAGTCTTATAATAACACGAATCAACTGTTTTTAGCGTGATATCCATCTGTGGACAAGTGTAGAGCAAATTCAGCTGAACGAATTAATATAAAATTTTATATTTAAACTTGGAAGGTGCTGAATATCTCAATTTGATCAACTTTTCATAAAAATCTGCTAATCGAAAGTGGTAATTAAGTAATGTTACGTTTATGTGTGTTTACGCAACAGGCATATTTCGAAAAAAATTCTTACCGATTTTAATTCTAACATAAACTCTAATAAATTAATAAGTTCATTTCGAATGGTTGTTTTATTTACATTTCCCATTAATTCTAGTAATTCTGTCATAAAACTTATATATGAGTTTGTCCTATAATCATTTACATTGTCTGGTAAATAACTTAATAGCACATCATTGATATTCGGTGGACCAAACTAAAATCAAATTAGATATTAAAATCTCTTTCAAAACTCATATTAAAACAGTTAAATGTACCATATAAGAATCTCAGTGGAAGAGTAACAAATACGCTACTTACTAAATTTTGAGATAATACTGTTTAAATATTAAAAATAACCATTGACGAATAACTGCATATAATATTTTATGAAATATCAAAATGAGCTGCAGTATATGATTGGCTATCTTTTCTAACAGTAAAAATTAAAAAAAATTGATTTTAATTTCAATTAAGATGGGTATTCGTCCATATTCTACCAAAGTCGTTATATATTTACAGATTACTTGTCATTTCTTACACTCAATATATATTCATTATCTTCTTGATAAAATGTTTTTGACACATTAATTATATAATTAGTGGACAGTCCTAGTTTTCTTAATTTTCTATCTGCTAGAGTCCAATCAAAATTTTCTGAATTCCAATTTTCACCTTCCAAAATTGGCCATCCACCAAATTCACTTAGTACTTGTTTTAACGGTTTGAAGTTTCGTTCTATTATTAAAGCTATAAAAACAAAAACAAAATAAAACATAATATAGTAAAAAATCTTTCAAAATTTATTATATTAAAATAAAACGACTTTAGGTTGTAGTTCTATATTAATATTTAGTAATAATCGACGTTTCAACGAACTCGATGTATGTACGGAAAAATTATACAAATAACATTTACAGTAAACAAACAGAACATAGAAACAGTTCACTGATTTAAAAAAATGTGGCTTCCTTTAATTAATAATTTATAAATTTCATAATCCAGTTACTTATTTTCTTACCTAGTAACTTGTTTCTATGTGCTGTTTGTTTACTGTAAATGTTGAGTAGGTCGATTATTAATAAATCTTTAATAAATAAATTATTATTAATCTTCGTCGCGAAGATAAATCGACCACTGCATACCAAATCGGAAAATTTCATAAAGTAAAACAAATACGTACTTACATTCATTTAAGCAAGCTTCATAAAAGTTTTGAGCCTTTGTAAAACTAGTTAATTTATTAACATTCTGATTGTAATCCAATATATCCATTACTTTTAATAACATATCCTCGTTTAATTCATGATATATATCATATTTGGATCGATCTTTTGGTATAACCGTATCTTTCATAAATCTACCGCAAGTAAATTCGTAAAAATCTTCACAAGGATCAACTGACTGATTCATATATTTGAATAATATTGCACTGCTTTTTATACAAGTTGGTATTAAACATTTTTCAGTTTCTGAAAAATATACAACAATGTTATTTTGGGTCCTCGACATTTTGCCGCCGGACATTTTGCCACGGGACATTTTGCCACGGATGTTTTGCCGCCGCGACATTTTGCCGCCGGGACATTTAGCCGCCGGGACATTTTGCCGCCGGGACATTTTGCCGCCAGGCAAGTATTAGGCGTAGAAGACAAACACCTACAAACAACCTATTAACCTAACCTACCCTAACCAAACTTAACCAACATTTCATCGAATTATCTCTTCTTTTGTTTTCTACCGAAAGCTACGCCTAATACTTGCCTGGCGGCAAAATGTCCCGGCGGCAAAATATCCCGGCGGCAAAATGTCGCGGAGGCAAAACGTCCGTGGCAAAATGTCCGGCGGCAAAACGTCCCGGTCCTGTTATTTTAATCACACGCACATACGCAATCACGCCATGTATTCATAACAGTGTAGCACAAACTCTTTCCATTATGCAGAAATTAATTTTCTCCAAACATTCCTATCCAGAAAAACAACTCTAGCTTTACCCACATTCATAATACTTTTCATACAAGCTCTTTAATTAATTTTAATAAAAATAAATAATAAGAAAATGATATTACCTTCTTAAAATATTAATCGGTGTACGACTATTGATAATACAAAAATTAAAATCACCAAAATAACATTAACAAAACTTAATTTAACATATGTCTGAATGTCAGATTTATCGTAATGTAATAGTTCTCTAGAATAAAATAAAAATTAGTAAATTACAACTGTTTTTTGAAATTATTTAAGTAATTCAATTACTTGTTTGTCTGTAATTATTGTAATTGAATTACTTTTGAAACAAAATAATTGAAAGTAGTAATTTCAGAATTTTTAAAAAAAGTAATTGTTTTTTACAATTACCGCTTTTTAATTACTTTAAACCATTTAATTCTCCTTTGGAGTAATTTAGTTACTTATAGTAGTAAAATTACTTTCATTGTTTTTATATTTTTATTTTCTTTTCACAAATGTTAGTGGTGATAATTACATGGATACACTTCAGCGAAATATTATGTCAGATGACTTATTTGAAAAATAACTTTTTTAGAACAAATTGCTTTTTTTTCATAATTGTTGATTTTGACTTATGCCGGAAGTGGTATTAATACTTCTAGCTGGTGCATTTCTAATTTTTAGACAAGCGCCAAAAAATCCTGTTATAACAATTTTCAAAAAACAAATAACAATTTTTCCCATATGATTCAATTTATTCAATTTATATTTAAAAAAATATAAAACTACAAACATTAGATAATATTTAAAAAAATCTGCTGTAGCCACCATAGAACACATTGTCATTGTATTAAATGAATTTATCAAATAGGAAATTTTTGTATATAACCACACCTGCAGTCATGATAACTAAATACAAAACTGTCTTAACAAACTAACACAAATATGCCATCTATTTATAGAAAAACAGTTCATTCCTGTTACTATAAGCCTAATTCGTTCTTATCTGTAAAAATCTCAATATATCGAATTTGATATTATTACAATATCACCTTTATTATATATTGTATGACGGTAATTCGTAAATCAATTACATTTTTATACCGGTAATATAATTACTAAGTAATTTAAATATATTTTTCATCAGTAATTAATAATTAGTAATTAATTACATCTGTTGAGTAATTTAGGTACTCAGTTCTGCTTACCCCATATTCAGTCTATCGAAAATCACATATTTTTTAAGTACACTCGTCACAAATACATGTACATACTTTACAAATATATAACAATCTGAAACTGGATCCAGTTACAAAACAAAAAAAAATTTGGTACACTCAAGAAACAATATTATTGATTGAACTCGATTTGATTTTGATATAGTCATATATTATTTTACAATACAGTTTTTAAAGATTCATTTATGTAAAAATGATTAAAATACAATAAGTAAATGAGATATAAATTTTTGTAGAATAAAAAACATCAACACTGTTTGTTTCACTTCATGAATAAAATAACTTGGTGTTCAGAAAAATGTTGATTATTTTTTCACATCAAGCATGTTTTTATTATACAGTGTGTGACAAATTAAATGACACAATGTAGAAAACATTTTATGTACATAAATTTCAGTTTATTTATATTGTAGACAATTTTATTTATTATATATAAATTAGTTGAATATATATATATATATATATATATATATATATATATATATATATATATATATATAAATTAAAAACGGAATTTAAAATACTCTAATTAAGTATTAGAAATAAGAAAATAGGTAGTTAAGTGAATAATAAACATATTACTAAAATTATTTGTTATTTCTGTGGGTTTTTACGAACAATTATATGTAATTATTAAAACCGCAAATGGTGTTATGCACAGTGTATATAGTGTGATCAATTTTACTAGAATATTAGGAACTTAGTAGATTTTTATGTGGCGTATTTGGTGTAACAAGAAAGAATCGGATACAAAATAGTTAAGTGTACTCGTATGATGAGTGTGAAATTGACAAAAATATTGTTGCAAAAGTTTCTGGTAAGTCAGTTAAGATGGATCGGTCATCTTGAGCAAATATCTAATAAACGTTTGGTTAAAAGAATATATGCGAATGATTTTGAAGGTATATGTTTGCATGAATGTCCAATGAGTAGTTGGAGTGGTAAGATTGAGAGAGTGGCTTACGTGAGCGAAAGTTTCCAAGTATTAAAAATAGCAGAGCATGGTATGGCAGAGTATCAATATGAATGTAGATGAAGCTAAACTTGCTAGTCTGGCTAGAGATGTTTAGAAAAAACTGATTTTGGGATATTGCATCTTTATCAATAAAAGGAGTATTTAAATAATCACACTACCGATTGCAGATCGATCAAAAGTTAATAAAACATATTTATATTTTAATTACGAATAAGTAATAAAGCAATCATTTTTACTGATTCAGATGATGAATACATGTATTTGAAAGAAGCAAGCACACTGTTTTTTTTTTGTTTTGATTTTATTTCATTAACAACTAAATAAATAATAATTTCATCAAGATATTGCAAATGCATTAATGATTCTACTGTATAAAAACCAGTTTGAATAATGTGTGCACAATTTTTTTTAAATATAACATGCAAGGTCGTTGTATGTAATAACTATTTCTATTGTAAATAAAATTCTATATTTTCTAGGGAAAATAATAACCTGTTTCAAGGTTGTTGTATTCTTTATACAAGATTTCTCAAGCATACTAATGTGCAAATATCACAGAATATTATAAAACCGGGTCTAAATAGCCTAGAGCTTATACAAGAGTAAAACAAAATTAAAACTTAAGAATTTTAATAGACATAAAAAATAATGTAATACATACAAAAAATAATTATAGAAAATATTAATATTTTTAACTATTTTTATTTTTTTTATAGTTAAAACATTTACACCAAAAGAATTTATATAAATTATTAATATTTTTATTTATGTACATAATAACATAGTAAAAAACCTGTCAGAATTTATTATATATTATTTATTCAGGTTTAAGTTCTATATTAATATTTATTAATAATTGACGTTTCAACGGACTCAACGTACGTCTTCATCAGGAAAACTGATATAAATATTATTTACAGTAAATATCGGAACATAGAAGCAAGTTACTGGGTAACAAATAAGTAACTAGATCATATATTTTTTTATAAATTTTAATTAATGGAAGCCAAATTTTATTTAAATCAATGATTACAACAATTACTGTAAAGGCACTGTTTTAAATAAAATTTGACATCCATTAATTTATAATTTATAAAAATTTTATGAACTAGCTATTTATTTTTTATCTAGTAATTTGTTTCTATATTTTGTTATTTACTGTAAATGTCAATTTGTATCATTTTTCCTGATAAAGACGGACGTTGAGTTCGTCGAAATGTCAATTATTAATAAATAGTAACACAGAACTTAAACCTAAAGCCGTTTTATTTTATGTACATAATATTTTTATAAATATTTGTCATTGGATCACCATACATGACATTTCTGTTCTGGATTCATTCTTGATCCTACAGGACAACCAAAATCAGCAGCAAATTGTTTCGTATTGCTAAATGCTCGAAAAATTCGTTGCTCACTTGATGGATACAATAAATTGAGATTTTCGGTTCGTTCTTTACTGCATAACATTTGTGCCACCCCAATCCAAAATTGTTGACGTGCAGTATAAGAATGACCATATAGTATTTGCTCTTCTCCATGCATTTTTATCCATTTCTCGTACGCAAGATATGCTGTTTTTATTGCTGCACTATCAGCAATATCTACGTTTAATGTCAGTAATTCATTATCCTAACAAAATAATCATAAACATATATATATATATATATATATATATATATATATATATATATATATAATATATATATATATATATATATATATATATATAAATATATATATATATATATATATATATATATATATATATATACTGAATAATGATATCTATCCCAGAAAAGATACAAGTTTGAACTAGATGAGATAGAGAAAGACTCAATGCAGAAACTTCCGTGGACTAAGTTCCTGACTTTCAAAAGAAAAACAGAACTTCTTTCATGTGAAAAATCAAAAAGAAAGTACAATGGACCACTAGACAACACTGTAAAAAAGTTGCCATTTTACATAAAATCCATAGTAAAAAATACATATTATTTCAGCAAAACCGATGGTTTACATAAATTTCCAGTAAAATAATATAATTTGGTAATTTTTAAGTAAAATATTTAATTTGCCATATTATTACATGTTTCTTTACTGAAAAAGTAAGCAAACTTACATAAAATATACATATTTTATATTCATACATGTTAGCTGTATTCTTTTTACCAAAAGATTAACTCAGCTCAGTTGGCAAGTGAAGTGAGGTGAAACGAAGTGAAGTGAGTAGAGTTGCTTTAAAAAGAACAAGATATTCAAACTCTAGCAAGAGAACACGAATAAGTGACAATTTAAAGAATATTCAATTTGAATTAATTGATTACAATACCTGTTTCATAAATAATTTCGTATGACATTTTTCACGGCTAACCTTAAAAACAGCAATAACGATATAAACTTAACCCCTACTACTTAACTGAGTATTGAGTATCTCACTTCATTTTGAGATTATTTTGCGGGTGCAGCAGAATCGGTAAGGGGGGAAAGTATCCAACTCAGTTTGTCGTAGCTCAGTTAAGATAAAAAGAATAAGTATTATTAGAGTTGATCTGAGTTTATCTGAAGTGAGCTGAGATCTCAGTAAATTTTAGGTAAAAAGAATACAGCTGTTATATAAAAATTGTTCTGTGACGTCTGTTTAAACTGGTTTTCAGTAAAATTGTCAATTTTTTTTACAGTGTACCTCAAGACACCATCGTTATGTAAGATAGATAGATAAATAATGATATATGTAAAGTTATCGTTCAATTAGTTTAAATAAAATTAATTTATAAGCAATTTACATAGAGATTAATGGAAAAGTGACGATTTCACTACTTTTGGAGATGAAAACTGGCGCTATTTTAACAAATAAACGTTATATAAACAAGGGATGTGCAATAAAAGTCGGTGTCGTGGAGTCAAGGAGTCGAAGAATTTTGCCGGAGTAGGAGTCGAATTTTTCGTTGCCACTTCGACTTTTTTCGTTAACGCAAAAAAATCCAGTTTGTCTTTGTTAAGAAGTTATAAAGATTTGAAGATTTTATTAATAATTTGTATAACATACAAATCTTAGTTTAAAATTTATAAGTAATGAAATGTTTATAGTATTTGTGTTTGGCTTGAATAGGTATATGCCTCACAAAGAGGAATTTAAGATTCTGTAACCCATCAGCGACGAATGATAAATATTTGGATCATTTCTTATAAATAGTTGCGACTTATTATTATCACAGCCAACGTAATAAAACACATGTAAAAGTTATATCTACATACCCTTACTCCAATAAGGAAAACTTTGCAAGTATGACAAAGCTAACTTTCATTTTGTGATCCATCAGTGCTATTTTCAAAGGCTTATAACTTCTTTATTAAGACAAATCAGATGTATGTTTATATAATTTTTTTTTCATAAAATCGAATCAGCTTTTATCTGTCGAAGTTTATCCATTAATAAATCACTCTATATAAGAGCTTTCCTCATTTGAAAACATTAGTCGCCGATTCATCGTTAATTATTTCTAATCTTTAATCGGTATTATTTCAAAACTAAGATAGTGTAATCGTCATTATTCTACTAAATTCCTCAATCTTACTTACTAATCTGTTCGCACTTGGATCAGTACAATTGGTTGATTTTTCCAAACGACATACACTGTCATCATATTCGATTGCTGGTTTCAAATACCATTGTTCTAAACCTTTCATATTATTTATAGTTGAAAAATTTTGAGATATGACATATTCTAGTTTTATATTAAATAAAAATGATGTATAATTTTTATAATATTTTTGTACAAAACATTTTTTTTTATTTTTATAATGTTCATAAGTTACTGATGTCCACCAATATGCCAATATTCCATTTTTATCATATTCACCATTTTGAAACTCCATAGCAATTGTTTGCGCAAGCGTAAAAGCTATTGCGCCAAAATTCATAGCCATAGGTTGATTTTTATTGAACATGTTTTTATTAAAGATTCCAGCTCGAATTTCTATAACAATGTAAATTTATGTTGAGGTCTACTGTCTCACTGGCTCATAGTTAATATCGGGAAAAGAATTAATCGAACAATTCCGATAATATCTATAAGATTTGTAGCATTACAGATTCTTTTGTCATTTTCTAATCAATATGAAATTTTTCTTTTAATAGAAAAAGATAGCATATCATGTGGCGCTGCAAATCTTACAGATGAAAACGATAACAATTGTAAATGTATTTGTTGTTGTTGTAATTGTTTTCTTTTTATAAGTAAAAAAAAATTATGAGTATAGTCAGATATTAGAACATAATTTCATTATAAAATATTTCCAATTTTGTAATGGAGTACTTTGAAAAAAAAAAAATTTAATTTTAAACTTTCTATTCATAATTTTGTTAAAAATAGTAATAGTAATAACAATTTAATTTATAGAATTTTTTGGGCTGGTATGTTGTGGTCCAATCTATTTTTGTCGCAGACGTTTCGCCATACATCGTAGATGGTATCCAAATTATTTGGTGACTGAATCCAATCATTCGAAACGTACATGTAAAAATACTAAATAAATACTATTATACAACAAAATATGTTTCTTAAATATATCTAAATAAGAAAAATATATATATTAAAATAAAAAGGCTTTAATATTTAGTTCTGTTTTAATTTTAATTAAAATTAATACAAAATTTCGAAGTACCCCATTACTTATAGAGACCTTTATGTATTTTTTATTATTTATACACAATCATGCCATGCACTCATATGGTGCAGCACAAACTTATTCCATTAGGTAGAAATTAGTTTTCACCAAACATTTCTATCCATACAAGCAACTTTTGATTCATCCACATTTATGATGTTTTTTTATTTGTAATATATTTGATAATAATTAAATTTTAAAATAAGGAAACTCGATTTCATTCTTCTACTCTAACAAAATACTATGAATAAAACTAACCAATACTATTTTTTAGCGAATTATAGTACATATCCTCGCCAATAATTATATTATTAAAGTTCTTCCACATATCATTGAAGGTACTGTTTAGTTTTCCGTAATTTAAATTTAATTGAAAACGATTTAAATTTAGAAATGATTTAAAGTAATCTATATCATTAACTTCCACCTGAAATACAAAATAAAATTAATGACTATGTCACTGGATAAATCTTCTGATTGTTTAACTTTGTTATTTGTAATTATTTACATCTATACAGGAATATTGAATAATTCAGTTTCTTCAAAACTAATAATATTTTTAAAAATTTTGTTTTTTTTTTTAATTTATTTTTTAATTCTGTAAACATTAAAAATACAAACTAACCTTTATATCTAACCAACCATGCATTGAATCCAATAAAAAAAATTTATAATATATTAATGATTTTGCAAAATAGGAATTATTTAATATTCTTGAAACATATATACAAATAACAAGTTTTGAAGATCATAATAAAGGCACCTAATATATTTATTTATTACACAGTGTCAGTAGTGGATTAAGGGGGAAACTAACTAGTCTGCAACCAGAGACCTCCAGTAATTTAGAGTTCCTAGATTTTAATTATACTAAACAATATAATAGTTTACGGAAAAAATCATGCATTTTTTATATTTATTAACACTGAAAAAACAATCTTATTTAGTAATAATATTGTTAATTATATTATAATGTAATCAGAGCCGTATTTATGCACAGGCGCATGAGGCGCAAGCTGGGGCCTCGTAGCTAAGGGGCCTCAGATTTCAAATCAGATATCAGTCACTGAGATCAATTTGAAAATTATATTTTAATTTCTAGTTTCTAATTTCTAATGTTGAAGAACTGGTGTTGTCATTGTCAATAAGATTATTTAAGATTATTATTACATTTATAGCCATGTGTGTATTTTTCTTTTTCCTTATGTACCTATACATTATTTTGTTTTGATTTTGCTGATTTTTTTGATCTAATACCAATGTATAAACAATTTAAACAAATTAAAAACATTTTCATATAATAATAATAGGACTAAAACTAATTTTTTTCCACTGACAATTCCTTTTCAGTTGAAGAATATCTGCAAGGGGGCCTCATATTTAAATTGCGCCTGGGGCCTCATATTTCAATTGCGCCTGGGGCCTCGAAAGAGGTAAATACGGCTCTGAATGTAATTGTGATAATAATAAAAACTTTTGGAATGACAATCAATTGCTAAATTAATTAAAGGTTAACAATCATAATATGATCCATTTTATTAGTAAATATACATCAGCTTAATATAAGCCCCTCACCCCCCTAAAACCAGCCTGATATCCCACTGTACAGTGCATTATAACTTAATTACTATTAAAACCACTTACTTGCTCATAAATTTCGTCTAATATAGTATTATTAAATATATCTTCATGTTGTATTTTTAAAGAACGTATTTTGTCCAACGCATCTACAATTGTAAATTTATCTATCCAATCGACACTTTTTAATATATCTTCAAAACTGAGATGTGTAGTTTGCAAAATTTCTGTCAATTTCATTTTAAAATCATGATCTGATAAATAATGTCGAAAAACTAACGATGATAATGATCCAGAAAAGAAATTTATTGTTTCAGAAATGCAATATTCCCATCGCTGAATATCTACGTCATACGAATTGAAAAACTGTTTTTTAGTATATTCTGCTATTCCGGGAAGTTGCAGAAAAGAATCTGTATAAACAGACCAACCGATAAAATTCGCTATTGTACGTTTCGATGTTATATTCATTAAAGCTTCGAATTGAAATAGAAAATCTGCAAACTGTAATAAAAAATTTCGTAAAAATATATTACCAGTTTTAAGATTGAAGAACACCGATAAGTCACGATTAAACAAAACATTGTTGGTACTACAATCTCAGTTTTAAAACGGTTTTAACTAATACTGTCATAAGAACAGAACTGAAATGAACTGAAACACCCAAAAACTGTTCTCGTAGTACCAGCCAATTAGGCACAAAGTATCACATGTTTCTTTATGCGAAACACAGCGATTAATAATAAGTTTTAATATAAAATGTATGGTACTTTTTGACTAAATGTATGTCATTTTGTTTTGTCTAATTGTGGCCAACTAATATGTAAACAGCCTTAATTTTCTTACATCAATTATTACAGTATCATTATAATTAAATTTTGATAATGGTGTCACATAATTATTTATAAGTTCCAGCCAGCGAATACTAGGATATTGTTCTTCAAGTTCATATAGTGACATTTCAGTAAACATATCTGTAAAAGTAAAAGCTCCGAACGAACCCTGTAACAAATAATGAGTTAGTATTGTTTAGTATTGCTTAGTATTAATGTACAATTAAGAAAAAGTTTATGATGATGTGGGGTTGTCTCTCTTTTTTTTTAAGTATAAAATTTTACTGCAAAAACGATTATTTAGGTTTAAATATATTATATATTTTAATTAGCAAACACTTCAAAAATAAAAATAATATTGTTATAAAAAAAAAAAAAAAACGATCCAACACCATTTGAATAATATTTTTTTCTATTATTATATTATTCATGATTTAGAATTTCACATTTAAGAAAAAATGCTTATACATATCTAAAATATGATGTTAATTGTATTTGAAGAAATTTTTATAAAAATACTATTGAAATACTTACTATATTTGCACTAAATTTCATGAACTCATGTATCTCGTCACTAGAAAACTGTTTATTTGGATCTAGTAGTTTAAGTTCTTCTTCAATAAAATTATCATAAGGAATTAGTTCTTCGTCTTTAAAGATATACGGTGGATCTTGTTCATCATATATTTCCCAATAATTTACACGACTTAACTTAAACATTATTAAATTTACAGACTTAAGACATGTTTTTAACGTTTGTTAAATTTACATTACATTAATAAGAACAGTTATTATTCAATACAACATTATAAATTAACGATTTCGTTAATTTATCTACGTTTTAAAGACAATTGGAAATCGAATTGTACAGTTAACCATTGTTAAAGTTAACAATATTTTAGGCAACATTTTATTCTGAATACTGAATCAGCATCATGATTCAAAAACATTTACGTAAACTTATTTCCTTTAACATATTTAAAAATACTTACAACAAGTTTATTTTCATCACCAAAATACGGATAAACGTCAATGTAAAAAAAATAATTTGGATTATAACCTAATTCTCGCAATATCTTTATTATTTTAATCCAGTCAAAATCCTCTTCATTCCATTTAGTGTCATCTAAAACTGGCCAACCTCCAATTTTTGTTAATATTGATTTGATTGGTTCAAAGTCTCTTTGCTCAATTAAAGCTAGAAATTTTGTTTAAGAAGATTTAGTTAGTATATTTTTCATTTATTTTTAATTGAGATTTGTAAGTAAAAATGCCGATTTATCATAAAAAAATAAATAATTATTAATTTTTTTAACTTATGCCTGGCATACACAGCAAAATTTAATTATCATTAAGCTACATTCAGATTGCGGTTTTAGCAGTAGCACTGTAAATATAGTTTAATTATCATAATTAGCTAAAAATATATCTTCAGAATATGTAACAATATTTCATTGGCTAATTATTAAATTATTCCAAAAATAAATGTATACCAACATTTGAAAATACGGTCTAATTGTCTAATATAATTAGATAAATCTGCATACACTAACTAATATATATATATATATATATATATATATATATATATATATATATATATATATATATATATATTGAATATCAAGAAGTAAATGTTATAATCAGACAATAATAAAGAATATTTATGCAGATGAGTCAGTCATAATTCCCAAGTGAAGTATGGGGGCTATATGCTCGAGGAGCTAATCATATCGTTTCTTAACAATTTGTACTTGTATTGTCAATGATGCGTATCTTTAGCTCACAGACGTAGCCGATAGCAATACAATGTTTTAATACCATACAGTACATTTCGAATTTAAATCAAATTAACTAATACTTATTGATTTTGATAAAGTTTTATATATATATATATATATATATATATATATATATATATATATATTATTTATTAATATTATTTCATTTTGCTATGAAATTAAAATCTGAAAATATATAACCACTTGATAATCACATCAATATTTAAATTTGTGCGTTAAAAGATCAGTCAAACCGTCGAGCCTTACACGGTTGAAGTGGTTAATCAAACTTTTAAAAACCATGTACTGAAATGCAATTTCACTATTCATTTTTAAGGTAGGCGAACTAGAAACCTTTGAGGTCTGAGTCCAACACACTACCACTGACCTACGGCTGCATGTAAATATTAGCCCTGTTCGATTCGCACCCTTGCGTCAACTGTTTACCGATGGGTCAATATTTATTGTTTTATTCACTTCGCAGTTACATGTTATGTAAACGGCAAACCGCTGCATTATTTACGGCGGCGTTTTGCAACAAAACGCAAGCGAGTCAATCGAACAAACCTATTAAAAATTTATTTACTTATTTTTAAAGACATGGAGGCTAAAACTTACATTCATTCATACATGCTTGATAATACTTCTTAGTTTTATCAAAACTTTTAGGATTATCATGAGAATGTTGATATTGTTCTAAAATATTCGATATCGTCCATAATAAATCTTTAGTTCTATTTTTCGAAACTGAGTTATCAATCATGTAGTTTCCACATGCAAACTCAAAGAAATTATTGCATGGATCCACCGTTTTGTTCAAATATTTGAACAAGTTTGCGCTTAATTTGATACAGGTGACAGTTGTACATTTATCAATTACTGTAAAGGTATAATATTTGAAATTAATTAAGCCACATTCAGACTGCCGTTTTAGTTTTACGCACAAGCACAAGAATTCGACCAATCGAAACACTTGACACGCTTTTAGTTATAATGCCAAGTATTTGAATTGATTAAATTCTTGAGCTTGTGCGTAAAACTAAAACAAAAATTTTATAAAATAATATAACTACTCGGGCTTGTCTTGCTTGATAAGTAGTGCTGGGATTTATCTAGATAATTTTACATAGAAAAAATCTTATCTTTATATCTTATCTAGATGATTTTAAAAACTGATATTTTTTATCTAATTTATATTAATTTTTTTATAACCTATTGTAAAATCATCTAGATTAAGTTAATGTTTCTTTTACAAAAAGACTAATTATGCAATTTGCTTCTTATTTATTTTATATTAAAACGGATTTAGGTTGTATTTATGTATTAACTTTTATTAATAATCGACATACTCAACGTACATCTGCATCAGGAAAAATGATACAAATGACATTTACAGTAAATAAACAGAATACAGAAATATGAGGAAAATTGTAGGTTTAAAACTACACTGTTCAAAACAATCTTTAACTGATAACCGGGTTTTTGATATACATAAATATAACATCATATTATACAAAATATCGTCAATTTAAATAAAAAAATTAATTAAAATAACTAACTCACACTAAAATAGTACAGCAAATATAAAACTACAGTTATTGTTGATAAATGATTAAAAATCATTCAAAAGATCGTATTTGATTTAACACTTTGAAGAATCAGCAGATAATGATAATGATATAGAAATTTTTTTATCTAACAACGTAGGTTTTACAATGGTCGTGGCCTAGCTAAATCAAAATATTTATAGTGACCGAATGTGAAAGGTTATTTTGAACAGTGTGATTTTTGGCTTGTATTGGTTTTAAGTAAACTCTTACACTTTGCTTAATATTAACTCAACTACATTTGAGTTATCTCAACTTAATTAAGAACAAAGAAAGTTACTTACTTGAATAATGTGACTTTATGAAAAAAATGCCTGAGAATAAAAATATAGCTGATATCATTAAATAAACAGAAACTTTGCATAAAAAATTGCTACCATTTTTTTTCAAAATATCTGACATTGCCGGATAACTGAAACGAAAGTCGCTGTTATATTTTGTATACAAATATGTAGCTTCAATATACTAAATTAAATTTTATATAAAAATTATTGTAAAATACACAATTTTTTTTAGTAGTTTAAAACAAGCCAATTTTATCATTCACATTTAAAATGTTCCTGTAATATACGAGTAATTAATTAAGTATAACTTGTTTATAAATAAATTTAACATAAATTTTGAAAAAATATATGTAGACAAAAAGGTTATTTTCTAATAATAAATCATTGATACATGTAATAAAAAATTAATGATAAATATGTAAATATAAAAATATACTTTACTTAGAAAACAAATTATAGCTCACAAACTGTTTTCAAGAAAATTATCAATAAAAAGTTTAAAATGAAACGTTTAATTTTTTGTCATTTTCGTTAATTCTTCTTCTTTTCTCGATTTTGGCCGACTATGGACAACGTGAAACAACTTAGTCATGACATTGTTAATTGTTTATTAAATATACTTGTTTTTTTTTTCTTTTCAAAAATCAATAAAAAAATTAAAACATTTTAAAATCGTTTTTATTTTTAATATATTACAATAAAAATAAAACGGATTTAGTTGTAGTTCTGTATTAATATTTATTAATAATCGAAGTACACAACGTAAGTCTCCATCAAGAAAGCAGATACAAATGAAAATTACAGTAAATAATAATAATAATGTAATGAGTTCTGAAAGATTTTTTACTATGTTATATTACAATAAATTAATATTTAATCTATATATAATTAACAGATAACTTACGGCATTTTTGCAGTGTCGTTTTATACAAAGATATCAAGCACTTTTCTATAGAATATAACTGATGGCGCTTTTTTATTTATTGTACATAATATATTAATATATTTGTAAATCAAGGTCATTTTCTCCCACTATCATTCTCTACATCAACAAAAATTCTATTAGTTTTTATTAGAAACGAATACATTATTTTCATTTTAAAAACTTGGGTAAGAAATTCACAAATATTTAAATACCTACTTTATATATATATATATATATATATATATATATATATATATATATATATATAATAATTAATAAACTGAAAAATAGTCGACTGGTAATATTTTATAAATAAAATATCTTCTATGTCAACGTTTCGGCAATCATTATTGCTGTCTTCAGGGCTCTAAAATAGATACAAATATGTATACATAAAAGTACATTTATATATATATATATATATATATATATATATATATATATATATACATATATATATATATATGATGTACGGTAGTGAATGTTCGGTTAAAGCGTCGATTTCATGCTGGTGTTGCAAGCATCGCTGGGGTGGCGTGTGAGGCGTAGCGTTTGTGATGTTCTGTTTTCATGGTAAGTGTAGCTAGCGTAGCGTTAGCCGGTTTGACAGTTATCCTAACCTAAATTATATCTGTAAATATAATATCGAAAATGCCGCTATATAACCATCGGAGAAAAAAAATAGTACTTTTGTATCTGTATTATAATAGTTTATTATATAATGAAAAGCGCTGATGGATTAGACCAATTTTTAAATTAAGGAAACAATTAGATTATAATAGCAGATTATAAATTGGTTCACGTTTTTCAACAGCGATAATTAATTTTTCAGTGAAATCCATTATTATAAATAAAATCTGAAATGTTTCTTAACCTATTCGCAGCTGTCAGTGGCTTTCGGTCTAGTACGCATGCGCACAGGCGTTGCTGGTATCAAAAGTTAAAAATTTTGAACTTTCAACGCTACGCCAGCGACGCTGCGCCTCGGTGTGAGTCACTGATATGGAGCAATCCTATTGGTCGGATTTTCTACGCCACGCCAGCAACACCAGCATGAAATCGAGGCTTTAGTTGCAAAAGCATAAACGGAAAATGACTGCTGCGGAAATGAGATTTTTACGTGGGGTATGTGGTGTAAATAGGAGAGATCGGGTAGGAAATAGATTAGTGTATGATGAGTGTGAAATTGAAAAAAATGTTGTAGCAAAAGTTGGTGTTAGTCAGTTAAGATGGTTCGGACATGTTGAGCGAATTTCTAATGAACGTTTGGTTAAAAAGATTTATTTGAATGATTTTGATGGTATACGTTTGCGTGGACGTCCGATGAATAGTTGGAGTGGTATGATTGAGAGTGTTTTGCGTGAGCAAAAGTTTCCAAGTAGTAGGAATAAAAGAGCATGTATGAGAGGAATTATGAATGTGGATGAAGCGAAAGTTGCTTGTTTGGATAGAAATGTTTGGAGGCGACTGATTTCGGGATGATGAAAAATGTTTGTGCTACACCCTTTTGGGTACATGGCGTGATTGTGTATGTATGTATGTATGTATGTATGTATGTATGTATATATAATAATATACAAAACAACTGAACAAAAACACACTTACAGCAGAATATATTTTGCTGATGTTACATGTGTGAAACATAATTTGTGTTAATTATATGTGTTAATAATAAAATTTAAAAAAATTAAAATTATCGTTGTTACATTAAATCATAAAAAATCTATTAAAACAATGTCTGAAATACACAATCTCAATGTCGTACAGAAAAAGTTTTTTATTTTCTGTAAAACGAAATCAGATATACCAAGAGTGATGATACAGACAGCTATGTTTTGTATAATTGCAATTATAATGCATTGTCTTACTACGTTTTATAAATTGGGTAAGAATAAGAAGAATACATTAAAGTAATAATTTTAAATAAAAAATTCAACATTTAGTAATTAACTCACTCGTGATAGAATCAGTGGCGTAGCTACGGGAGGCGAGGAGGGCGGTCCGCCCCGGGTGACACCATTTTAAAGGTGACACTATTCTCGGGATGGCACATTTCACCAACTGAATTATTTTAGTGAATATGTGATTTAAACACATTTAATAATTTAAATTTTTACTCTCAAAATCCGGCGTAGCTTTATTGTCGATTGAAAATGAAAAAGCATCTGAAATTGATTTTGAAGATTTATGAATGAGTTGGCTGCTGTAAAATGTAGAAAAATAATTGTACATTTGTCAATAATTTTATTGTTTTATGATTGCATAATTTGATTTATTTTATCGTATTATTGTTTTTTTTTGCGTTATTGTATAACTCTCTAAATTTTTCTTAATTTATAAGATTTCTAAATTTGTTTACTTCTAAGTATAGGGTTGACACCATTATCTCCGTTGCGGGTGACACCCACCCTAGCTACGCCACTGGATATAATTCAAATAATTTAAGAATTTGACAACCGGTTTATTGTACCAGTAACTGTCTCAAGTTATAAAAAAATATATCACACATAAAAACAAAACAACATTATCAATTACGATTAAAAATTATAAAAACATATTCATTGATTAATTAGAAACCTTTCAGAATACATTATATTAAATAAGGAGGCTGTATTATTTTCATTAAAATTCAACATTTGAGTTACTACTAATTTAATTTTTTGACTTTTAAAATATAATTTAATTAAATTGTTATTTGAAAATTAAATATGAAAATATTATTCACTTATACAACCGACAATATTTGTTTGCATTGTGCAGTTTTATAACTTATTTTTATGCATAGGGCGGATTTTTATAACATTTTAATCATTATCTACAATAATTTATTTTTAATAATTCTCTAACAGTGGCGAAGCCAGAAACTTGTTACTAAAGAAATGATATAATATTAATCAATAACGATAATACTATAATTTTTATAAAAAACAAAGAGCAATAAAAATTATTTTTATAAAAATGAAATATTTCACATTTCACATACGTATGTTTTTGGTCGTTCAGGTTCAGGGGGGGGGGGGGAAGGTTAAACCCTCTAACACTCCCCTGGCTACGCCACTGTTCTCTAATACCCCGTTCACACGGTTCACACCAATTATTTTTCAATGATCAATGATGAAGGAAGTTAGCTGCAAGTTTGTTTGTCAAAAAAATAGTAGCTCCGCTATTTCCATCATTGAACAATAACAAAGGAAGTTAGCTGCGCTGGTGCTCGAGCTACAACACTAGATAACTTAACTCGATTGGTCGCCATTATTGTTTACATTCTGACCAGATCTAACACGATTATTTGGAATAGAGAGATTTTGTTCATTAATATTAAAAAGCTTTTCTTTTTACTTCATTTTTATTTTTTGTGTATGGTAGTATTTAATTAGTTGTTTGTGTCTTCAAAGGTTTTTTTTAATGTTATTTGTAGTTATTGTAGTTTATTTTATATTATTAGTAATATTAGTTAATAATATTTTGTTTTTTTATTATTATATTACTTTATTTTGTAGTTTTAGTTTTTTTAGTTTTTCGCGTACAATTCACACAAGCTTCACCAACGCAACGTAAGAAAGTTACTTACCTTGTTTCAACTCTGGGAATTTTATTAATTCTAAGTTATTTTTATCATTGGTTTCAATGATGAATGTGAACGATAAACATCACTTTTTTTGCCAAACACACTTGCAGCTAATTTCTTTCGTCATTGATCATTGAACAATGATTGATGTGAACGGGACATAAGAGCAAGAGACCTGGGTGCGTACCAATCAAAAACGCTATATTATTTGCTGTGTATGTCTATTTCGCTTTTTGCAATTAGGCCACCTAGCAACGTCATAGCAACACATACACACTTTCTCGTTAAGATCTTTTTTCTTTTTTTTTATTCTAATTTATTTTGCAATCCGTAGCCTGGTTTTGTTGTGTTTTCTATAATAAATTTGAAAGTTTTTCGATGCTTTGTTTTGGTTATTAAATTTGCAATAGCGTTATAGTGTAAAAGCCCCTCCCTTTTGTAAAGTGGCAACCAGCTTAACTTGCTCGTGTTACATTGGTTGCATATATGCAGCTATCTTTTCATTGTCAGTTATTGTCTGTACATTGAATATAACACTTTTTCAAGTGCAATTTCACAATTTTGTTCTCTTTTATTAATATCTTGTTAAATAAAACTGCTTTAGGTTTAAGTTCTGTATTAATATTTATTTATAATCGACGTATTCAACATCCGTCTTCATCAGGAAAATTGATACAATTGACATTTACTGTAAATAACAGAACATAGAGTTACATGTTATACTAGGTAACAAATAAGTAACTAGATCATAAATTTTTTATAAATTTTTAATTAATCGAAGCAAAATTTTATTTAACTAAGTGCTTTAAGCAATTGAAATTTATGAAGAAAAAGATAACATTAATCACTGTTCTGTAAAAATACTGAGTTAAATTTTGGTTTCCGTTAATTAAAAATCTATAAATTTTATGATCTAGTTACTTATTTGTTACCCAGTAACTTGTTTCTATGTTATGTTTTTCTACTGTAAATGTCATTTGTTTCAGTTTCCTGATGAAGACGAACGTTAAGCACTTTGAGTACGTGGATTATATGTAACCTAAGGCAGTTTTAATTAATATAATTTTTATTATGTTAATTTATTGTTCGTTTGACACGCAATAATTCTCGATTTTCCAGTAAATTATACATATACCTTCAGAACTCACAAATAAATTTTATGAATGTTTATAAATATTTATAAATATACTTAAAAAACTAAAAAAAATATATATATTTAAAATACTTCAAAATATTTACAATGTTAATAAATTACTTCAGTGCGTGCTTTAATATCAATAAGACACAGTCGTTTATTTTATAATTAACTAACATAATTATTTTTTTTAATTTAAGAAATAACCTAAATTGAACGAATAACGGGTGTACTCTGTATTGTTCCCGTTAAAATAAAAATTCTGAGATTCCGTAAGATATTTTATTGCTATTGGGATCTAAAATAAGGGCGTGGCCTATTCAATATGGCGGACCTAAGCGTGCATTTGTCAAAACTCAATTAAAATGTATGGTTTCTTTTTAATTAAAAAATATTATTAATTCTTGAAAAAATTTGCAAATGGGCCGGCTTAAACCCTTGTCAGAACAATTCTACACAAGCTGAGCGTATTTTATCCGCTGGACATATTATATAATGTGGAAAATCATTAGAAAAGTGATGTGATGGCAAGATGACAGTCACATCTCTGTGTTTGAAAACGTCAAGTTTAAAAGATGTTCCACATGAAATCTCAATGACAATTGACAGAAACGGTGCGATTAAGTCTGTAGTGTGTTTCTGCAAAGCTGGTTTAGGTGAAAAGTGTAAACACTGCATCGCAACCTTATTATATTGTTATAGGTTAGTTGTCACTTTGCACAACAGAACTTTAAATCAAACACATATTCAAATCAGTAACATCTAGAATTTAAATATTTATTATATTTATTTATTTATTATATTATTTATTAGAAAATAGCGTTTTTTCCGCAAGCTGTCACTTTTGATCGTTGACACAAGTGCACGCAGTGTTTTAGTTTCCCATTTCGCCACCAGATGCCATTCAGAACATTTTAGATCCCAATAGGGATGTTTGAAGAAAGCTGATTTTACACACCCTTTTGGGAATATGGCGTGATTGTGTATATATGTATGTATCTATGTAAATAAGTAATAAAAATTATGCAATGTTGTAGACGCGGATTTAAAAATACGTGAAATTAACAAGTCTACACATTTTGTTACATTTTATGAGAATATGTATATAATAAAATTAATAAATAACACATTTTGATTTTAACGTATATTACATATTATTTATTTATAATTAATAAATATAGATATAAATGTAGCATTTTTACATATGTTCCAACAAATCCCTTAAATCCGGCACTAATTATTGTTTTTTGAAATCAACCAAACTCACTTTAAACAAGATTAGAAGTATATGGGCAAACCCATATATAGACCACTTCGACATTTCTCGGAAAGTTGGCAACACTGTATTTTAATAACATTATAATTTATGTGGGCACTAGGAGAAACTTTTCTGAAAATTTGATCAAAATCGAATAAATAATGTAGCCACAATAAATTTAAAAAAAAATGTGATTTTTTTCTCGATAAGTTGGCAACACTGTATTTTGTTAAAATTGCATAATTTATTTAGGCACTAGGAAATTTTTTTATGAAAATTTGATTAAAATCGGTTAAATAGTGATCATAATGAATTTTCTAAAACTTTAGTAATTTTTTTCTATACATTTGCCTGGACGACCAATGAGTAGTTGGAGTGGTATGATTGAAAGAGTGGTTTGCGTGAGCAAAAGTTTCTAAGTAGTAAAAATAGAAGAGCATAATGTATGAGATAAGTTAGATGATTGTGGATGAGGTTAAAGTTGTTGCTCTGGATAGGAATATTTAGAGGAAACTGATTTCGAAATAGTGGAAAGAGTTTGTGTCACACTTTTTGGGTATATAGCGTGATTGTGTATGTAATATCAAAATGGTTTATATATGGGTTTATCCATATGTTTCTAAGCTTGTTTTATAATTTTTATTTTTTTAAAAATGTTTGATATTTATCCGTATTTTGATAGGGGATTGACACACTGCATATATAAATATATACAGGGTGTTTGCAATCAAGGTATTTTATTTTTAAGGGGTGATACTACAGGTCAAAACAAGGCGATTAACGCCAAAACACCTTAGTAAAAGTTTTCTAATAAACGAGATATTCATTTTTTTTTTAAGTAAAATGGTAGCATATGGTATAATTTTTATTATCCAGCTCACAAAAAAAATTATTCTTCATAATAGTTTTGGATTTGCTTGAAACGAATAAAAATGTAAAAATATTCCAGGTTTTAAATACAGGGTGACTCGGATTTGCTGATTTGTGTTTCAACTTTTAGGTAAAATACCCTTATTTGATTAATAGGATTATATTATGTTTAAAATTACAATTTAAAATACTTATCTTGATTTGTGTCATTAATAAAAATATTTAAATAAAGTATCTAATATCTCGTTTATTTGAAAACTTTTGCTAAGGTGTTTTAACAATCGACGATCGGCACAAATTTTTGTATGTAAACTTAAATTGTAATTCTAAACATAATATTCAAATAAAATTATTCAAATTTTTTAAATAAGGGTATTTTACCTAAAAGTTGAAACACAAATCAGCAAATCCGAGTCACCCTGTATTTAAAACCTGGAATATTTTTACATTTTTATTCGTTTCAAGCAAATCCAAAACTATTATGAAGAATAATTTTTTTTGTGAGCTGGATAATAAAAATTATACCATATGCTACCATTTTACTTAAAAAAAAAATGAATATCTCGTTTATTAGAAAACTTTTACTAAGGTGTTTTGGCGTTAATCGCCTTGTTTTGACCTGTAGTATCACCTCTTAAAAATAAAATACCTTGATTGCAAACACCCTGTATATATATATATATATATATATATATATATATATATATATATATATATATATATATAGATCTTTGTTTTTTGTTGGGGACATTTAGATATGCGTCACTATATGTTTACATAGCGATGTTTTTAGTGATTGTGCACACATGTGGAACGTTGTTATCTTGCATTCCTCTCTCTCTCTTTTTCTCTCTATTTGTCTTACTCTTTCTTTTAAGCTTTAGCCCCTTCTCTTTGTTTACATATACTTACTAGGCCGTATTTGTGTGTTAGCTTATGTGTGTATGTATTTTCAGAGTGTATTTTACGCGTCGCTAAACACACGTACGAGATTCGAGAAGCTGTGCTTCTATCGTTACACTAAATTAGAATACTGTTTACAATTTCATAAGTTATGTTTAAGCAATTTTGAAATAAATAAAAATAAATCAGTTACTAGGTCACACTGATTGATGTTATCTTTTTCTTTGTAAATTTCTATGGCTTCTCTCAGTAATCTAGAGTTAATATTGCTGATATGTATTGTACACCGTCCAGAGTGGTCAGAAACTGAATATTCGACCAAAGAAAGAGTAATTCGCACAAATCACGTAATAAATATAATAATATATACAACTGTTAGTAACTGATTATAGTAATTTGACATGTATTTTTATGTATTTAGTTTAATTTCTTGTTTAGACCGCTAGAAGAAAAAATCATATATATCACTCCGAATAGAAAGCTCTTTTTGTGTTTCGCCCAGATTGTTTGGCCTCTGCTGCAAATGTCTGAGCTTAACACAATAATTATCGCTTTCTACAATAATTATCGCTTTCTACTTCTCGTAACTTTATATATATATATATATATATATATATATATATATATATATATATATATATATATATATATATTACACACAAATAATTTTCAACATTTGGGTCTTGCAATTATTTTAGTTCTGAAAATTTGTTTACTATATTATATTGTAAATATGTTTATGGATGACAAAATAAATAAATAAAATCAATATTGTGCGAGAACAATTTATTTGAAATTTAAAATATTACATTTGTGGAAACAAATTAAATTTTGTTGTGCTGCTTCTTTTGAAACTGTGCGTAGTTCTGAAACAAAATAAAATTCCAATAAATATTTATTATTTATAATAATAATAATAAATTGTATTTCCATAGATCAGTTACAGAGATATTGGTATATAATAAATATAACATGAAAATATTATGCATGACCATATAAATTTTTGGATAATATAAAATTTTCAATAAATTTAAAAAAAAAACATTAATTTAGGTATTTATTACACTGTAGTAACATTTATTAATTAGAAATTATTTAAGTTCAAATACAAAATTTGAATTAGATATAATACTTTTTATAGACATTAGTATCTTATTATACATAATGACACTAATGGTCCGTAACACAAACTTAATTTTAAAATTGGTTTTAACTTATAATTGTTTTAAAACAGTAGCGTAGCCAGAAACTTGTCATGGGGGCGATTACTAAAGAAATGATATAATATTAATCAATAGAGATAATACTATAATTTGTATAATAAATAAAGAGCAATAAAAATATTTTTTATAAAAATAAAAGTAAAATAACATATTTCATATTTCACATACGTATGTTTTTGGTAGTTTAGGTTCTTGGGGTGGAGGGGGGTTTAACTACCCTAACACCCCCTGGCTACGCCAATGTTTTAAAACAAAATAACTGTAATAAGAGCTGGACAAAACAAATGAACTAAAAGAACTAAAAACCGAATTAGTAATATGTTTTGGATAAAAATTTGTTAAATTAAAAAAAAATGTAGGAGTAACTACAATTTTTGTTGTCGTTTTACGCTCATAATTATCTTTATGAGTTACAAACAATTCTAAATTAAATATTATAAAAATAAAACGGCTTTAGGATATAATTCTGTATTAATTTTTATTAATAATCGACGTTTTGACGTACTCAACGTACATCATCATCCGAAAAAAATGTACAAATAGCATTACAGTAAATGAACAGAACATAGAAACAAGTAACTAAGTAACAAAATAAGTAAGGTACTAATTTAAATAAAATGTGTTTTTTTTTAACTAAAAATTTATAAATTTTATAATCTGGTTATACACGGAAAAGTGACTTCAGTAAATTACCACTTCTAAAACTTAAATATGTAATTTTATATAGACAAACAGACAGACAGACATTACGCCAGAAACAGTTCTTTTGTGTTATCTAATTCGTACTTATCTGTAAAAATCTCGATATATTAAATTTAGTATGATTACAATACTTCCCGTATCATATATGGTATGACGGTCGGTAAAAATAAATAAAAACTTAGAATGAAATTGGTTCAGAAATATTATACGGCCGGTATCGGTTTAAGGAAAACCAGTTCAAGATATGTGAAACGGTTTACAGTCTCTGTTCAAATTTCGATTTGTGTTCTAGTTTAGTTAGCAACTTCGGTTTTTAATAAAATAAGTTTTAATGAAAAAAATAATAATAATAAGTTACCATTTGTATATTTCTAGACACCTGGAGCGACGCCAGGAGCTACACCAGGATCCAATCTTCCTGGTTGAGGCTCAGGACTCGCATTTGCAAATAATACTGAGTTGGACATCACCACACAGTATATGACTGCAATAACAAAGAATAAAAATATACCCTTCATGTTGAATTTCGTATCTGATGTATACTTAAAATACACAGAATTATTTTTACTTTATATACTGAAAATTTTGGTAATTATGCCTAATCTAAATGAGTACGATTAGTTTAAATTTTGTTATGTAATTTTTAAAACATAAATTTTTTGTTAAATATTTATTAATTATTTAAAAAAATAATATGTTTTGAGATACTGTAATTATTATAAAAGATAATTTATTTATTATACAGTTAGTAATTGGAAATATTTTAACTGGAGTATCCTGGGCTCAGAATATGAAGATTTAACGCAAATTACTTAGATAAAATGTGGCTCCTTACTGAGCTACATGGTGTTATATTTAAAAAGGATTTTTGCCCAGTACTTAAAAACTATTTGACGTATCTTTATCATACTTGACAGGAAGTGTAGGTACCGTACACCATACTAAATTATGTTAAATAAAAGTTTCTGGCTACTGCCGCTAATTCACAATGAAATTCGACAGTTAAATCAGCAATTTGTGGTATAGTATCAAAGTTGATTTTTTTTTATTCATATTTTTTCCACAGTAGTAATCCGCTAAAACAAAGTCATTTAAATTGTAGAATTTAATTTCCTGTTGCTCCAGCCAATGTTCACAAATAGCAACAACATTAATGTTTGTATTTTGAAGTAACACAGCTTCTATTTCACTCATTTTGTTCCTTATACTTTGAGCATTTAAACTAAATACTGAACAATTATTTAGATTACCATCACTTTCGTTGTTCATTCGCGGCCAGTTTTCAAAAAATATAACGTCTGACGACTGCTCCAGAGGGCCAGATCTCAGATTTTTCGATTTCTTCTTTTACATTAAAATCAACACCAATTTTAAAACACAAATTTTGGCTTTTTGTATTTAATTTTTCGCACTGTATATTTACGTTATTAAGCTTTTTTTTTAATGAAATCAGATACCACTTTCTCTGTTGTATCAGGCTTAATTTTTTCCAAGAAAAACCAAGTTTTTTTATTGACACCTTCCGATCCGTCGTCTGATTTATTAGAACCTATAATACTTTTTGGTTGCTTGAGTTTTACGCGTTTTTTCTTTACTTCAGTTCATGTATTGTTATCATTTATGTTATTAATATCAACATTGTTTTTGTTTATATTTTCCATATTATTTATATTTTCAATAATATTTGTTTCGCCATCTTCTTTATCAACCTTCTCAGTAGATGGAGTTGATTTGTTATTGTTTTTATTATCGACAATAACATTATTACCGACTTGCTCATGATTATTTATATCGTTCAATATTTTAGTAGATGGAGGAACTTGTACGATAATGTTATTTGGTGTTTGTTTAGGTGTTTCTACCGTTTCAAACACGAATTTAGGTGTAATTATTGCCGGCGATTCACAGCTGATGTTTTGCGAATGCACATTTTTCTTTTTCCCCGGCATATTTTATAGGTGCATCTGTAATTTTATTTTTGCAAAAATTGCAAAACACATTTGAGACACTAACTTTTTTATCCGCCATTTTTAGAAAAAGTTTTATGTTTTTATTTGTTTAATCCAATGTTTTAACATTTTATTATCTTAGTTCAAACATATGAAATTATGTCAACCAAGTTAATTATGTGTGTATTTTGACAACTTAATCGCATAGTTAAACAGACGATTAAGTTATTAATTATACAATTATTAATAGAAAAAATTTATTGCACTTTAATAATATTGCATAATTATTAATCTAATCGCGTGTTTAACTATGTGATCAAATCGTCAAAATACACACATAATTAACTTGTTAATTTAATCATGTGTTTAACTAAATTAATAAAATGTTTAATCCAATGTTTTAACATTTTATAATAAATTTAAATAAATTCTTTTTTCCATATTTATTTTCATTTACAACGCACGTTTTAGTTTTAGTGTTAGAATTATATAATTTATGTAAACATGTATCAACGCATAAGTTAGGAAAATAATATCTGTATTTATTTATATTTATTGGTTTTAATTTTTTTACGCAAAAAATATAAAAAAAAATAAATTACGCAATTTTTCTTTAAACAAAGTTTTTATTTTATATTTATTTTTACAAAATAATATTTAAAAATATAACAAAAAATTTGTACTATCTAATTAATTTACTTATCTTTATGACCTTTGTGTCAGAAACGATTATTTACTATATATGAAGTTTTTTAAATTATTTTTCATTATTTCCCTGTCAATTTGAAATATTTAACAAGTTTTATTTTGTATGCAAAAATATGAAAAGAAAATAATGCAAATTTTACGACGTGTACGTCAATATTAATAAAAATTAATACAGAACAATAATCTTAGCCGTTTTATTTTAATTCCAACAAAATATTTGAATAAAACTACTGATGGGAAATATATAAATATTTTACTCATTGTAAATATAATCTTTTTATTTTTTAAAGTAACATTTAAAATATACCTTGAGTCATTATATAAAAAATTAGATTAATGTATTTGTAACTATTTTTTAATATAATTTATTTATTATATAGTAAAAAAATCTCTCAGAACTTATTATATTAAATTAAAACGTTTTTGTTTTTAGTTCTGTATTAATTTTTATCAATAATCGACGTTTCGACGACGACGTACGTAGACGTCGATTATTAATAAAAATTAATGCAGAAGCTGTTTTATTTAATTTATTATATTTCAAGTCAGTGTTTTTTTTTGTATTAAAATTTTTTTCCAAAATCAGGTTTTACTATATGTTAATTTTTTTTTAAATAAATTCATACATCTTGTTCCATTTTCGCACACAGACCACAAATATAATTCTGATACAATGCTGGTGCTTTTATAGTAACATACTCCATAATATAATATATTTCAACAATATCTTCAGCAATATACAGAACATCTACAGACAGACAGACAGACAGGCAGGCAGACAGGACAAACAGACAGACAGACCTGGCGTAACTAGCGTGACCAATGAGACTGTCAGTCTCTCCCCTCCACTTTTTGTGATTGAAGCTCGGATTTCAAAATATTTGGAAATTCGTCAATCCATTCATCAGTTCATCAGTCTTGACTTTACATTTTCAATCAGAATGTCAATCTTCGGTCTGAATGTTATTCCGAATGATCGTGTAAGACCCGCTTAATATTTTTCCTGTAGTTTTTAGTGTGAGTTATTTATTTTAATTTTAAATTGACTTAAATTTCTTTGTATCAAATTCATTGTTTTCTTATAGTTTCCCGATTCGATCTGATGATGAATATAAAATATTTGAAACCGGTCATTGATTCAAGATATTTTCTGAACAGTGTAGTTTTGACTTTTATTGGTTTTAATAATTGTTTTACATTTCTAAATTAAAACACAAAATAAAAAAAATTGAATCAATTCATACGTAATTTTAAATATACGTTAAAAAATGTTTTAAATTATAAGAATCATTGTAAAAGACGATTAAAAAATTAAATAAATAGAACAATCTTTTATATATTTACATTAAGCCTTATTCCTAATGCCGTTTTAGTTTTACCTACAAGCACAAGAATTTGAAATTCAAATGCGATTTCTTGCGGTAAAAATGCGACAATCTTATGTTGTTGCATATTAAATTGTAGCTAAATGCATCGGCTAAACGATTGAGATTTTATTGGGGAATTCCTCTATAAAAGGTATTTTTATCATTTTTGATATATTAATTTGACATTTTTTCAATATAGCAGTGAGATTCTTTTTTTTTTCATGGCTATCTAAGTTATCATGTAGTAGCAATGCTACGCTAATAGAAACTTTTGAACGGATTATACGACAAAGACGCGAATCCCCGTATATCGCTATCTCTCTCGGCTCGCATTTGAGCGGCCAAGGCGCGTTCCAGTTATTACTATATTTCAGTGGTTAAGATCTTTTTACTTTTCTTTTATTCTAACTTATTTTGCAATCCGTAGCCTGGTTTTGTTGTGTTTTCTATAATTAATCTGAAAGTTTTTCGATGTTTTGTTTTGGTTATTAAATTTGTAATAGCGTTATAGTGTAAAAGCGCCTCCCCCTTATAAAGTGGCAACCAACTTAACTTGCTCGTGTTACACTGGTTGCATATATGCAGCTATCTTCTCATTGTCAGTCATTGCCTGTACATTGAATATAACACTTTTTCAAGTGCAATTTCACAATTTTGTTCTCTTTTATTAATATCTTGTTAAATAAAACTTATTGGACGTCCACACAAACGTATACGTATGTATTCATGGGTTGGTAACAACTTATCTATGAAAAAATAAACATTAAGATGATAAAACGATGTACACATTAATCTTTTAGGTACATGGCGTGATTCTGTATGTATGTATGTATATATATATATATAATACTTAAATTATGTATATCAGAACGTTTGTTTATACACTTTCTGTGTTTTTATATATATATATATATATATATACAGGATGTTTCAGACCACCCGTACCACCCAAATATCTCGCGTGAAACGAAACAAATCAAAAAAAGAAAAAATACGTCCAAAAAGATTTCAAAAATTCTATTAATTGACACCAAATGCAAATTTTCCCCCACCCCCTGGGGGGTGGAGGGGGGGTAGCTTTGTAAATTTAAATGGGGACCCCCATTTTTTATTGCAGATTCGGATTCCTAGATTTAAATAAAGAAGGTTTTGTCCGAAAATTTTTTTCTGATTCTTGAAAGATGGCGCTCAAATCGCAGAAAACGCTATTTTTTATTTTGACGATTTTTAATATTAGATGTGAGCCATAATGTAAAAGGGTGTTGTCATTTTAAGACATTTACTGCTTTCAGTTAAACTTAGTGATGCCCCCCGCCTCCCTCGCCCTCTTCACCACCCTCAAATGAAGTTAAAAGGCAAAATGAATTTTGGTTTTACACAGAAATTGATTCATTCAAATTTGACAAAAATAAAAAAACGCAGTAACTTAAACAAGAAATAAAAATAATTTTAAAAATTATAACTGTGTAAGATACTTACCGTAATGTCAGTCCTATCCCACCCTTGCGTTGGCGATAAAATACGTTATTTTCGAAAAATCTTAATTTCGCCCTCAATTGCCTTACATACTTCAAAATTCGAGATTATTGAAGAAGAATGGTTGAACTTCATTGCCCTATTTGCCAATTTAGTCAACACTTCTTTTGGCACTGTGTACGAGCTGTCAAAGTTGGACATTTTATTACAATAGGACATTTTTTCATGAGGGGCAGAATGGATATCATATCACATCAACTATTGTTACATTAAAGAAAACATTTCAAAGTTTATAAAACTTGAAGTATCATCCAACTCCAAGGAAATGTTACAGTGCCAAGTTATGACACTGTGACATTTAGCCATTTTTGGTTTCTAATGGTACGTTTTTTTTCGGGGCATCACTAAGTTTAACTGAAAGCAGTAAATGTCTTAAAATGACAACACCCTTTTACATTATGGCTCACATCTAATATTAAAAATCGTCAAAATAAAAAATAGCGTTTTTTGCGATTTGAGCGCCATCTTTCAAGAATCAGAAAAAAATTTTCGGACAAAACCTTCTTTATTTAAATCTAGGAATCCGAATCTGCAATAAAAAATGGGGGTCCCCATTTAAATTTACAAAGCTACCCCCCCTCCACCCCCCAGGGGGTGGGGGAAAATTTGCATTTGGTGTCAATTAATAGAATTTTTGAAATCTTTTTGGACGTATTTTTTTTTTTTTTGATTTGTTTCGTTTCACGCGAGATATTTGGGTGGTACGGGTGGTCTGAAACACCCTGTATATATATATATATATATATATATATATATATATATATATATCATTTCTAAAAATAATCTTTTCTTATCATTAGATTTAGTGCACAAAATAGAAACGTTATTAAAATCAAATCGATGATTATTTTTATGTGCGTGAAATGATAAAGTGGTTACAAGATCGCTTCACACAACATAAATCAGATTGTCGATTGAAACCTAATGCAACAGCTTAATTATTTACTACTTATTTTTATCAATTAATAACATATATAATAATCTTTTTAATAATAAATGTTTAGTTACTTAAAGAACTTTATTTTACGTATTCTTTTTTATTTTATACTTTTGTGTTATTTTATCTTACATCATTTCTATATGATGTTTTCTTATTTTACAAAATATATTTTTGCTTGAAAACTAAGGTTGTAACTTTGTAAACTCAGAACGACAAAACCTAATCAAGATACTCTTAAGCGAAAACAGTCGCGACAAAATCTAAAACAATGTCACATAAAAATGTTTGAATTTAATCGTTTCTCTTAAAACTTTGATTTTTGGTGTTTCTGAGTAAAACAACCCTGTCTTCGGACCTAGCTAATTAAACAATTCGTATGCGGAAGCTACACCAACGCATGTTAGATGTTAGGTTAAGTTCGCTGGGCTCCGAAGTCATCCCTTACACTATTGTTTCAAATGTTATATAAGATTGTCTCGAAAAAGAGACAAAAGACTTGCATTCTGCAACTAAAGCTAAAACATTTTAAATAAACTTGTTAAAACTCTGATTTTGTTTTCTTTAAAAAATTCACTTAGAACAATTTGAACAACACTAAAAATCCATAACATTACCAACCCATGAATTTTTATGTTTATTTACTGTCAACACCTTCATATTGTTACCATAACAATTTATTGTATTTCTGTTTTTAATAACTTGTGTCAAAATGTTTGTAATAATTAGAGTATATTATTTCCACTTTAATTTTTTACATTTACATTAATATTACATTAATATTGATATATTAGGATAATCTCTCACATGGTTTCTTAGTACATTGCAGATAAGACAAGATATTTTACAATTATATTTTATTTATTTATGTGTTATAATACAAGGCCTGAAGAAAGAAATAAAATATTTCTGAAAGCTTCCATAATGATTTGAGTTGTTTTATTTCTGCCTGACTGAAATCCCAAGAAACAAATAAATATAAATTTTTCCAGTCACTAAACTAAATCTATATATATATATATATATATATATATATATATATATATATATATATATATATTAGTGATGGGATAATTCGAATGAAAAATAATTAACCATTCGATTTTGAAAATTATTCAAGATATCTCGAATTAAATATTGAAATCATTCGAATTAAATATTGAAATCATTCGGATGATGAACATCCTTAAGTCTAATTTGTTTTTATTTATTCGAAATCAGAGCTAGTCAATCTAAGCAAGTTGCAAATAACCATGGAACTATGAAAACTAAGAGAGCTAGTTTGATTGATAGATGATACAGTTAAAGTGGGGAGAGAAAAAAAGATGCCAATATATAACTTATAAATAATTATAGTTAATTTTAATTTACTAAATAATTAAAATAAAATAATAAAAGTATGTAATTAGTTAAATAGTGTAATTTTAGTAAGGTTATTTTGTTATATCAGTTACATACACTTTTTACTTTATTTAATAAATAATTACAATATTAATTTATTTAACATAAACAGAAATTTAGGATATTTTTATTACCACTTTGACTGCAAGGAAAAAGTAGTATAGCGTTTGGTACGGTGTCTGTAACATTTTCAAAAAAAAAAAAAAATTGTATAGAAATCCTTCATATAGCCTCTACATGACGAATCTGAACTTAGTTTATGTGGGAGTATGGATGTGCGTTGTCAGCTCGCTCGCTCGGTCGTAAGTCAAAATTTTGTGGCAGCAACTCCTCCTAGACGGTTTAACCGATTTTAATGAAATTTTCAGGATATATTTGTCTAGTGCCCAAGATGGTCATGTGGTTTTGGTTTTTTCCAGTGATGCCAACTTTCCGAGAAAAAAATTATTAAAGTTTTTAAAAATTTATATTGGCTACTTTATTTATCCGATTTTGATCAAATTTTTAGAAAAGATTTCCCTAATGCTCCCATTAATTACATAATTTTACTAATATCCAGTGTTGCCACCTTTCCGATAAAAAAATTACTAAAGTTTTAAAAATTTTATTGTGGCCATGTTATTCAACCGATTTTACTCAAATTTTTACAAAAGATTCTCCTAGTATTCATATAATTTATGTAATTTTAACAAAATACAGTGTTGTCAACTTTCCGAGAAAAAAATTAGTAAAATTTTTAAAAATTTATTATGACCATTTTATTTAACCGATTTTAATCAAATTTTGATAAAAGTTTTTCCTAGTGTCTAAATAAATTATGCAATTTTAACAAAATACAATGTTGCCAACTTATCGAGAAAAAATCACAAAATTTTTTAAAAATTTATTGTGGCTACATTATTTATTCGATTTTGATCAAATTTTCAGAGAAGTTATAATATTATTAAAATCCAATGTGCTGCCAACTTTCCGAGAAATGTCAAAGTGGTCTATATATGGGTTTACCCATATACTTCTAATCTTGTTATTATAATATTCAGTTATTAAAAAATACATTCAAATATTTTATATGTAATACGTTGCGATTGTGATATTATCTAGCGGTTTTAATATAACGAACAGATAGATACAATAGTTCGTCTTAGTTGTACTATATATTCATTCTTATCATGTTATTCAAATGATCATTTAGTTGTGATATTCATTCGAATGTCGATCATTCGAATATTAAAAATCATTCGATTGTGCCCATCACTAGTTAAGTTATTATTAGGAAAAGTGAAAAGGTTTATTTAAAAAACTAATAAAAGCCAAAAACTACACTCTTCAGAATAAACAGATTTCGAATAATTTATATTCATATTCAGATCGAACCAGAAGAGTACAATTAGTAACAAAATGGATACATGTAAGTTTTTCATAGTACATAAATATAAAAATATGTAGTAATAAAACAAAATATAATTTAAATTTTTTTGATTTACTTACTTAAATATTATCAGAAAATAAATTCAAAATTCGTTTGTAAACTTTTAATATTATTATTGCGTGAATTCATATAGATGTTGTTATCTTATCTAGTATTTAATTAGTTGATATTGATAAGTTATTGAAAATGCATGTTTTGTTTTCTTATATCTACTGATCAATATACATTTAGTAAATAAATAAAAATTCAATTAAATACAGCATATCTCTTAGTAAAAATCTTTCAGAACTTATTGTATTAAAATAAAACTGCTCTAGGATAAAGTACTGTATTTAGTTAAACCCCCCACCCCTCCAATAACCTGAACGACCGAAAACATACGTATGTGAAATATGAAATAAGTTATTTTACTTTCATTATTATAAAAATAATTTTTATTGCTCTTTATTTTTTATACAAATTATAGTATTATCTTTATTGATTAATATTATATCATTTCTTTAGTAACCTCCCCATGACAAGTTTCTGGCTACGCCACTGACTGTATTAATATTTATTTATAATCGATGTCTCGACGAACTAAACGTCCGTTTTCATGGGAAAAAAATAGTTTATCGAAACGTCAATTAAAAATAAATATTAATACAGAACTTTAACCTAAAGCAGTTTTACTTTTAACAACATATTTAATTTACAGTGTTTATCATTTACCAAAGTTTGTTAAGTTTTTGTCCTAAACATATTTCTTAAATTGAATAAGTTGTTTCTTTTTAAAAGTTATTATTTATGTTTATAATAATAAGACTAAACAAAAGTTCATATGTGTCTCTGTGAAATTAGAGACAAGAAAAGGGCGAAACACGTGTCTATGGTTAACTGACCAGTCATTAATGCATAGCTTAACAAGCCGATTAAATGATTGAGTAAGAACATTTATTACTTTTTAAATTTATTATTATATCATTTTTTTAATAATTATTAATAAATTATAATTTAAATTAACTATTAATTTTTTCCTAAATTATAATTTGGTTACATTTAGTTTTAAATAATCTTTTAACAATTTATGAAATGACTGAAAATTGTAATCAACAAAAATAATTTATTTTATTAAAATGAAATGACTTTAAATTGTTGGTCTGCATTAATATTTATTAATAATCGACATCTTTATCAGGAAAAAAGATAAAAATGACATTTACAGTAAATAAACAGAACGTAGAAACAAATTACTATAGGTTAAAAAATAAGTAATTAGATCAAAAATTGTATTAATTTTTAATTAATGGAAAATAAATCTTATTCCAATCCGTGTATTATAAATTGGCACTGATTGATGTTATATATATATATATATATATATATATATATATATATATATATATATATATATATATATATATATATATATAAAATGGATACATGTAAGTTTTTCATAGTACATAAATATAAAAATAGTAATAAAACAAAATATAATTTAAAAGGATAATTTAAAAGGATATATATATATATATATATATATATATATATATATATATATATAAATTAATTTCTTTATAAATTAAAAACAAATTAGTAATATAACAGATAAACACGTTGAATCCATACAGATAAATTTGCTATTGCACAACATGCGTTAGAAAATCTTTATGTAAAATTCGAAGATACTGTAATAATTGCAAGATCCAACAATATTACAAGTAGATTGATAAGAAAAGCAATAGAAATTTACACAAAAAAAGATAACATCAATCAGTGTGACTAGTAACTGATTTCAATAAAATTTGGCTTCCTTTCATAAAAAATTTATAAATTCTTATTATCTGGTTACTTATTTTGTTACGTTTAGTAACTTTTTTCTATATTCTGTTTAATTACTGTAAATGTCATTTGCATCTTTTTTCCTGATGAAAATGTTCGTTGAGTACCTACGTTGATTATTAATAAATATTAATACAGAACTATAATCTAAGTCGTATTGTTTAAAATCATATATTTCTCAAATAAATTAAAAATTATACTTAAAATATATTAAAAAAAATTTTAAATCTAAAATTTGTATTGATCCTAAAATGTCAGTTTAAATTTTTTTCAAATTTTTTACAAATAAAGGAACTTAATTTTCATAATTCCTTAATTTGACCTATACCGGAAATGGTATTAACTTCCAGCCAGCTAATGCAGTTTTAGTTTTTAGATAATCATCCCAATCATCCCGAAATCAGTTTCCTTTAAACATCTCTATCTAAACAAGTAACTTTCGCTTCATTATAATACCTCTTATACATAATTTTCTATTTCTACTATTTGGAAACTTTTGTTCACGGAAGCCACTCTTTCAATCATACCACTCTAGCTACTCATCGGACAGCCACGCAAACGCAAACGTACACCTTCCAAATCATTCATATAAATTCGTTTAATCAAACGTTCGTTAGACATTCGCTCAAGATGACCGAACCATCTGTACTGACTAACACCAACTTTTGTAACTTTCAATTTGACACTCATCATACACGAATCTATTTTTAAATGATTTTGCAGCCAAACCTAATATTCACTACCATACATCCAAAACAGCATTTTATATACTTGAACGCAATAATAATGTTCAATTAACATCTTTAAATTTGTTTCCATATGTTGCAGATTTGTTTGGCATGTAATATTTTTTAAAAGTTCAAAAAATGCATATTTAAATTCTAGCTCGGCCTGTTTTGCTTATGTTTAGATTTCTACCAAAACAACGTGTACCTTGGCATTTATTCGACTGTCCGGTGAGCGCAGCTATTCTTCAGTAACAATCTACCAAAGTATACAAACTTAATCTGCTGTTCTAAATATATAGGTTCACATGCAAATATATTATTTTAACATAGTACAAAAATGTTTCAGTACTCATTATATTAAAATAAAACTGCTTTAAATTAATTGTTCTCTATTAATATTTATTGAAAATCAACGTTTCGACGAAACAGCGTACGTCTTTAACAGCATAAATTTCAGTAAATAACAGAACATAGAAACAAGTTACTAGATAACAAAATAAGTAACTATATCATAAAAATTTTACAAATTTTTAATTAAAGGAAGCCAAATTTTATTTAGATCAGTTAATAGCAACACTGATTTATGTTATCTGTCTGATGTTAGTCCGCTGTTCATATTGATTGATCTTGCAATTATTACAGTATCTTCGAATTTTACATAAGGATTTTGTAACGCATGTTGTGCTATAGAAGGTTTATCTGGATGGAATAAATGTGTTGATCTCTTATATTATTAATTTGTTTATTAATTTATAAAAATAAAGATAACATCAATCAATGCCAATTATGCACGGATTGAAATAAAATTTGGCTTCCATTAATTAAAAAATTTATAAATTTTTATGATCTAGTTACTTATTTTGTTACCTAGTAACTTGTGTCTATGTTCTGTTACTTACAGTAAATGTCATTTGTATCATTAATTCTGATGAAGACAAACGTTGATATATATATATATATATATATATATATATATATATAAATTTATACATACATACACAATCACGCCATGTACCCAACAGGGTGTGGCACAAACTCTTTTATCATTCCCTAATCAGTCTCTTCTAAACATTCATATCCATTCATAATTCAAATTCATAATTCCTCTCAAACATGCTCTTTTATTTCTGCTACTTGGAAACTTTCGCTCACGCAAAACACTCTCAATCATACCACTCCAACTACTCATCGGACGTCCACACAAACGTATACGTATATATTCATGGGTTGGTAACAACTTAACTTTACTTACTGTAAATGTCATTTGTATCAATTTTTCTGATGAAGGCGGACGTTGAGTTCGTCGAAATATCGATTATAAATAAATAGTAATACAGGACTTTAACTTAAAGTAGTTTTATTTCAATATTATTTTAAGTTATTTATTTTACTAATTAACAATTTCTATAATTTGCAGATATTTAACCTAAAAAAAAATGGAAATATATCTAATACTCGCTACAATTGTTATCACTATTGTAATATCTTCAATAATATTTTTTTCCCGTTGTCTTGTGCTGGTAAGTATATGTATATATATATATATATATATATATATATATATATATATATATATATATATATAAATTTTTGTACACACATAAATAAATATTTTGAACAATTTACATTAATTAAAACAATTTTTGTCGGGACCCAGTAAGTCATTACAATTATTCAGAAGCTTATGACTTGTTTTTTTTTCCTGATATAATAAATAAGGCTAACGCGATTGATGGCTACATGTAATAAACTTCTAACGGCTACAGTTTTGTTAGAAAGCATTTTCGGACATATGTTTATTTGAAATTTTTTATTTAGATTACTCATAGGAATCATCCGGTTGTAGTTTTTCCCCGACGTTATAAATCACCCTGTATATATTCACATAGTAGCAACTTTATAAAAAAAAAAACTTTATTTCAAAAATACACAGAACTACTTAGTACAATACTTGATTTACAATAGATCTGTATCTGATGATAGCTTATGAATATCTCATGAATATCTATGAATATATACTTATGAATCTCAATTGATCTAGTATTTATAGTTTAGTTTGTTTTGATAATGACAAAATCATGAAGATGCGTCAGAGCTATATATTCGTTGATTAATCATATGTTTACACATCTGTTAGCAATTTCAAAATTAATACAATAAAATATAATTATTACAATTTTAATATAATACGGACTGAATATTAAATAATATAATATATAATTGGGTATAAGTTTTATATAGATATGACTATAGGTAACCTGTGATCAAAAATATGACGTGTTCATATGGTACTATAACTTATATAGTGTAGTTTATCGTTAAAATTTTGCACATATTTTCATTCTTGGAAATTAAGAATAATATATGCAGATTTTCTTAAATTATAAATTACCATAGTCTGCGCCACTGGAATATGGCATTATGCAAGAGTAAGTGTACTTATTTGTATAACAAATACATAACTATTCTATGCTTTTTTTTAATACTCAGCTGACAAACTCGTATGAAGTATGTCTCAACTATATCCGGTAAATATTTTTACAGTTTACTCATAGTTGAGTTTACGTTTTTAAATCGTATTTATTTCCAATAAACGTTTAGAAATAAATGTAATAATTAATAACATATAGTCGCGACCAGAGCCGTATTTACCTCTTTTGAGGCCCCAGGCGCAATTGAAATATGAGGCCCCAGGCGCAATTAAAATATGAGGCCCCCTTGCAGATATTCTTCAACTGAAAAGGAATTGTCAGTGGAAAAAAATTAGTTTTAGTCCTATTATTATTATATGACAATGTTTTTAATTTGTTTAAATTATTTATACATTGGTATTTTGTTACAATAGCCAGATAGGCACTCTACTTAATATGCAGGTTTTTATTAATTTATTGACAATGACAACACCAGTTCTTCAACATTAGAAATGTATTGAAATATAATTTACTCGTAAATTAAAACTAGAAACTAGAAATTAAAATATAATTTTCAAATTGATCTCAGTGACTGATATCTGATTTGAAATCTGAGGCCCCTTAGCTACGAGGCCCCAGCTTGCGCCTCATGCGCCTGTGCATAAATACGGCTCTGGTCGCGACATGATAAAAAAATAGGTACGTCATAATCACGTGATAAAACTTAACAACATGAAAGTCAGTAATGAACAAAATTAATTTTATTCTATTCTACATATAATGAACTAAATCTTCTTGAAACTATTTACATATGTTATTTTAATCAAATTAAAATGTAATATATACAAATATATCATATATTATTGGATTTTTTTATCGAAATCAACTTATTTATTTTAGCTATATTTGGCAGCATTGATTTTCAATGTCAAAAGTCACAGTACGTTTATATTAGTTCATTTGACGTTATATTTTGAATGTGTATTTTTGTAATTTATTATGGCAAAAAGATGGTCTAGGCGATATGTCAACAGTTAGTTGGAAATTTAATTTCATATTTTGAACAAGAAAAGGAAAATAATGGGCCATTAATGCCCCTGTCTGCTGTACGCGAGAAGCTCATATAATCATAGTAGTGAGTGACGTTATTTGCCTAGTGACAAAAATTGATGACGTCCCTATCTTTTTATCTTGTCGCCACTATAGAAAAAAAATTTTAGAACTTATTAGTTTAACATAAAACTGCTTTAGGTTGTAGTTTTGTATTAATTACGTACTCAACGTACGTCTTTATCAGGTAAAAAGATACAAATGACATTTACAGTTAATAAACAGGACATGGAAACAACTTACTAGGTAACAAAATACAAGTAACTAGATCATGAAATTCATAAATTTTTAATTAATGGAAACCAAATTTTATTTAAATCAGTGTCTTCACACTGATTGATGTTGTCTTTCTCTTTATAAATTTCTATTACTTCTCTTATCAATCTGCTGTTAATATTAATGGATCTTGCAATTATTACAGTATCTAGTTACTTATTTTGTTACCTAGTAACTTGTTTCCATGTTCTGTTCATTAACTGTAAATGTTATTTGTATCTTTTTTCCTCATGAAGTTGTACGTTGAGTACCTAAAATACGTCGATTGTTAATAAATATTAATACAGAACAACAACCTAAAGCCGTTTTATTTTATTTTTATATTTTTTAGATTAAGTAAAAAAAAGCAATCATAGATCACTAAATAATTGCAAAGAAAAAGATTTTAATGTAAACTTTTAAAAGCCAATTTAAATGTTACAAATTTTATGGTCCGTATTCTCACCTCACTTTTAAAAGTAATTTTTGTCAAAATTGCTTTTGATTTTTACTTAAAAATACTTATTAAACAATTATCAGTTTATTTGAATTTTATAATATTAGATAAAAAAAAAATATATATCAAAAATCGAAATGCTTTTCATATATATTTGATAAGAGGTAGAAGTAAAAATGTATTTTAAAGCAAAAAATAAAAGCTCTTGTTATAAACAAAAGTGGTGGGAATGCAGCTTTATGTTTGTGTTATATAGTGTAATGTTTTTATTGGCATCGTATGGCTATATTCATATATGCTTTTTATATATAAATAAAAAAAAAGTTTTATAAAAAAAGTATAATAAATTACTGGGGCAAAAAAGATACAGAACATCTTGTCCAAATAGAATACTTTTAATATAATATATTAATAAGCATATTTTATTTAACATAAACTCATTATATTAAAATAAAACTGCTTTAGGTTATAGTTCTGTATTAATATTTATTAATAATCGACGTTTCGACGAATCTCAACGTCCGTTTTCATCAGGATAAATGATATAAATGACATTACAGTAAAAAAACATAACATAGGAACAAGTTAGTAGGTACTAGTAACAAGATCATAAAAAATTTATAGATTTTTAATTAGTTGAAACCAAATTTTATGTAACTCAGTGCACCATCACATTGATTGATGTTGTTTTATTTTTTTATAAATTTCTATTGCTTCTCTTTATCAATCTGCTGCTAATATTGATTGGTGTAACAATTATTGCAGCACTACAGTAATTGAAACAAAAAATAAAAAAAAATCGGTACTATAATAAATGCTAGAACAATCATATCAACAGCAAAATTGATAAAACGAAACAAGATAAAAATTTATAAAGAACAAGATTAGAAGTATATGGGTAAACCCATATATACACCACTTTGACATTATCACATAAATGCTAAGAAATGGAAATAAATTTTTGTATTTTTCCACCAAAATTTGGCTTATTCAAAAATTAAATTTTGTAATTTTTATGCGTAAAAACAATCTATCCTGAAAATTTGTTTTAAATCGTACGAACAGTGTGCTTAAAATAAATTTTTAATAGTTTATTCGGAAAATTAGCAACATTGTATAATGTAAACAATATAAATAGTAAAGCCAAAATTAAATTTTAAAAATTTTATTAATTTTTTCTCGGAAAATTGGCAACACTGTATTTTGAAAAAATTATATAATTTATGTGGGCACTAGGAGAATCTTTTGTAAAAATTTGACTAAAAGCGGCTAAATAATGTGGCCATAATAATTTTTTAAAAATTTTAGTAATTTTTTTTTCTGAAAGTTGGCAACATTGTATTTTACTAAAATTATAAAATTTATTTGGGCACTAAAAAAATTTTTTCTGAAAATTTGATCAAAATCGGTTAAATAATGTAGCCATAATAAATTTTTTTAAATTTTAGTAATTTTTTTCTCACTGGAAAAAATAAAACCACATGACCATCTTAGAGACTAGATAAATTCAATCTGAAAATTTCATTAAAATCGGTTACACCGTCTAGGAGAAGTTGCGATCAAAAAATTTTGACTGACAACCGAGCGAACGAGCGAGCGAGCTTACGACGCACATCCATACACCCACATAAACTAAGTTCGGATTCGTCATCTCGAGGCTATATGAATAATATCTATACAAAAAATATTTTTAAAATTGTTACAGTCACCGGACCAATCACTTAGACTACTTTTTCTTTTCAGTCAAAGTTGTAAAATGATAACATCAATCACTGTGAGTAATAGCCGATTTAAATAAAACTTGGCTTCCTTTAATTAAAAATCTATAAATTCTAAAATCTAAAAATCTACTTACTTATTTGTTACCTAGTAACTCGTTTCTTTGTTCTGTTATTTACTGTAATGTCATATAATCATTTATTCTGATGAAGACGGACGTTGAGTTTCGTCGAAACGTCTATTTTAAATAAATATTAATACAGAACTTTAACCTGAAGTAGTTTTATTTTAATATTTTATTTTATTTCTAGACTAATTCTGCAAATATTCAAGATGGAAATGCTAATAATATAGTTCAAGTAAGTGATATAATTTATACATATTAGTATAAGGACATAAAAATTGTTGAAATTTAACTTTTTTTTGGCGTGTACATGTATTTCTACCACCCCTAATACAAAATAATATCAAATTTATTGCATACTGTCAAACTTTTTTCGATTGATTTTATTTATTTTCTCCTAGTTTTGGATAATATACTAATATTAATATTAATAATTTAAATAAAAATGTTTCTTATGATGTTTTAATCTCAAAATTAAAATGTAATTAAAAATTTATATTAAACTCCTTTTTTTGTTAATTTTAGAAAACAGTATTGAAAACATCTATCCATTTTGGATTAATTAATATTAATCAAGATGAAATACCAAATCAAGAAATACCAAACAATACAGAAGGGATCATTTTCGGAATGTTTGATTTCATATCAACGTTTCGTGGCCGACAAGAGAAAGTAGCACAAATAGATAATGAATTTCAAACAAATGGAATGAAGATTGTAGCAATTTTTGGTATGGCGGGAATTGGTAAAACGGAACTAGCACGATATTATGCAACAGAAAGGAAAGACACGTACAAGAATATTCTCTGGATCAAGGGCGAAAGAACTGCTAATCTGAAAGAGGATTTTAAGAAAATTGCAGAAGATTTAAAATTAGAAATCAGAAATAGTGTAGTCGAAGATGTATATTCGTATTTTCAAAACTCTCAGGCCTTATTTATTATAGATAATGCACTAAATAAACATAGTATTCTTCAATTTCTACCCAGAAGAATTGTTCACGCTGATATTAAAGTTCATATTTTAATAACAACACAGTTCTCAGACTGGGGCAGTGATATTATTTCGATTCAAATTGATAAATTGTTACTGAATGATTCAATTGAAGTGTTTCAAGCAGTATTGGGAGAAAAATTTAATTGTATTAACAATGATAGACCTCACTTGGAACGTTTGGCCAAAGTTTTTGACTGCATTCCACTAGGATTGCAAATTTCAGCTGCCTACATTAAGAAAAGAATATCTAGCAATTCGGTTGGCAAATTTTCAATTGCTAATTATATCGAACTATTGGAGAAAGATGATAGATTCCTTAAAAGAAAATTTCAAGAAAATGATTACCAAAAAAGTATTTATTCGTCATTGAAAATTACTTTACAGAGAATACAAATGAACGAGGATGACAATGACGAAGAAATTTTAGAATTAGCAATGAAATTTATAAATGTGTGTGCATTTCTGGATGCAGATCAGATTTATTATAATGAACTCTTAAATTGTGGATATATCTCTGGATCTGAGTATAAATTAGATGAAGTCTTAGATCTTCTTCAACAAAACGCTTTGATTGTATCAGTTGACAGTCGTAGAATTCGAATTCATCGTTTGGTACAACGTTTTTTCCGGTATGAACAAGATCAAGATCAGGAGAGAAATAAAGTCTGCCAGTATTTTAAAATAGCTGTCATTATGCAATGCAATTATATGTTCGAGACAGATACACCAAGTTTCAATTATGTGAAAAATTTCAAAGAATTACTAAATTCGATGTCGGAAAATGAACGGAAATCTTTTATAGATGACAATTATTTACTGCATCGATCTACGGCAATCTTGAATAGTAAGTTAACTAAAATATTTCTTAAAGGAAATGCAGATCCAAATAAACGAAATGCATTGTTTAAAACACCAATTAGTTCTATGACTGACCGATGGATTTGGGAATCTAATGCGGACTCTGCAATAAAATGTATTTCTTTGTTGAAGAAATACGGAGCTGACATTGATTATGAATACGATCTGCTACGTTGGGCTGCCGATAATGAATGTTATTCCTTAATTGAATATCTGGTACGTGAATGTCACGTGAATATATATGAACAAGATTGGAATGGTGATATTCGATTACATTCATTGTTAGCATCAAAAAGTGATTATTTTAGTAACAAACAATTTTCATTCAATTAAATATAAAAAAAATTTATTGATAGTTTTGTATCAAGCGGAGCAATATTAGACATTAACAAGATTAGAAATATATGGCTAAACCCTTATATAGACCATTTTGACATTATCAGATAAATACTAAAAAATAGGAGTACAAATTTTATATTTTTTCACTAAAAGTTCGGACAGTACTGTTCAAAATTAAAATTTTATAATTATTATGCACAAAAAGAATCTATCCTGAAAATTTGTATTAGTATTAAATCGTACATAGGTATAGTATGCTTAAAATAAATTTTGAATAACTTTCCCGGAAAATTGACCAGTTCAATTATGTTCCTACTACGTTACACAAAATTATTATTTGTATAATGTAGTTTGTAAAAATTGCTATTATTGTATAAATATACATATTGCAGAAACACAAATAAAGAAAACTGTATTTTTTTAAAATTTGATTATATTATTCATAAAACAAAACATTCCTTTTTATACGTTATATTTCTTATGTTAAGATTTCTTATATTCGGTGACGACGTTATAAATAATTACAATATTAACAATCGAACATTTCTAAATAATTTGATCGTCACAATGAACTAATTTAAACAAGTTACAAATTGAAAAAAGAAAAAAAAAGGCGAATTTAATACATTTTTTTCCAATTTGTATAGTAACTAATTTAAATTAGTTTATTGTGACGATCAAATCATTTATAAATATTAGATTGTTAATTGTAAATATCTTTTTTTATACGTGGGACATAAAATATATGAATATGTCTCTGTTTTTATATTAATATATGTTTATAAGCATTGCTGCAAGCAAATGTTAAGTATTTACAAAAAGACTTCTTAAAACATTTATAATAGAATATATAATATTCGAATTAATACATATTAATTAAATTATAATTATATTATGTTTATATAATTTAATTAAAATTACACCCAATAACTTGTTTTGGTATGTGTATTACTTATTTTAAATAATTTAAAAATTATATTTTTAAAAACTCGCATCATTATTAGTTATAAATTTTTAATGAATTTTTCAAAATTAAAAACATTAGCAATACATCTCTGGTCAACTTTCGACAATTTTTCAACGCTTAGGTCTCAACATCCCTCTATACAATCTATGTTACTACCATTAAAAAATTCCAATAATTTCATAATAAATGCTATTCGTAAATTCATTTAATATCTACAGAAAATACAGTAAACAAATCAAGCAAAATACGCATTTATACATCACATGCATTATCAGTTTCCACGTCATGATGATATTGACATTTTATTATAGGTTATTCATAATTTATTTAATAAAAATATATAACTTATTGTTAAAATATCAGAATAAATATTAATTTGTAGTAGATTATATTCACTTACAGTATTAAATGTAATTTAATCTAGCTGTACAACGAAAACAAAACACAAATGAAATAAAAGGCATCCGACGCATCCATCTGACAATTACGGTAATTCCCCTAGTTTTAACTTCGTCACCAACCGCTACATATAAAAATTCTCTGTTTTATAAATTAAATTGTACTAAACAAATAAAATATAAAACTATCGTTTTAAATAATTTAATATAAATATTTTTTACATTATTGTTTAGTAAAAAAGAGATGGAATATAATTTGATAATAAACAAATCAGGAATTTAGAACGTCACATATGGCTATATCAGAGCTTCTGAAAATGTTTGCGAGTGTTTTTCTTTAGTAAATATTTCCGAATGGCAAAACTAAAAAACCACAAACTACATACTACATTTCTAAAATGCGTTGTATAGCAAAATAATTTACAACCAATTATTAAAAAAAGCAGTATTAAAATTATAAGATACAATATATTCTGGATAAAATTCATCATCATAATATTTTACATAAAATTTTTTCTTATTTCCTATTGTCGTATCGAATTGCATATCTGGAACCCAAATAGATGGTCTCCCATAAGTAGTTCTACCAATTAACACCCTGGCAACAATAACAACTTGATTTCCGTGAGTTTTTTCGAACTATAATTATTTGCATAGTTAGCATCTGGCGAAAAAGTCACACTTTTACCCAATTTATTTTTTTTTTACTTTTTGCCAAATCAAAATTGTCCTTTATTATTAATTCAGCATTAGTAGCTGAAGTGTAATGATATAATCTGTTTTCGGATACTGTAATGCCTTTAGCTTGATATTCTAGTTTACTAGTTTTCGAATCATATACCGATGAAACAAATATGAATTTTGTACTCTGTTAACGTAATAGGTAAGCAATATTGGTAACTTTATTAAGTTTCCGGTTATTTCACGATATTCTTCAGAATTAGAATCAATTTTTTCTTTTATGTTTTCGGCATTAGACCAAATTGATGGAACTTGTAGTATTGTAGACAATTCCATCTAAAAATGTAATTCAACAATAAGTATTTAATTTAATAATCATTTATTCAACAGAAATAGTAATTATAAATACTAGAAGTATAATTTAGAAAATTTTATGAAAATATTAAAAAGCATAGAATTTTTTTGTATTCTAAATTATATAAAGTCGGTTAATCGGTTAACTGTGGTTTGTTATCACGATTAACCGGTTACCATTTTTGGAAAATTTTTGACAGCACTGGTAGATCAGTTTCAAGCCATGATAAAATTTTTATGTATAACCATAGAAAAAACGTAATGATTATAACAAATTGCTCGTAATTTATTTCACTAAAGTATATATCTAATTTATTTTTAAATGTTTAGAATAAATATTAAATTAAAATAGTTAAAATCGACTTACCGTTATTAAAAGTAATTTTAATCTGACAATGAGTGAGCAACTATAGCAAAAATAAATCGAATAAAATAAGTACATTTGCACTTATCTGTGTTTCTATTTTAGTGACATGGGTAATACAGTGATTCCCCTATTTTTAACTCTGTTATGAAAATTTCTATCTTACCGATATTAAATTGTACTGGCTAAATACAATATAAAACTATTGTTATAATAAATTTTATTTTTTGTATAGTTAAAGAAAAGATGAAACAACATTTTGTTATCATAAATAAATCAGGAATTTATGATGTCACAACGAATTTGAGTGGGAATATTTTAACTTAAATACATAAGTAGTAATATATTTATAAACATAAATATTCAAACATAGTAAAAAAATCTTTCAAAACTCATTATATTAAAATAAAACAATTTTCTGTATCAATTTTAATTAAAAAAAATACGTTTTAACCTACTCTACGTATATCATCATCAGGAAAAATGATACAAATGACATATACAGTAAATAAATGAACATGTTTCGTATATAGTATATTTTTAAAATATCTGTATCACAAATTTCTGTTCAAATTAAAGTAAAAAAATTTAACTCAAGTTTGAATATATATTTATTTAACTTTAATAAAATATATATTTAATACAATACGTATAATAATGATAATTTTTATTATTAACAAAAATAGTTTTAATATCTATATATCAAATAAATCATTATAAAATTATAATAAAGTAACATCTATTACGTTTTATAATATAGTAGCATATTCATAAAAAATTTTCGTCATTACGTCAATAATCTGATAATAAATAATATACGTAACTATAAATTTTGTTATAGATTTATCTGTTAATTTTAAGACATGCACAGTTATAAAAATACGAAAAATATAAAAATATTGTAAAAACGAACATTATCAGATCTGACTTACATTTCATGTGATACTACTCGTGAAATATAAAAATACTTAATATGTAAATACTAATATGTAAAATAATACGTAAATACTTATTTTAATAAACATTAATACTGAAATATAGTTTGTAAATGAACAAAAACAAAAAAAAACATACTATTATTGTTATTATTATATTAGATATTGTTATTGTTATTTTTGAAAAAGTAGTTACAATAGGTTAGTTCCAACAAGAGTCCCTGATAGAAAAAAACTGTCAGAAGCATACGCAGTTTGATTTTAGTGTACAATTTTGAACTTTCGTGCACACTTAAATCTTAAAGCGGGCAATACACGATCGTTCGAAATGACATTCAGACCGAATATTGACATTCTGATTGAAGTGTAAGGTCAAAACAAGTGTCAAAGGCAATATAAAAGTAGAGACTTCGTGAATGAAGTCAGAAATGAGAGTCTGATTTTTCAGTCAGACTGTCATTCCTGATGGATAGTGTAGAGCCCGTTTAACTCCACAGATTTCTAATAGTTTCTTACTATCAGAGACTCTTGCTGGTACAAACCTAATAATAAATGATATAACGCTTTTTCTACATTACATCAAGAAAGCAAATAATAGAAAATGAATAAAAAAAAGTTTTATAACAATATAAAAAAAAAACTTTGATATAATATTGGAGCTTTAATTAGAATGCGTAATCAATTTGCAAGTAGTGTTATTTAAAATGATAATTAAAAACTATTATGTTTATAAAATATGGCAGTATAAAATTAAAAACTACTATTAAGCATAAATCATTTGTTATATAATAAGTTTTATTATATTATCTAAAATGTTAAATTTATATATTTGTTTATATTATATTAATTTCATTTACGGCATTTTAAATAACACTTGTTTACAAAATAAAAAATAAGGTAACAAAAAGCTTTTTAAGGCATATACTTTTCAAATTATTGTAAAATTTTTTAACAAAAATAAAATGAAATTCTTTAATAAAACTTTACTTTACGGTTACTAAATGTATTTACTTCAAACTTACAAATTTTATGAATACAAATCACAAAATTTTAGTGCTATAATTTTAAAGTTATAATATTAAAACTGATTTTGAAATTTCGTTTTTAACATGTTGAATGTTGAAAAACTTTTTCCATATTTTTCATGTTTATGTAACTTCTAGCGGATACGGTTATTTTAAATTTTTTACGTTAAAAACAAGTAAAAATTCTTCACGTTGCTTTAATTTTATTAAAACTTTAACAAATTAACTTTTTTATCTTACCTATCGTGCAATGAGCGCCACCATAAGTAACATGTACAACCAATTCATCTTACGTATAACCTATATGTTAAAAACGAGTTTTCAAAATAAGTTTTAATATTGTAAATATCATTTCCGCACTAAAATTTTGCGATTTATATTCATAAAATATGTAAAAGTAACATTATGTAAATACATTTAGTAACTGTAAAGTAAAGTTTAGTCAATTCTTTTACTCCATGATTACGTCAGAGCAGAAAAATATTCAAATATCCCAATACTTATCGTAAGAGTCTAGAGGATCATCATAATCGAAATAATTATCGTAATTGAATTGTCGAACCCTTCCTTTATATACTATTTCGGACGTATAATAAGCAACATATTCTGGATAGAATTCATCATCGTAATACTTAACAAATACTTTTTTAGAATTACCAGTAGTCGTATCAAAACCTATAGGGGGAATTATCAAATTTTCTCGGCCACTCATACAGCTTCCGACAAGAACCTTAGCTACGATCATTGCCCGAGAATTACCATTTGATCGTGAACATTGCTCATTTGCATATGTCGCGCACGGTGAAAAGCTAACGCCTTTTCCAAATTTTGCCCGACTTACTAGCCGGTAATCCAAGTTATCTTTAATGATAGGATCAATTTTATGATCTGCTGTTGCATGAAGCAACGTTTGTTCAGTGAAACTTATATTACGGGCTTGATATTCTAGTTTTCTTGTCAAGTAGCGATGGAATAAGTATGGATTTTGTATTCTATAAACACTTGTCAGCTTCGATAGCGCATTGCCAGATAATAAAAGTCTGACACTGTTATATTCGGACGTACCAGATGATATTTTTACTTTCACCACCTCTTCAGATTGATGTGTCCAATTAGATGGTAATTTTAATTGTTCGCGCAATTCCATCTGAAAATATATATTAAATAATATTCTCGCAAAGCGAGAATGGAGCTAGTCGAATGTGGTTTGATTTTATAAGCTAGTTTTTCGATTAGCCAAAATACAAGATTAGAAGTATATGGGTAAACCCATATATAGACCACTTTGACATTATCACATAAATGATAAGATAGAGGGATAAAATTTTTTTTTATCGAAAGTTGGCAACATTGTATTTTGCTAATATATAATATTATAGGCGCTAAGGGTATCTTCTGTAAAAATTTCATTAAAATCGGATAAATAATGCGGGCATAACAAATTTTTAGAAAATTATTTTTTTTTCCGGAAAGTTGGCAACATCGTAGTTTAATAAAATTATAATTTATGTGGGCACTAGAAGAAACTTTTCTGAAAATTTGATTAAAATCGGTTAAATAATGTAGCCACAATAAATTTTTAATATTTTAGTAATTTTTTTCTTAATATGTTGGCAACACTGTATTTTGTTAAAATTGCATAATTTATGCGGGCACCAGAAGAATCTTTAGTGAAAATTTGATTAAAATTGGTTAAATAACGTGGTCATAATAAATTTTTAAAAATTTTAGTAATTTTTTCTCAGAAAGTTGGCAGCACTGTACTTTGTTGAAATTATCTAATTTATATGGATACCAGAAGAATCTTTAGTGAAAATTTGATTAAAATTGGTTAAATAACGTGGTCATAATAAATTTTAAAAATTTTAGTAATTTTTTTCTCAGAAAGTTGGCAGCACTGTACTTTGTTTAAATTATATAATTTATATGGATACTAGAAGAATCATTTGTGAAAATTTGAACAAAATCGGTTAAACAACATGGCCGTAATAAATTTTTAAAAATTTTAGTAATTTTTTTCTCAGAAAGTTGGCAGCACTGTACTTTGTTGAAATTATCTAATTTATATGGATACCAGAAAAATCTTTTGTGAAAATTTGAACAAAATCGGTTAAACAACATGGCCGTAATAAATTTTTAAAAATTTTAGTAATTTTTTTCTCAGAAAGTTGGCAGCACTGTACTTTGTTGAAATTATCTAATTTATATGGATACCAGAAGAATCTTTTGTGAAAATTTGAACAAAATCGGTTAAACAACATGGTCGTAATAAATTTTTAAAAATTTTAGTAATTTTTTTCTCGGAAAGTTGGCAACACTGCGGTCTGAAAATTGAACTTAATTTTTTATTTGGTATGAACTATCTAATTGCCAAGTTTCAGCTTTCTACGAGCTTTCCTTTATACTTATAATTAACACTCGTATTAAAAATTTTAGTAATTTTTTCTCGGAAAGTTGGCAACACTGCGGTCTGAAAATTGAACTTAATTTTTTATTTGGTATGAACTATCTAATTGCCAAGTTTCAGCTTTCTACGAGCTCTCCTTTATACTTATAATTAACACTCGTATTAAAAATTTTAGTAATTTTTTTCTCGGAAAGTTGGCAACACTGCGGTCTGAAAATTGAACTTAATTTTTTATTTGGTATGAACTATCTAATTGCCAAGTTTCAGCTTTCTACGAGCTCTCCTTTATACTTATAATTAACACTCGTATTAAAAATTTTAGTAATTTTTTTCTCGGAAAGTTGGCAACACTGCGGTCTGAAAATTGAACTTAATTTTTTATTTGGTATGAACTATCTAATTGCCAAGTTTCAGCTTTCTACGAACTTTCCTTCATACTTATAATTAACACTGGTATTTATCGTATTTTTTAGACACGGCCGGCCAGCCAGCAAGCCAGCCAGCCAGCCGTATTGACGATTTTATAAGCTAGTCTTTTCGACTAGCTAAAATCCAATGCAAGGTATAACGCATCTTTGCCCTTTTTGCAAAAGCGGGAAATATAATTTTGATTCTTCTATAGCTTCTATTCTACATAAATGCGTTGCGTGATATTTTGTAAGAAACTCTTCTTGATTTTTCTATTTTACATAAATCCGACAAAATGAATAATACTTTAAAAATATTACCACTACACTTAATTATTAAATTACCGCCCATGCTGGTATAATTCCGTATCGCATAGGTATTATGACTCTTTCTGTAAAATCAAAATCTTGAAATTCTTCATGTTTGGAAGAAACAATCACATTTATTTTAGATCCTGGAGTAATATTATAAGATCCTAATGGATCAAGTTTATGGTCAAAGAATTCTGCTTGCACATAACAATTACAATCTGGTTGCTTATAAGCTGCTGCAAATTTTAAATTTTCTCCTTTTAAAGAACTGAAAAAAAGGTTAATGATGGTAAAATAATTAATAACATTATTTAAACATTAAAATTTATTTACCAAGCCAAACGACCATACATAATTTGTTTTTAAATTAGAAAGTAGCACAATATGAACTAATTTTAAAAGTTTTTCTCGAAAAATATTATATGCCAAAAATTAAACAAATGAAGTATATGTCACAAATTTATATTTGCGTCAAAAGTTATTTCTATGAAAAATGTAATTAATTTGAGTTGTAAGTTTATATACATGTATACATACATAATCACGCCATGTGCAGAAATTAGTTTCTGCCAAACATTCCTATCCATACAAGCAACTTTGCTTCATCTATATTTTTACTAGTTGGAAACATTCACTCACGCAAAACACTCTCAATCTTACATCTTCATCTACTCATTGGAAATAGTTGATTTTTATTTTAAAATGTTCGATTTTGGTTCTGGTTTAACATAAAAATGATTAACGATTACTTTTAAATTTAAAAAAATAAATTAGTTGAAAATAATAAATGAAAAATAAACATAATTTGAATAACATGATTTGCAATCCATGAGGTGTAAAAAATGTGTAAATAAAATATGAAAACAATTGTAATATTATTTTACAAATTTTGGAATTATATTTTACAAACTACAGATTTTCACTATACAATGTAAAGGCACAATATTTATTAGAAACATATTCTTAAAAATTAAATAAAAAAAGTTACATTTGCTTTTGTAGATTCTGTTGAATATATTTAGATATTATTAATTATTATTGTAGTGTCTTTTTCTGAAAAAAATATTGTGATTAATTTATATTATACGTAACAATATAACATGTGGAATTAGATACTTTGTATTAATTAGATCTTCATTATCACGTTCTTCTGATTTTTCATTATTTTTTCTTTTTCTAAAACAATAATAATTATTTATAGTTCTATAATATGCAAAAGAGTATAATTAAATTTTTATATTTATATTATATTTAAATTAATATATTTAAATATTTAAGAAAAACTTAAGTTAAAGTTTGGTCACTCAAAAAGAATATCATGAAAAGAATATAAATGTAAGATGTATAACAATTCGATTGAGAAAATGGGTTGGTATGATTGAGATTGTTTTATGTGAGCAAATGTTTCCAAATGATAAGAATAGTGCATATATATTAGAGATAAGATAAATGCGAATAAAACTAGCGTTTTATTTATTAATTGGCTTAAAATCCTAGTAAAATTGATATTAATCAAAAACAATGGCACGTATTCTTACCTTATTTATATAAGTGATTTTTGCCAAAAGTACTTTTGACGTTTACTTAAAATTATTTATTAAGCACTTTATAATATTTTATTTAAATTTTATAATTCCGAATATAATAAATATGTTAAAAAATAGAAAAAGTCAAATTTACATTTGATGAAAAATAAAAGCAAAATGTTGTTTTGAAATGAATGATAAAAGCACTTTTTTACGAAAAAGTGAGGTGAGAATACGGGCCAATATTTTTGTCTTCTGCGAATGGGCTTCGTGAAAACCAAATATTGAACTACATATGCACTAAAGAATATATACTATATTAATTTATCTAAGGTAACTACCCTACAAAATAAACAAAGTGTTTCGTTATAATTTCAGGATTACCGAAGTGTTCCATCGTAGGAAAAGTTTGGGTAACCCTAATTAATATAAACCCTTTAATTAATATAAATTATTTAATTATCTGTCTATTGATAAGAATGTTTGGAAAAACCTAATTTAGAAACAGTGGAAAAAGTTTGTGCCACATCCTTTTGAGTACATGACGTGATATAAATAAAATATGTGATATCTATTGTTCTGATATCTATTATCTTAAAATAAAAAGTATTATAATTATGTTTTGTATATATTTTATTAAAAAATCGACGTTTCAATATACTTTACATATGTCATCATCAGGAAAAATATACATATCACATAAGTAAACATAGACACAAGTAGTTACTGGGTAACTAAATAAACTAAAAATATAAATATAAATTATTAAGTCATGGATATTTATCGAAAGTCATATATTATAGGTTAAAAAGTTCTGTATGTAATTATATAAATTATAGATTTATAAATAAATCAATTTATATTTATAATTTAACCATCAAGATCAATTTCTTTTAAAAACAAACCACACTTCAGTTTTATTAGTAAAAATCAAAGCTAACCAACATGTTCATTTGGTTTAATTTTGTACGAGATTCTAATAATGTAATTATAGCGAAATCTCATTTTTTCATATTTTATTGAAAACATTACATGTTATACTTATACGTTTATCAATTTGAGAGTTTGAACTATTGATAATAAATATCTATATATCTATATATATATATATTAACTATATGTATCATCATTTATTAAAAATTCAGAATTATTACTTACTTACTTATTCAAAATAAAAAAATACTAGATCATTTTTATGTCATCCAATTATTATACATATTTAATGTAGATTGTATATGCTTATAAAAATAGGTAGAAAAACCTGAGTAGTCATTTCAAATAGAAAAGTAACACGTTACAAATATTGTGTAATTATATATAAGTATGTATATATTACTATTAATAATATAATAACTAATTAAATGCAGATATTTGCTAGTGTTTTAAAACTCTTAGATTTTTAGTTTTAATGAAACACAGTATTTCCAAGTATTGGAATCAATTTATCCTTTGAATAATTTTAAAATTAGCCAATATCAGCCAATTACAAATGATTTTTTACTTATTTTAAAAATAAATATTTTTGGAAATGCTTGGCCTAAACAAAATAATATACAAAATATTTATTAATACTGTATTATATAAAAACGTTAACTTATTTCATAATAATATTGTTGAATTTATAGAATTTTCTGGGCTGGTATGTCGTGTTCGATCTAACCTCGTCCCAGACGTTTTGCCATACATCGTAGATAGTATTCTCATTGCTTGGTAATTGAATAAAAGTTTCTGCCCCGCAATCTGGTATTATTATTATTTATTATTAGTAAACAGAAATCAGCTTGATGCAAAGCTTAATTCTACACAAATTGAATTATCATTTTAAAAAACATACTCATATTTATTAGAATTTAATTTTATAAAATGAGATAGAATTAAAAGAAAATGGAATTGAATAAAGATTATATTTGGGAACAAGTATTGCTAATTTAAAAATCGAGAATTACTGAAATGCATTAATCCATAGTTTACAATTTACATAATAGTTTTTATTCACTATAACTACATACGTAATTTACTAGTATACACTTGTTAACAAATGCATCAGTTCCATACAGAACATTATTTATAATAAACATTTTTTTTGTTTTTCAGAAACAATGTTACTAATAAAATATCTGAAATTATATTTAACAATACTAATTTTCCGTCCGAAAACACCGGAAGAATTGCTTTTATTAGGACATCCGTTGCTTTTTATTGTAGGTTTACGTGTTTATAAAATTAGAATTGTTGAAAATGAAATTTTTGTTATGGAAAATGAGGATAAATTACTAAAACACGTCTATACATCCAGTAAGACCTTTATTTTAAAGTGTAATAATACGAAATACTACGTTATGCACTTAGTTCGAAATATTCTTGATATGGATTCAAATCTTTTGCGTGTAAACCAAAATTATTGAAAAAAGTTTTAAATCATTTTATTTTAAATCCATAAATAATTTAAATCATAATTTTCTATCTTTTTGGATTTAAATCGTGCCCAGCTCAGCTCATATACATACATACACATTCACATCATAAAAATGTGGCACAAACTCTTTGCATTCACGTAGAATTAATTTTTGCAAAATATTTATATTCAGGCACGAACTATCGTTTTATATGTGTACGTATTCATAATACATCTCCGACATGCTTTTAGATTCTTAAAATAAACATTATTCTAATATAACTAATGAATTTTAAGTAATCTCTAAATGCGTAAATCGCTATTTATTTATTACAATGAATTAATTAATCATTAGTTATAATTTTTTTAAATAAAGAAAAGTATTGACTTTGCCTGGGTTAAAACCCGGGACCCTTTGCTTTCACGGCAAACGCGCTACCAACCCCGGCAAAGTCAATACTTTTATTTATTTAAAAAATTATAACTAATGATTAATTAGTTCATTGTAATAAATGAAAGGCGATTTATGCACTTAAAGATTACTTAAAATTAATTTCAGACGCTGGAATATTTAAATTAAAATAACTAATAAATCAAATCTATTATTATTTTTATTCTAATTGTATAAATTGTTTCAGCAATTATATTAATTCTAATTTATCTACATATAATAAAATGGTCCGAAATGGATAACGATAATTTATTTATATATTATACAAGATTAATGTTATATAGTTCGAGTGCAGTAATTGCAATATTTAGCATAATTGAATTTTCAAGACATATAAAGTTAGTGGTCAGATCATTTCATATTATTGCAGAAATGACCGCTATAGTAAACGATTTACATTTGAATATTAATTTTTACAAATGGTATTATTATATATTAAGTTATATTACTCTAGCAGTATTTTTCTTTTACTCAATAACAAAAACTAACGATAATTCAAACTGTGACTATTTACAATTAGCATCATTTGGATATAGTTGTTCTATACGAGCTATTGTAATAATTGGAGCAATAATGGGCTATGGTTGTATTCAAGATGGATTTCAGAATCTTGTTAAAATACTAGAATATTTAAATGAGCAAGATGATGATTATGATGATATAGATGATTCTTACAATGATAGAGCGATTCGAGAATTTTTACGAAGTAAACCGAAATCGATTTTAACTACAGTAGCAGTTTTATACGAAAAATTAGTTACTGATCTGGACTTGTTACGAGAATCATTTCAGATTATACTAACTGCTAATATGTTATCAATTACAATACATTTTATATTTATTTTTATTTATTTTTACACTGGCGACATAAAGGATTTTACTACGGTTGCTGTTATATTGCAGGCCTTGCTTTACTTATATCTATCACTAACATTACTTTTTATTTGTTACTTCATCAAATGTGAGGTAATTTTATATATATATATATATATATATATATATATATATATATATATATATATACAATGTAGATAAGAAAATAAAAATGCAAATACAAGCGAAAGAAATGGTATGCCGTTGTCGATTTATCCTGGTTTTGTAGATAGCATTCTCAGTGCTTGATGACTGAATGTATTCAGTCATCAAGCATTGAAGATAGCATCTACGATGTATTGCGAAACGTCTGCGACGACGATAGATCGATCACGGCATATCAGCTCAGAGAATTCTATAAATTCAATAGATATCGACCATAAAAGTATAAAGATTACTATTACATATTAAAAAAATCTTTCAGAACTCATTATATTAAAATAAAACTGCTTTAGGTTAAAGTTCTGTATTAATATTTATTTATAATCGATGTTTCGACTAACTTAACGTCCATCTTCAATAGGAAAACTGATACAAATGGCATTTACAATAAATAACGAAACATAGAAACAAATTACTAGGTAACAACTAAGTAACTAGATCATAAAATTTATAGATTTTTAATTAATAGAAGCCAAATTTTATTTAAGTCAGTGCCACTGTAAAAAATATGATTTAGTTACTTATTTGTTATCTAGTAACTTGTTTCTATATACTATAAATGTCATTTGTTTTCCTGATGAAAATGGACTTTAAGTTCGTCAAAACGTCAATTAATATTAATGCAGAAATTTAATCTAAACTAGTTCTATTTTACTATTAGATCATTTCTACTTATAACTGCAATTTTTATATATTAATTATTGTAAATTATTTTTTAGAATATATAGGATAGTAGCATGTACCAAATTAATTTGGTACATGTTACTGTCCATAGTGTTTCTGTTAGTTTCTTGATAAATTTACAAAAAATTTGCAATCAAAATCTTCAATACCTATAATTATTATGTATTTTGTTTTTAAATTTCTAAACAATTTTGTCAATTTCTCTTTTCTTTTATAATATGAGTTAGTTTTACTATATGAAATAAATTAAAATTATTTACTTAAATATTAATTTTGATATAATAACCTCATTTCCAATGATATATAGTTAAAAAATAATGTATATTAAAATGCACAGAACATTTGTCTGTACATTATTTTAAACATAATTTTGTGTTTTAAATGTACTAGTAAAATATAATGGTTTCAGGGTGAAAATGTACGCTCAACACTTGGATATTTAACTATTTATTACAAAAATACGAAACTGGCTTCAATGGTAGTTTTTTCAAAAAATAATACTTATATATTAGTCATAAATAATGTGTTATATTTTTCAGAAAAATACGTTTTTATTACAAGCACTTCAAAAAAAGATAAACCTAAATCTTTTTGGATTTTTACCACTAAATCCAGCATTTTTAATACAAGTAAAATAGTTTAAGTTAATATTATATTAAAATAAAAAAAGCTAATTTTGTTTAATTTTATATTAAAATTCGACGTTTTGATATACTAAATTTATATCATTATTTTTTAAAATTAAATTTTATCGAATTATAAATTTTAGATAAATATAAATCAGATATATATCGATATGATTAAATAATAAATATTTTATTTTCAGCAAATAGATATATGTAAATCAGTAATTTTATTAATTATTCAATATTACGTATCGGCAAAAATGTAACAAACTGTTGAATTTGAACTTCAAAAGTCTTTGGTTCAAGACGCACGCTTACACCAGGGTTGAAATATTTGTATGTGTCTCACTAGTTCGAAACCCACTATGACTTATATTATGCTCATTTGGCACACCACTGGAAGTATAAAAATAAATTGGTATTTTTAAAGTGTAGCATATAACCATATTAAAATATTTTAAAATCACATTAAAACCAAAACAAAAACAATGTATTTTAACTGTGTAATAAAATATAATTCATTATAAAGACTGTTTCATAACCATTTTTTTTATTGCCCAAGTTTTTAATTTAAGAAGCATTCCTACAGTTGCCTTTAAAATTGTCAAATTAAAATAAAACAGCTTTAGTACTTAATTCTGTATTAATTTTTATTAATAATGGACGTTTTGACGTACTCTAGAGTTGTTGAAGATTTGCTGGATAATTTGTTTCTATGTTCTGTTTATTTACTGTATATACGTAAAGTACGTTGAAACGTCGATTATTAATAAAAATTAATACAGAACTACAATGAGTAGTTGGAGTGGTATGATTGAGAGGGTCTTGCGTGAGCGAAAGTTTCCAAGTAGTAAGAATAAAAGAGCATGTATGAGAAGAATTATGAATGTGGATGAAGCGAAAGTTGCTTGTTTGGATAGGAATGTTTGGAGGAGACTTCGGGATGATGAAAAGAGTTCGTGCCACACTTTTTTGGGTACATGGCGTGATTGTGTATGTATGTGAACATTTTTTTACTTTGTCAGATCTGTCACAGAAAAAAAAACATTATTCTCACTCAGGTCAATATTAAAACATTAATATCACTGGAAAGATTAGAAAATTATGAATAATTTCAGATATAATTTATTAAAACATTTCAAAAACTGTTAAGTTATTGCTGTTTAAATTCGCAAGTTTGAGAATGTGTGTTTTGGGCAAAACATGCGTAAAATTTTCCATTTTTAATAACACATTTCCACAACAAACTTATAGATGTAAAAACCATATAGAGTTGAAAAAAAAAATAGGTTTTAGTTGTACTGAAAAAGTTAAATTTTAGATACATTTTGGTATGGTTAAAAAAATATAATGTATATGTATCTAGTACAGAAAGTTAGTTTTTAGTAATTAAATAAAACTCTCACAGACTTATATTTATATATATATATATATATATATATATATATATATATATATATATATATTATGGTGGTTCTTATTTTGGCAAAGTCGGAAATTTGTTGCTCCCACCTGCCAAAATTACTCCAAATAAATAAAAAAAAAATGTCCATACACTTCCCAGACCTGTCAGATGCTATTAACCCGTGCCTGTTAAAGGCTCAAAATTTGCATTTAGCTTAAATGGGAAAATCGCCTTTTTAGACATTTTGGGATATAACTTTTATTGTATTTACTTTAAAATATTTCAAAATAATCACCAAAAAGCTAATGAAATATGCTTTTTAGTAGTCTAAAATGCATGCCATTTCGATGATTATTAACGGAGTGGTGTGAATTTGAAAAATATGATTTCTGACTCAGAAAAAAGCTATAATGATTAATAATCATTAATCATTATAGATATAATAAGAACCACCCTAATATATATATATATATATATATATATATATATATATATATATATATTATATATATTATTTATTAAATATTCAGAATTATTACATATTTTAAAAAAATAGATTATTATGCCATCCAATTATTATACATATTTAATGTTGATTGTATGCTTATAAAAATAGGTACAGAAAAGACTAAATACAGTGTCATTTCAAATAGAAAAGTAACACGTTACAAATAATTTGTGTTTATACCTATATAAGTATGTATATATTATTATTAATAATATAATAACTAATTAAATGCAGATATTAGCAATAAAGTGGTAACGTTTAGTGGCTGATTAAATGGGAAGGGGGGTTGACTGAACTGCATTTATAATCAATATTTTGTTTTTATTTTTTCAGAGACAATGTTTCTAACAAAATTCCTAAAATTATATTTATCATTACTAATTTTTCGTCCGAAAACACCGGGAGAATTGTTTTTATTAGGACAGCCGCTGCTTTTTATTGCAGGTTTATATGTTTTTAAAATAAAAATAGTTGAAAATGAAATTGATATTATGGAAGATGAAAATAAAGTGTTAAAACACATCTATACATCAAGTAAGAACTATATTTTAAAGTGTTAGGTTAAAGTACCACGTTATGCACTTAGTTCTAAATCTTTTTGATATAAATTTAAATCTTTTGCATGTAAACCCATATTGTTTACACTTAGTTCAGTTAAATTAGTAAGCAAAAATAAACGGTATCCGGACAATTCACCGAAAACAATTCACCGAAAACCGTTCAACGAAAACAATTCATCGAAAACAAATTCACCGAAGTACCAATTCACCGAAAAACAATTCATCGAAAAACAATTTATCGAATAACCAACTGAAATAGAATTAAATTAAATTAAAATAAATATTAGTAAGTGGTCAGGTTAGGAAAGGTTAGGTTAGTAGGTTGGTTTAGGTTTTTTTTTTCAGTATGTATAAACAGCCAATTGCGTATACATACCGTATGTATAAATAGCCTCATCTTTAATATTATCAATATTAGGAATGTCTTTAAAAAAAGCATATTTATTTTTTTTATTTTTTCTTTAACACTTTACGGAGGGGTGATGGGTAGGTTTGGTTAGGTTGTTTAATTCTATTTCATTTGATCATTCGATAAATTGTTTTTCGATGAATTGTTTTTCGGTGAATTGGTTCTTCGGTGAATTTGTTTTCGATGAATTGTTTTCGGTGAACGGTTTTCGGTCAACTGTTTTCGGTGAATTGTCCGCGACCCAAAATAAACAACACGTTTTGGTGCAAAATCTGAGATTAAAGGATTTAAATAATTTTATTTTAAATCAATAAATGATTTAATCATGATATTCAATCTTTTTGGATTTAAATTGCGCCCAACCCAGCCCATATACATACATACACATTTATATCATAAAAAAGTGGCACAAACTCATTGCATTCACACAGAATTAATTTTCGCAAATATTTATATTCGGGCACACAACTATCGTTTTAATCATATTCATAATACCTCTCCTACATGCTTTTAGATTCTTAAAATAAACATTATTCTAATATGGCTAACGAATCTAATTTATTTTTGTTGTAAATTTATTTTTTTGTTTTAATTGTATAAATTGTTTTAGCAATTATATTAATTCTAATTTGTCTACATACAATGAAATGGTCTGCAATGGACGACGATAATTTATTTATATATTATACAACATTAATGTTATATAGTTCCAGTGCAGCAATAGCAATATTTAGCATAATTGAGTTACAAAGAAATATAAAATTAGTGGTCAGATCGTTTCAAATTATTAAAGAATTGACCGCTATAGTAAAAGATTTACATTTGAATATTAATGTTTACAAATGGTATTATTATATATTAAGTTATATTATTCTAGCAGCATTTGTTTTTTACACAATGATAAAAACTAACGATAATTCAAACTATGATTACTTACAATTAGCAACATTTGGATACAGTTGTTTCATACGAGGTGCAATATTAATAGGAGCAGTAATGGGTTATGGTTGTGTTCAAGATGGATTTCAGAATCTTGTTAAAATACTGGAATATTTAAATGAGCAAGATGATGATTATGATGATATAGATGATTCTTACAATGATAGAGCGATTCGAGAATTTTTACGAAGTAAACCGAAATCGATTTTAACTACAGTAGCAGTTTTATACGAAAAATTAGTTATTGATCTGGACGTGTTACGAGAAGCATTTCAGATTATAATAACTGCTAATCTTATAACAATTACAATACATTTTATATTTATTTTTATTTATTTTTACACTGGCGACGTAAAGGATTTTACTACGGTTGCTGTTATATTGCAGGCCTTGTTGTACTTATACGTAATACTAACATTACTTTACACTTGTTACTTCATTAAATGTGAGGTAATTTTTTTTATATTTATACACGATTATATCTAATGCAGATAAAAAACTAAAATATAAAAAGAAAATCAATTTAATATACTACGTTTTTACAGGAACTAAAAAGTATAAAATAATTTCTCCTAGTCCCATACAGATTTATAACCCCATACAGAGAAACGTGAGGCGCATGCATATTAAGGGGGGAAATACATGTAAAAAAATTTTTTTCCGATTTTGCTGATATAATTGCTTATACATCGAAGATTTATCCAGCAAAATATCTAACCAATCAGAAATGTATTTACCGAGAAAAAGGCATTTTTCTACCTACGCTTTGGTAGCCGCTTTGGCTAACCGACGACTTGAAGGGGGGAGATACATGTAAAAAAAAATTTTTTTTGATTTTTTTTTTAAATAAATTAATTGCCTATACAACGAAGATTTATCCAGCAAAATATCTAACCGATCAGAAATGTATTTACTGAGAAAAAGACATTTTTCTACCTGCGCTTCGGTAGCCGCTTTGGCTAACGGGCGACTTTAAATAAGTTTTTTTCGAATCTTTTTTTTAAAAATGGCGGGCGTGATAAGTCGAGCAATTTTTATACAAATGAGTTGAAACTTTGTGTGTTTAAAAGGAAATAGAATTTTATTCTATATGAAATTCTGATATAACGAAAATATTAACATTAAATTATTTTTAGGGGTGTCTAAAGTAAAAAAAAATGCTGAAAATTTGACTTTTTTTTTCACAATGAGTTAAAATGATAAAATATCCGTTTTTTTTGTAGTTTTCGTAATTCACATAGAACAAAATATATCAGAGAATCATGATCAGTGACTAAAAATCAAAAAAAAAAAATTTTTCCGGCTCCAGGAATTCCCGCCAATCGACCGGGCAAGGCGGACGCGACATTACTTAAGATTGGTTCCGAGATCACCCAGAGGTCACAGAAAGTTAAAAAAAATTATAAGTGTAGTTGATTATATGTCACATAGAATAAAAGAAACTACAGCATTGTAGCTTGTTTCATTCAGCCAAAAAAAAAATCCTAAAAAACCTTATTTTTTTAGGTCGTTACATGTATTTCCCCCCTTAAGGAGTGTAGGGCGTAATTGGCATTGCCCCACATTCTTCTGTATGGGGTTATAAATCTGTATGGAGCTAGAAGAAATTATTTTATACTTTTTAGTTCGAGTTTAAATCATGAAATATTAATTTATTTTTTATTTAAATAATAATTTTCTAACTATAACTATAACTTTATAACTTAATAATTATAATTTTGTTAATTATAATTATAATTAATTAAGTATATTAAAATGCACAGAATTTTTAACATTTTTCTGTACATTATTTTAAACATAATTTTGTGTATTATTTTATATAAAGTAATGCAGCGTGTCAAACGGCCTTAATAGATTAGAATATTGACAAATTAATATTTTTCTAGTAAAATATTATGGTTTCAGGGTGAAAATGTACGCTCAACACTTGGATATTTAAATATTTATTATAAAAATACAAAACTGGCTTCAATGGTAGTTTTTAAAAAGAATACTTATATATTAGTCATAAATAATGAGTTTTTTTTTCAGAAAAATACGTTTTTATTACATGCACTTCAAAAAAAGATAAACCTGAATCTTCTTGGATTTTTACAACTAAATCCAGCAATTTTACTACAGGTAAAATAGTTTAAGTTAATATTATATTAAAATAATGATAGCTAGTTTTATTTAATTTTTTTATTAAAATTCGACGTTTTGATATACTAAATATAAATCAGATATATATTGATATGATTAAATAATAAATATTTTATTTTCAGCAAATAGATATATGTAAATCAGTAATTTTATTAATTATTCAATATTACGTATCGGCAAAAATGTAACAAACTGTTGAATTTGAACTTCAAAAGTCTTTGGTTCAAGACGCACGCTTACACCAGGGTTGAAATATTTGTATGTGTCTCACTAGTTCGAAACCCACTATGACTTATATTATGCTCATTTGGCACACCACTGGAAGTATAAAAATAAATTGGTATTTTTAAAGTGTAGCATATAGCCATGTTAAAATATTTTGAAAACATATCAAAACAAAAACAATGTATTTCAACTGCACTGTAAAATATTTTTCTGTAATTTTACAATAAAATTTATGGGTAACAAAGATGCCCTGGATTATTATATAATTTTACATAGAACTTAATTTTACATAGCATGTAGTATTTAACAAAAAATTATGTAAAACTAATTTACTTTTTATGTAAAATATTTTAATGTATTATTACATAAAACAATATGTATTATTGCACATAAATAATAGTTATAATACTAAAGAATTATTGAAAAATTACATAAATGTTTTACAAATGTCACACAGAAAAAGCTTATTCTGTAAGTACAAGTTATATTACTGAGTAGCTCATAAACATGTATACATAAATATAATTAACAATTGTAAAATTGTAAACACAATTGTAAAATATATACATATATATATATATAAAACAGTAATTACTTTATACCAAATATTCCTATCACGACATCATGAAATATTGATAATAGTTATTTATAAAATATTAATATTAAATATATCATATGTATATAAAATAATATAGTAAAATGTTTAACACCCAAGAATTTCTTTTTAAAATACATATGTATATTATGTATTATAAATGTAATTTATCAAAAACTATTTTCATTATTTTCAAATAAATAATTAATATAATTATTGACCGTCAGATCATAAACATATTGTATTGTATTATGTTTGTAAGAAATTTTTATATCTAAATAATATTGTATATGCATAAATATTTTTGCATAAATTCTACTGTATGTATGTAAGTTTATTGATCGGCGAACGAACTCTATATAATTTAGATCGGCATACCAGCCCAGAAAATTCTCTGAATTCAATTAGAAATATGTATAAACTATGTCAATTTTGTTTTAGAAAAACTATTTGCACAAAATTTTATGATTTCATCTAATTTGGAATTGAAATAAATCAATAAATATGAAAAAAGACCGATTTTTATTTTATATTTCATAAAAGTATTACATAACAATAAAATTGATTAACATTTTGTAATCAAGCATACTAAAATATTAATTATTTTTCTTCTTTTTAACTGTCCGATTACTAGTACTATTTTCTCGTCTAAAATTTAAAAAAAAACAGATTATTATTATCATCAAGAATTATAAATAATTACGGCCCGTTTCATAAAGAATCACTTCAAATAAAGTCAAGTTTAAAAGGCGATTTTCCCATTTAAGCTAAATGCAAATTTTGAGCCTTCAACAGGCACGGGTTAATATCATCTGACAGGTCTGGGAAGTGTATGGACATTTTGTTTATTTATTTGGCGTAATTTTGGCGGGTGGGAGCAATAAATTTCCAACTTTGCCAAAATAAGAACCACCTTTATTATATATATATATATATATATATATATATATATATATATATATATTAACTATGTATCATCATTTATTAAAAATTCTGAATTATTACTTATTACTTACTTACTTATTTAAAAAAAAAAATACTAGATCATTTTAATGTCATTCAATTATTATACATATTTAATGTTGATTGTATGCTTATAAAAATAGGTACAGAAAAGACTAAATACAGTGTCATTTCAAATAGAAAAGTAACACGTTACAAATATTCCGTGTTTATAAGTATGTATATATTATTATTAATAATATAATAACTAATTAAATGCAGATATTAGAAATAAAGTGGTAACGTTTAGTGGCTGATTAAAGGGGTAGGGGGTTGATGGAACTGCATTAATAATCAATATTTTGTTTTTATTTTTCAGAGACAATGTTTCTAACAAAATATCTAAAATTATATTTAACAATACTAATTTTTCGTCCGAAAACACCGGAAGAATTGCTTTTATTAGGACATCCGTTGCTTTTTATTGCAGGTTTATATGTTTATAAAATAAGAATAGTTGAAAATGAAATTGCTGTTATGGAAGATGAAAATAAAGTGCTAAAACACATCTATACATCAAGTAAGAACTATATTTTAAAGTGTTAGGTTAAAGTACCACGTTATGCACTTAGTTCCAAATCTTTTTGATATGAATTTAAATCTTTTGCATGTAAACACATATTGTTTACACTTAGTTCTGTTAAATTAGTAAGCAAAAATAAACAATAAGTTTTGGTGCAAAATCTGAGATTAGAGAATTTAAAAGATTTAAATTATTTTATTTTAAATCAATATAATATTCTCGCAAAGCGAGAATGGAGCTAGTCGAATGTGGTTTGATTTTATAAGCTAGTTTTTCGACTAGCTAAAATACAAGATTAGAAGTGTATATGGGTAAACCCATATATAGACCACTTTGATATTATCACATAAATGATAAGAAATAAGAATAAAAAAAATTTTCACCGAAAGTTGGCAACATTGTATTTTGCTAATATATAATATTATAGGCGCTAAGGGTATCTTCTGTAAAAATTTCATTAAATTCGGATAAATAATGCGGGCAAAACAAATTTTTAGAAAATTATTAATTTTTTTTTCGGAAAGTTGGCAACATCGTATTTTAATAAAAATTATAATTTATGTGGGCACTAGAAGAAACTTTTCTGAAAATTTGATTAAAATCGGATAAATAATGTAGACACAATAAATTTTTAATATTTTAGTAATTTTTTTCTCAATAAGTTGGCAACACTGTATTTTGTTAAAATTGCATAATTTATGCGGGCACCAGGAGAATCTTTAGTGAAAATTTAATTAAAATTGGTTAAATAACGTGGTCATAATAAATTTTTAAAAATTTTAGTAATTTTTTTCTCAGAAAGTTGGCAGCACTGTACTTTGTTGAAATTATCTAATTTATATGAATACCAGAAGAATCTTTTGTGAAAATTTGAACAAAATCGGTTAAACAACATGGTCGTAATAAATTTTTAAAAATTTTAGTAATTTTTTTCTCGGAAAGTTGGCAACACTGCGGTCTGAAAATTGAACTTAATTTTTTATTTGGTATGAACTATGTAATTGCCAAGTTTCAGCTTTCTACGAGCTTTCCTTCATACTTATAATTAACACTGGTATTTATCGTATTTTTTGGACACGGCCGGCCAGCCAGCCAGCCAACCAGCCAGCCAGCCAGCCAGCCAGCCAGCCAGCCGTATTGACGATTTTATAAGCTAGTCTTTTCGACTAGCTAAAACTTAACATTTTTGGCCGTTACTTTGTGAAACTTCATATTGAAATAAAAATAAAAAACTTTAAAATATAAACATTATCAAACTGTTTGATAATGACAATGTTCGTCGAAACTGCAATCACTACAATTGTGTAATAAAATGAATTTTCAAATTTACTAAAGTTTTTTATTTTTGTTTTATAATATTATTTGCATTGAATTTTTAATCCGCATATCTAACAATAAAATTACATTATTAGATTTATTCCAATATAGTAAAGAAATTTTTTACAACTCATTATATTAAAATAAAACTGCTTTTGGTTAAAGTTCTGTATTAATATTTATTTATAGTCGACGTTTCGACGAACTCAGCGTCCGCCTTCATCAAGAAAAAATATTAATAAATACATTAAATAACAGAACATAGAAACAAGTTACTATGTAATGTAATTTTTAATTAATGGAAGCCAAATTTTATTTAACTCAGTACCTTGTGAAGGCACTGAGTTAAAGCCCAAAGATTAGTATTTGATTTACTTTGTATTGTAATATCAAAATTACCAATGCACGTATTTGTAAACAAACAAGGTAAAATTAAAAACTAAAAATATCAACTGAAATCAACAAATTCGGTTATATTAAAGCGGCCTGTTTCTATATATTATATAATAATAATAAAAAGATAATCAAGTTGTCTATAAAAGTTTAACTTTTCATTAAAGTATACATAACATAGTAAAATATCTTTCAGAACTCATTATATCAGTATAAAACTGCTTAGGTTCTAGTTCTGTAATAATTTATTAATAAATCAACTTTTTTACGAACTGAACATGCGTGTTCATCAGGAAAAAAGATAAAAATGACATTTATTGTAAATAAACAGGACATGGAAACAAATATACGTATTTCACTAAAAATTTTAAATGCCAGTTACCGGTAGGCAACATTGTCAGTCGATTTCTTGTTTGTTCCATACATCATTTTTGGTCAAATTGATTTATTGATAATTTTGGCAATATTTGTTGGTTTTCTATCTATTTGAACAATCGTAAAAGTAATAATTTTAATAGTTTCAGAAATATAAATTCGAATTGGTTCCATATCCTTACTATAAACAATTCAGTTCAGAAACTTAAAGGATTATTATCTTGAAAGTAATGTTTTATTTTATGGACGTTATGGAATAAACAAGAAATCGACAGACGATATGTCAGCGAATTTTTACTTTATTATGTTAACTATAAATACGAATACATATAATTCATATCCATCTATAACTCGCTTTGAAATATATTATAACAAAATTAACATAATTTTAGGAATATTACTACTAAATTCAGATATTTGACTAGTAAATAATGTAATTAATTAGCAATACAAAAGCAATATATAAAATACTAATTTCATAAAAATTTATTATAAATTAATTTATCATTGTATTCTTACCTTAATCTCAAATATGCAAGCACAGTGTAATTCTGTTGAAGTATTTGTTGATACTGATAACAAGAAATATCTGCATCTGCATACACTAACGACTAGCCAGTGTGCATCGTATTTATGTACATTTGAAAATACAATGCAATTTTCTGGGAAACCCCTATTTAGATTACATACAAATACAACATATATTTCTACATTTTGTCAGTAGATGTCGGTAGATGTACCATAACTGCCATAACTATTCTATTAATTATATTTATGCATAATGGATTTAAATTTTTTTATTTTTTTGTAATATTTGTAAAGCATATATATTTTTTTAAGTTATTAAAAATATTTTTTTTTATATTTATAAATTTTATAAAATTGCAGCGCCAAAGAGATGAAACAACACCATGTTATAATAAGTAAATCAGGAATTTATGATGTCACAACGAATTTGAGTGGGAATATATTAACTTATATACATAAGTAGTAATATATTTATTAAAATAAATATTCAAACATAGTAAAAAAATCTTTCAAAACTCATTATATTAAAAAAAAACGGTTTTCTGTATAAATTTTAATTAAAAAATTGACGTTTTGACCTTTCAAGACTGAAAATGTTGAAAAGCAATTCAATCAAACACAAGACTGAATATGAAATAATTAGAGTATTACAACTAGCAGAGTTGGAGGATATGGAAAATAATTAACTTTTTCATATTAATTGATATAATTTCATTTATTTTATATATGGTACAATATCTTTTAATTTATTTTTCCTTATGTTAATTTATATTAAAACTAAAATATAATAAAAACTTATTGTTCAATTAATAATTTTTCTTTTTGTTTATTAATGTTTATTATAATTTCCATTTGATATTACATAATATAAATTTTGTATTTTTTTCAATACACTTACTTCTATTGTTAACCGTATACTTTTTTATGATTTATAAAAATATATTTGTCATATAACATGTTGGGTATTTTTTATCCATTCAGAATTTGGTGACAATGTCTTATATACTATGTTATATTTTTTTATATTTGAGTTAATGTAATATATATGTAATATATATATATATATATATATATATATATATATATATATATATATATATAATTCATTAATCTGGTTAGTTGATAGATATATCATTTAAATACAGTTAATACTCAAATATAATCATAAAGGAATAATCTGAAAATGAAAAAATCTTATCGCCTCAACCTGGGATTGAACCAGGGTCCTTTCGCTTGCCGGGCGAATGCTCTACCACTGAGCTATCAAGACCATTACAGATCGAGCGAATGAAACCTAATCATTTTCAGTACACATTCTATTCATAATTTTTCATAGTCAACAAATACGCAAGATAAGATAAGATAAGATTTTTTCATTTTCAGATTATTCCTTTATGATTATATTTGAGTATTAACTGTATTTAAATGATATATCTATCAACTAACCAGATTAATGAATTATATATGATTGCACTATTGCACGAACCAACACCTTTCATAAGTATAGTTCTTATATGTATTTAGACATTAAAAATTAATGATATTGCGTATTTGTTGACTATGAAAAATTATGAATAGAATGTGTACTGAAAATGATTAGGTTTCATTCGCTCGATCTGTAATGGTCTTGATAGCTCAGTGGTAGAGCATTCGCCCGGCAAGCGAAAGGACCCTGGTTCAATCCCAGGTTGAGGCGATAAGATTTTTTCATTTTCAGATTATTCCTTTATGATTATATTTGAGTATTATATATATATATATATATATATATATATATATATATATATATATATATATACAGTGTGTCCCCGGATGGACCTAACTATACTTGCAAACTTTCTTATTTCGCATTTTAGGAAGAAAAGTCATACTTCATAAAAAGTTTTGCTTCTTCTAGCAAGTTCCAATCCACTATCAAAATTTCGAAATAACATACAGGGTCGTTAGAAAACGATAAAACGTAAAATTTGGTTAAGAGTAAAGTACCTTTTATTTCGAAAGGAAAGTCAAAGAACTGCTGGAAAAAGATATATGAAACGTCAATACAAGCTCAAATATCTAATCTGAACATTGTATCTTAAAATTGATTTTTTTTGCCTTTATTATGATTATCAAGTAATAGGTACTTATTAATTTTGCCAATGTGATTGTCATAGTTATCTAATAAAAACAAATGCAACTGTGACAAATGACTAATTAAAATAATAATGATTACACAAATTTAGCGAAACTTCAATTTATTACACAATTAGAACAAAACACAAAAACAAAGAAAAATTATTGTACATGTTGCCCTCCTAGTTACATTTTTCAACAACTGCTCTATATTTTTTCAACACTAGACGAATGGTTTCTCTATTTATCTCCGCTATAGCTTCTGTAATTTTTTGTTTTAAAATATTTTCATCATCCTGGAAATCAGTCGCATAAACTTTTTGCTTAAGATATCCCCATAAGAAAAAGTCTAATGGAGTAATGTCTGGAGATCGAGGAGGCCATCTAATAGGACCAAACTGTCCAATCCATTTATTAGGAAAATGACTATTTAACCACTCTCTAACACGAATTGCTTTATGAGCTGGACAACCGTCCTGTTGAAAATGAAGCGCCTGTCTCTTCTGCAAGTTCACCTCGTCTAGAGCAGGAAGAAAGAAGTTTTCCAACATTTCTATGTATGTGTTCTGGTTTACAATTCCGTCGAAAAAATAGGGACCAATAATTTTATCGTACATTATCGCACACCAAACATTAACTTTTTTGTATCGCTGACTATTTGTTATAATTCGAAAATTTGGATTTGCTTTCGACCAATACCTACAATTTTGGCTGCTAACGACTCCATTTGTTGTGAATGTTGCTTCGTCAGAAAAAATAATGTGTCTATAAAACAATCTGTCCATCATAATCCGTTCTCCCATCAATAAACAAAATTCTAAACGAAGCTCATCATCGCCTCGTTCAAGTTTATGTAGTCTCACCGGTTTGTAAGGATGAATTTTATTTCGTGATAGAATTCTCTGTAAGTGGCTTTTACTGATAGGTAGATCAAGTGCCCTTTTTCGTAACGACTTCTTCGGGAAAGTTCTTACAGAATCAATAGCGATCAATGTTGCGGCATCATTTTCGTCAAGAATGTGCTTTTCCTTCTTCAAATCTGTTACAGTGCCTGTTCGATCAAACTTTCTTACTAACTCCCGAACACAATTTACAGAAACGTATACTCCCGGATATTTCCTATTAAAAAGTTCAATTGCATAGCGATATGATACTTCACCAATACCGTAACATTTCACTAAATAAATTCTATGCTCTAGAGACAACATTATTCAAACATTGACTGACAATTTTTTGACATGAAATTAGTCATTTGTCACAGTTGCATTTGTTTTTGTTAGATAACTATGACAATCACATTGGCAAAATTAATAAGTACCTATTACTTGATAATCATAATAAAGGCAAAAAAATTAATTTTAAGATACAATGTTCAGATTAGATATTTGAGCTTGTATTGACGTTTCATATATCTTTTTCCAGCAGTTCTTTGACTTTCCTTTCAAATAAAAGATACTTTACTCTTAACCAAATTTTACGTTTTATCGTTTTCTAACGACCCTGTATGTTATTTCGAAATTTTGATAGTGGATTGGAACTTGCTAGAAGAAGCAAAACTTTTTATGAAGTATGACTTTTCTTCCTAAAATGCGAAATAAGAAAGTTTGCAAGTATAGTTAGGTCCATCCGGGGACACACTGTATATATATATATATATATACAGGGTGATTTGTAATTAATTGGAAATATTTTAACTGGAGTATCCTGGGCTCAGAATATGAAGATTTGACCCAAAACACTTAGATAAAATGTGGCTCCTTACTGAGCTACAGGGTGTTTTATTTAAAAATTTAAAAACGATTTTTGCCCAGTACTTAAAAACTATTTGACGTATCCTTATCATATTTGGCAGAAAGTGTAGGTACCGTACACCATACTAAATTATGTTAAACAAAAGTTTCTGGCTAGTGCCAGTGGCGTACAACAGGGGCAAGTGAGAGGTTGATCCCTCCTAAATTCTACGCCACTAGCGGAATTGTCATTTTAGCACAATTTTTCGATTCTCCAATACTTTCTGTGTAAAAAACATATTCTTTCTTCGTAACGATAAAGTCACTATTTTTCGAGATATTTAAAGTTAAACATAAGCTGCACCTTGGGATTTTTTCAAAATTTGCTCACAAAAATCTGAAAAAATTCAGTAAAATAAAGGAAAAAATTAGCTACATAATAACTAAGTAACTTTGTTCTCTAACTCATTTTGGTTTGGCAGGAAAAATTATTGAAAATTAATATTTTTTACATTTCAATTTTTTATTTTCAATAATTTTTCCTGCCAAACCAGAATGAGTTAGAGAAAAAAGTTACTTAGTTATTATGTAGCTAATTTTTTTCTCTATTTTACTGAATTTTTTCAGATTTTTTTGAGCAAATTTTAAAAAAATCTTAAGGGTGCGTCTTATGTTTAACTTTAAATATCTCAAAAAATAGTGACTTTATCGTTACGAAGGAAGAGTATGTTTTTTACACAGAAAGTACTGGAGAATCGAAAAATTGTGCTAAAATGACAATTCCGCCAGTGGCGTAGAATTTAGAAAGGATCAACCTCTCACTTGCCCCTGTTGTACGCCACTGGCACTAGCCAGAAACTTTTGTTTAACATAATTTAGTATGGTGTACGGTACCTACACTTTCTGCCAAGTATGATAAGGATACGTCAAATAGTTTTTAAGTACTGGGCAAAAATCCTTTTTAAATTTTTAAATAAAACACCCTGTAGCTCAGTAAGGAGCCACATTTTATCTAAGTGTTTTGGGTCAAATCTTCATATTCTGAGCCCAGGATACTCCAGTTAAAATATTTCCAATTAATTACAAATCACCCTGTATATGTATTTTACTCTATATATTAGTTTGTCATGGTACAGCTCCAAGTGTATTAAAATATTCACTAAATTGATTTCTTATGTTTTGTGAAGTTACACTTGCTCGATTGTTAGTAGAATAATTTACTTGCATTTGATTTAAATTACGGGTAGTCTAATTTTCAACAATATTTACATAATCTGCGTTATTTTTCATAATTAAGAAATTGTGTAAAACACAAGTAGCCAGAACTATATTTTCAACTTTTTCAGGATTTAAATTAATTGTTCCTAATAATATACGAAATCTGTTTGCTAAAATTCCGAATGTGTTTTCAATTGTTCTCCTAGCTCTAGAATTTTGAATTGTTATTTAAACTCTGTATAAAAATATTAAAATTTTTCGAACATTCGAGAAAAACACAAAATGAGGCATAGAAGTTATAAGTTATAACAATAATTAGCGCTAATTTTGAATTGTATGAATTTGAGAATTTTGTTGCATTTGTGGTATGTGTTGCCATCTATTGTATAATTTAAAATATGTTGGGTGAAACATCTAACCTTGACTATCTTCCCGTTAAAACATTTTATTAATTTAAAAATTAATTCGAAAAATTAAATTCGAAAAATTTTAATATTTTTATACAGAGTTTAAATAACAATTCAAAATTTTATTTTATTATTTATTTATTATTTTATTTATTATTAATAGACTCTCTAGAGCTAAGAGAACAATTGAAAACACATTCGGAATGTTGGGTGAAACATCTAACCTTGACTATCTTTCCGTTAAAACATTTTACAATATATCGTCTAGTCGTGAAAGTTTTAATTTACATATGTATATATATATATATATATATATATATATATATATATATATATATATGTATATATATATTGCTACACTCAAAACCGATTTGAGTGCAGCGAAGGGAGTAAAAGGAACTCCCCGGTGCCGCGGCCGGCTCACGTCGCAATGGGTCGGGGTCCCACAAAATTAAACGCGAAATAATGAGCGGTAAAAAAAAAAAGAATAATAAAAGAAATTGAATAGGGCGCCAATAAGTTTATAACGCGTTCCGGGAACTAAACTTATAAACTGTTGCGTTCCTGCTATGATCTTACAAGATGACGCTCGCAGCGGACAAACACACAACAACAAAAATAAAAGAAAACACAGGTTACTACTTTGCTTTGAAAATACTACCTTCGGTAGCGTTTATTTAGAGATTTCAAACTTATCGACAAAATAACAAGTAACTAATTGTTGATGTACAAAATAACCAAATATTTACGTTTGTGTTGACGTCATACGACGTCACGTATGAACTCTTCAGATCAACCAGAAATTTTGCTAAACTCGAACAATCGCGCATGCGAGGTGTCACAAACACGGCGATAAATAAATACACAATTAAATAGGTATAGATTTTGCTGCGATAAGTATTAATACATGAAATAATGTCCCTATCGGAGAATATTAGCGCTAAATTCTGTACATAGATGGCTAGCAAGATCTATCCTCGCCTTCAGCACTTCGCATGAAGTATAGGGCACGTGCTTAACGTCAAAAATTTGACAACAACAAATCATTAAATTTAAGAATGGCGTTTTTACTAGACAATCAAAGTATTCCGAAAATTTCCGGCGTCTGAATTTACACGAGGTAAGTACACTAATATTTAAATAGTAAAATATACTACTAACGTTTTATTGCCTTAAGAACAATTCGAATATAAATATAGGTTATATTCGACCGGCAAATTGATAACAATATTCAAAACAAATTATACCAATAAATATGAAATCTATATAAAATTAATAACAATATTCAAAACAATTATACCAATAAATGTGAAATCTATATACGATTTGGAATTATTAAAACAGTCAAAAAAATGCCACAAACACTACGCCGAGATACAGTTTATAAAGCAAAACAAATCAAAACAAATCGCAATCGCACGCCAGGTAAGCGTATAGAAAATTTATCTTTAAGGAAAATGTTCTTGAATATCCTGTTCAATTTGAAGACTGATCGACGAACGAATAATCAAACTCGATGGAGGATCGAGAATGTTTCGGAAAGTTCAAAAAAAATAATGGCGCGAAAATTACACTCCGAATTTTAATGGTCAGAGGGGGGAATACGTCACACACGAATATGGACATAAGAAACACGTTACAAAACAGATACGGAACGAACTCACAAGATGGTCCCAGCGGGCTCTGACCCGTTGCTGGATGAACGATTTGCCGGGCGTGGCAGCTGGTATGATACGTCCAAGAGAAAATTGGAGCGCTGTCGCGAAGCTGAGAGTCCCGGTGAAACGACAGGAGATTTCCTCGGCGTTTGGAGAGCGTAGAAAGGATTTCGGGGTGAAAATGGCTTCCACCGTCAAAAACCGCAACAAATGCGAACTAAAACGCAGCACATACAAAACTGATTCACAATTACACCAATGCACTACGTTCTACAACTGACTGATCGCGGAGCAGTTTAAAATCCTGGTTTCCCAGCTATTCAAGACAAAGTGAACAATTAAACCGACCACGAGGCGAAAAACCTTTTTCAACAAAAACTATCTACGTCTATACTCTGACACAGCTACAACTCAAGTCCCAGTTCGTCAAAAATTTCCGGAAATCGGACGATTTTTCAAAAACCAATGACAGAACCGAAAATTGGTAGGTACGCCCACTTTTTCAAAAATTAAACTAAGATTAACATAAAATGCCATTTAAATTGCTGATTATTATATTAAAATAGATCAAATATTAGTTTACAATTAAATATAATGGAACGCGAATTTAAATTAAATAAATAAAATAATAAATAAATAATTACAATAAACAAAATTCTAAATTTAAACAATAGGTGGCGTTACTGGTACGAAAATTGAATAAAACAAATTAAATGTCAAAACGCAAGTAAACAAAACCACGTGACCACTATCTAACCGCGAAAAAATATCAGAATCCAAATGACACACTTCGTTTTAAAAATAGGTAAGTACACAAACATAAATAAGGAAATATGAGTGGAATTCATCACATGATTTAATTTTTAGGAATGAAAGAAATTCGCAAGGGTACAAGTGAGGTTAGATTACAAATATATGAGAGGATTTGAGGTATAAAGGACGATTTGGGATAACAGGAAAATTAAGCATGTAACAAATTCCCCCCTCACTTCCTTGTGAAATACTTTCACAGAAATATTTCACACATGCACATGCAACACAAATGCAAAAAAAATAAAACAAAAAAAAAATAATTTCCAAAATCTAAAGTCAACAGACGAAAATTGCCAGAAGGTCGTTATAATGGATTCGAAATCGACAATAATAAAAAAAAAATCGTTCGCTAAATCGTCAACAACAGATTAACTTGCATCGTCATCTTCCTCGTCTTTCACAATTCCAGGTCGTAAGTCTTTTACGTGCCAGATTCCACAATGTGTACCAGTAGTATCTGCTAGTTCATATGTCACACGTGACAGCTTCTTGACGATGCGGAAGGGCCCAATATATTTCGGCGCGAGTTTGCTGGCGAAGTAATCAGCGGCTTTGGACAGCTGAAAATTACGGCGCCACACATCCTGTCCGACGACATACTCAACTGGCCGGCGACGTAAATTATAATGAGTGCTGGCACGGGTGTACGCATGGTCCAGCTGTTTGCGTACAGTGTCGAAGACTTTTTTGAATCCGGCAGGGCGGGTATCGATAGCAGCTCGATCAAACACCATGCGGCCGTCTGGTTGTAGTGCCTCGTCCGAATACTCTTCGCCGGAGAGCACTTGCTCTCTCCCAAAGTTTACAAAGAACGGGGTATAGCCAGTGACATCGTGTACTGCGGTACGAATAGCACACGTGACTGCGGGAAGGTGTATATCCCACGTACGGTGGTCTTCACGGACGTACGATGCCAGCATCGTTTTGATCACTCGATTTACTCGTTCTGTCGGGTTATTTTGCGGATGATACAACGCGTTGTACAACAGCTTTACGTGGTACTTGTCGCATAGCTCACGGAACTCTCCACTTCGGAATTGTACGCCATTGTCGCATATCAGATATTGTGGTACGCCGAACATCAGGAACAAACTTTCCTCCACATGATGGACTACAGTTTTTGCTTTCGCTGCCCGCATCGGAAACGTAAGTACGAATTTGCTGTAATAATCGCATATTACCAAGATGTACTGATGTTGATTTCTTGTTCGTGGTAGAGGTCCGACAATATCGATGCTCGCTAGTTGGAACGGGCGATAGTCACGAGGGCGAGTGCCCATCATTCCTGGTGGTGCTCGTTGAACAGCCTTATGTTCTATGCAGACAACGCAGCGATGTACATAGCGAGTGACATCGGCTCGCATCTTGGGCCAGTAATAGCGTTGCTGCAGTCGCCGATATGTCTTTGTGATGCCCGTATGCCCAGCTGTCGCTTGTTCATGTGCTGCTGATAGCAGCACGGTACGTTCATTCTTCGGCACCACTTGCTTCCAGTTATCCGGTTCGTCGGCTAGTTCTGGATGGCTATGCGTGGCATGTTGCCATAGTTTGCCATTGTGAATCCGCCACTGTGGATATTTGGCCGGCTTGGCGAGAACACGTTGCTGCATAGCTGTGTACCATTTGTCGGTGTTCTCCGGCAGCTCGGCTTCAACATTTACCACATCAACGACTGGCACAGTTCGCGAAAGGCAATCCGGTACAGCGTGATCCTTGCCTTTGCGATGCGTAATCTCAAAGTCGTATTGTTGGAGTTTCACCGCCCAACGACACAATCTTCCCGACGAGTCTTTGAGATTACTAAGCCATACTAGGCTATGGTGGTCTGTAATCACCCGGAACCTGGTGCCTTCCAAATACGGACGCAGCTTCTGCAATGCCCATACGACGGCGAGACATTCACGCTCCGTGGTGGAATAATTTCTCTCGGGTTTGGTGAGCGATCGGCTCAGAAAACAGATGACGTGTTCTCCGTCGTCTTGCTCCTGCGACAACACAGCTCCGATGCCAAACGCACTCGCGTCCGTTTGCACGACAAATGGACGACTGAAGTCTGGGCAAGCGAGAATCGGGGCGGCTACCAGATGCTCCCGGAGTACTCGGAAAGATTCTTCTGCGGCTGGCGTCCATTCCCATTTCTTACGTTTACGTAAGAGATCGGTGAGTGGAGCGCCGATCGTCGCAAAGTCCTTGATGAAACGGCGATACCACGACACCATTCCGAGGAAGCTGCGAATAGCTGACACGTTCTCCGGCGTTGGAATATCCAGAATGGCTGAGACTTTCTCCGGATCTACACGAAGGCCTTGGCTGTCCACAACATAGCCTAAGTATCGTAGTTCCGGTCGACAAAACTGGCATTTTTCGCGACTAAGCGTTAGTCCAGCAGCTCGAACTCGTTCGAATATGGCGGTGAGTATTTTGATATGTTGCTCGAACGACTCTGAAATTATAATTATATCATCTAGATATACGAACACATGCGGCTCGAGTTCAGGACCAAGAACGCTGTCGATGAGTCTCTGCCAGGTGGCGGGCGCATTCGAGAGTCCAAACGGCAATCGCTTAAACTGGAAAAGTCCTCGTCCCGGTATTGTAAAAGCTGTAAACTCTCGACTATCCGGTGCTACGGGAACTTGCCAGTACGCAGACTTGATATCCATGGAGCTGAGATATTTAGCTCCCCGAAGTCGATCCAATATCGCTGATACAAAAGGTAGTGGATATGCGTCCTTTTTAGTTACCTTATTTAACTGTCGGTAATCGACGCAGAAACGATATTCACCATCTTTCTTGGGCACCATTAGGATGGGCGATGACCATGCACTCGAAGACCGCTCGATTATGTCTTCCGCTAGCATCTTATCCAGCTCGACATCTATGTGCCTCTGCATGACGGGCGAGACAGGGTAGTATCTCTGTTTGATCGGTACAGAGTCTGTTTCGATCCGATGGCTGACGCCAATAGCGCAGCCAAGAGCGTCCGGCATGAGTGCCCATTGTTGCTGCAGCATCGTGTCCAGTTGCTGCTGTTGTCGAGATGTTAGCGACGTGGGTCCAACGGCAACTGTGTTGATGGCGACGTCGCTCTCAGCGGAGAAATGCCATTCTCGCCGATTCAAGTCGGGCACAATGTTCATTGCTCGCCAAAAGTCGATGCCCAAAATGGCTACATGCGTGATAGCGGGCGCTACAATGAAACGGATCAGCCTGGTGCGTTTCATTAGCGTGACAGGTATTGTCACAGTACCGAGGCTGGGACATGTTTGCCCATTGGCGACTGTGCACGCTGGTTGTTGTCGGTGGTCAATCTCCAGCTGCAAATGGCGAAGCAGGTACCAACCAGGTCCTCCCAATATAGAGTGCGAGGCTCCGGAATCTAGCAAACCTAGAAACGATTGCCCCAAAACCTGCACCTCTATAAATGGTCTCTGGTCTTCGCCAAGTGTTGCCAAGATGTAGTTCAGAACGGCGACTGTATTGGCTGTCTGAAGATCGGTCGTGGGAATCGTTGTAGGCGGAGAGTCTTGACGACCATTCAAGGTCCCGCCCTTGCGTTTCCCGAACACCTAGTGCAGGTGTGGGTCGTGACGTTGGGTTGCCCACAGCGAAAACAGTGCCGGCGCTTGGGTTCACGGCAGTCAACCGATCGGTGTCCCGGTTGTTGACAATTCCAACACGTGAACCGATTAGATGGTTCGACAGCATCCACGTACGCTTGGTTCTCGACCTCCATGGCGGCTAACCGAGAAGTAGTCGCTGGTCGCCTGTAGGCCAAGTCGGGTTCTAACGACTGATCGACCGCTGGCGGAGCACGAAACTGTCGAGTGCGGAGGCTAATGTCCTCCAGTTGTCGGCACACGCAGTCCAATTCATCTACCGATTCTACTGTCCTCAAACCTAAAGCGGCTTGCAAGTAGGGCAGCAGGTTACGTCGTATATACATTATACGTTCGCGTTCGTTGGGTCGATGCGTAAGACGATTAAAAAGAGCTTCGACATTGGCAATATAAATAGTAACTTTCTCGTCACGGCCCTGCGTTCAATTGCGGATTTCATCCCACAAATGGAAGTCGTAATCGCAGGGAAGGAACGCTTCTCGCAGCTGATGGACTAAATCGTCCCAGTCAGGTAGCGTGCCCCTTTTTGTTCGAAACCAGGTCAGCGCGCTTCCTTTGAATAAGTCGGCGGCTGCGTCGAAAAGTTGACGTTTCGATACATTTCTGGATCGACGAAGCTCCTCCACGCGTTCTAAAAAGCTGGATAATCCTGTGGAACCATCATAGCTGACGTTCCATTTGTAGATATGACTGTCATGGCTAGTTCGACGTTGTGGTTCGGATAGCGACAGCGACAATGACTCAAATGCTTGTGCCATTCGTGCTTCGAAGCTAGCATGGGGTTGTGCATGAGGACTGGACGTAAGGACTGGTGGTAAGTTTTCCTCCAACTCTAGCTCTTCGGGTTCATTTAATGATGCTTCATGTACTTTAAGCAATGCAGCGGATGCAGCGGTAGCATATTTAATTTGCAGATCGTTTACCAACTTCGTGCTTCTATCTGTTAGGCTCTGGATATTCTTGCCCTGTTCGTCGTCTGTAGCTACAATACGTCCAAGGCGTTGCCGTACGTGGGTTAGTCGCGTACTTATTCGCTCGTGATCGTTCTGGCAGTTTGTTGCGTCAAACTGATTGACTGCCTCTTCTAACTGATCGATCTTCCGTTTGCAGATATCCAGTTCGACAGTAGCCAGGAAAACTGACGTGGATTCGACAAATGGTGTGTTGTTACGCAGGCATTCACGTAACTGTCTACGCATTTGCGCCACTGTGCCGTCTGGTACAATGCCCCGACATACGAGTTCGTAGTGTAGCTCGTCGCCTAGTAAACGTTTAGACTCCATTTTCACGAAGAATGGAGAAAAAAAAAATAAAACTAAATAACCAAGAAAAATTATACTAACTACCACTAATACTAATAAAGAAAAGAACTACAACTACTAAAAAAAAATTAAAACTAATAAAGATAAAAAAAAACTAATAGAAAAAAAAAGTACTAACTACTAAATTACTTAATTAAAAAAAAAATCCTATCCTAAATTTTTCTACTCCCAAACAAAATAGATACAAACTCTAATTTATAAAGCAAAATATATGCATGCATAAAAAAAGAAGTAAAGTAAAGAAGATAGACTAACTACACTATTTTTACAAAGAAAATACACAAATTTACTACTGCGTCAAATACACATAACAACTTAGCACGTTGAAGCGCTAATTTGTTAAAATCGTGCCCCACAGATTGGGATGCCACTTTGCTACACTCAAAACCGATTTGAGTGCAGCGAAGGGAGTAAAAGGAACTCCCCGGTGCCGCGGCCGGCTCACGTCGCAATGGGTCGGGGTCCCACAAAATTAAACGCGAAATAATGAGCGGTAAAAAAAAAGAATAATAAAAGAAATTGAATAGGGCGCCAATAAGTTTATAACGCGTTCCGGGAACTAAACTTATAAACTGTTGCGTTCCTGCTATGATCTTACAAGATGACGCTCGCAGCGGACAAACACACAACAACAAAAATAAAAGAAAACACAGGTTACTACTTTGCTTTGAAAATACTACCTTCGGTAGCGTTTATTTAGAGATTTCAAACTTATCGACAAAATAACAAGTAACTAATTGTTGATGTACAAAATAACCAAATATTTATTTGTGTTGACGTCATACGACGTCACGTATGAACTCTTCAGAACAACCAGAAATTTTGCTAAACTCGAACAATCGCGCATGCGAGGTGTCACAAACACGGCGATAAATAAATACACAATTAAATAGGTATAGATTTTGCTGCGATAAGTATTAATACATGAAATAATGTCCCTATCGGAGAATATTAGCGCTAAATTCTGTACATAGATGGCTAGCAAGATCTATCCTCGCCTTCAGCACTTCGCATGAAGTATAGGGCACGTGCTTAACGTCAAAAATTTGACAACAACAAATCATTAAATTTAAGAATGGCGTTTTTACTAGACAATCAAAGTATTCCGAAAATTTCCGGCGTCTGAATTTACACGAGGTAAGTACACTAATATTTAAATAGTAAAATATACTACTAACGTTTTATTGCCTTAAGAACAATTCGAATATAAATATAGGTTATATTCGACCGGCAAATTGATAACAATATTCAAAACAAATTATACCAATAAATATGAAATCTATATAAAATTAATAACAATATTCAAAACAATTATACCAATAAATGTGAAATCTATATACGATTTGGAATTATTAAAACAGTCAAAAAAATGCCACAAATACTACGCCGAGATACAGTTTATAAAGCAAAACAAATCAAAACAAATCGCAATCGCACGCCAGGTAAGCGTATCGAAAATTTATCTTTAAGGAAAATGTTCTTGAATATCCTGTTCTATTTGTAGACTGATCGACGAACGAATAATCAAACTCGATGGAGGATCGAGAATGTTTCGGAAAGTTCAAAAAAAATAATGGCGCGAAAATTACACTCCGAATTTTAATGGTCAGAGGGGGGTAATACGTCACACACGAATATGGACAATAAGAAACACGTTACAAAACAGATACGGAACGAACTCACAAGATGGTCCCAGCGGGCTCTGACCCGTTGCTGGATGAACGATTTGCCGGGCGTGGCAGCTGGTATGATACGTCCAAGAGAAAATTGGAGCGCTGTCGCGAAGCTGAGAGTCCCGGTGAAACGACAGGAGATTTTCTCGGCGTTTGGAAAGCGTAGAAAGGATTTCGGGGTGAAAATGGCTTCCACCGTCAAAAACCGCAACAAATGCGAACTAAAACGCAGCACATACAAAACTGATTCACAATTACACCAATGCACTACGTTCTACAACTGACTGATCGCGGAGCAGTTTAAAATCCTGGTTTCCCAGCTATTCAAGACAAAGTGAACAATTAAACCGACCACGAGGCGAAAAACCTTTTTCAACAAAAACTATCTACGTCTATACTCTGACACAGCTACAACTCAAGTCCCAGTTCGTCAAAAATTTCCGGAAATCGGACGATTTTTCAAAAACCAATGACAGAACCGAAAATTGGTAGGTACGCCCACTTTTTCAAAAATTAAACTAAGATTAACATAAAATGCCATTTAAATTGCTGATTATTATATTAAAATAGATCAAATATTAGTTTACAATTAAATATAATGGAACGCGAATTTAAATTAAATAAATAAAATAATAAATAAATAATTACAATAAACAAAATTCTAAATTTAAACAATAGGTGGCGTTACTGGTACGAAAATTGAATAAAACAAATTAAATGTCAAAACGCAAGTAAACAAAACCACGTGACCACTATCTAACCGCGAAAAAATATCAGAATCCAAATGACACACTTCGTTTTAAAAATAGGTAAGTACACAAACATAAATAAGGAAATATGAGTGGAATTCATCACATGATTTAATTTTTAGGAATGAAAGAAATTCGCAAGGGTACAAGTGAGGTTAGATTACAAATATATGAGAGGATTTGAGGTATAAAGGACGATTTGGGATAACAGGAAAATTAAGCATGTAACAATATATATATATATATATATATATATATATATATATATATATTAGACTGTGCCAAAAAAAAAAAAATTTTTTATTTTTTGCTCTTCTTTTAGTATATGTTACAATACATAAAAACATGGCAGTATGCCGGATTTGAGCCAAATCGGTTAACATTTAGAGGTCGCTCAAGTCGAAAACGTGTTATCATTTTCGACAAATTATCGATTATGGCGACTTTTTAATATTTATTCACGTCTATTTATTATTTATGCAATAAATCATGTTTTAGTATTTGAAAACAGTATTAGAAAGATTGCTGAACGATTGAAGTCAACGTCGGTTGAGTATTACGGAAGTACCGTAACTATTTGCTTGGCTATTTGAGCTAAAATTTTAGTTTTTTTATAATAATAGCTGAAACAACTATACTTTCATGCATCCTTATCATTCATTTAATGTTTTTCAGTTTATACATGTTATATAAATTGTTTTTAATGTACATGTTCTTAATTGAAACCAACATATATCTACCAAAAAATAATTATTTACATTACTTGAGAAATCGCACCTATGCTTTTCCGAGGTAAAACTAAAAATAATAATAATTAATTGTAAATTGATATTCAATTAGTGAATTAAACTTTATTACATACAGTGTAATATATGCTTTTTAAGCTTCCCGTATCCGACATGGGTATAATATACCCTTGTCTGTATTACGCGGTGCCGTTCGATGTCGGCTTGTCGAAGGCTAAGCAACATAAGTCAATAGTTCTAAATTATATTGGAGGAATCAGATGATTTTGTTTATTTAATTAATATAATTAGTGATTTTAAAACATTTTAATGAGCTAATTTGAAGTTTCATTTATTCAACATCTTTTGTTAATAGTCCATAATAATATTTACAAATTCGATTTAGCAGAACTTTGTTTCAGCCTTCTATATTCGCTTACAATTTTTAGCAAATATTGCTTTTGTTCTTCATTTTTTGTGAGTGAAGAATTGAATCGTGTGAGTTGAAAATGAGCAAATTGCTCTTGCAGCTCTTAGAAAATTTGGAAACCATTTATGGTACCTTTCTGATAAAATCATTGGTCTAGCATTTTTCGATTCCAATGTACTTCCAAAATAAAACAAAAAATGGTTACAGATTTAAAGGAGAATATTAATTTTAACGAACCAGTAAACCGAGTAGTGATAGATACGAGTTCGAATGCAATCTTAGATTATTGGAAGACACGTAATTTCGAAGAGTTAGTATCACAACATACACAAAAACTGTTCTAGAGATTTCAGATTAATTGTGATTTTCTTGACGATGATCCAGTATCATGGGAATCAAATGATAATTACAGAAAAGCTAAATATTTGTTTTCGCATTTGCGCGTTATCAACGATGCATCAGAAAGAGGAGTAGCATTGATCACACAATTCAATTCTTTACTCAAAAAAAATGAAGAACAAAAGCAATATTTGCTAAAAATTGTAAGCGAACATAGAAGGCTGAAACCAAGTTCCGCTAAATCGAATTTGTAAATATTATTATGGACTATTAACAAAAGATGTTGAATAAATAAAACTTTATATTAGCTCATTAAAATGTTTTAAAATTACTAATTATATTAATTAAATAAACAAAAACATCTGATTCCTCCAATATAATTTAGAACTATCGACTTATGTTGCTTAGCCTTCGACAAGCCGACATCGAACGGGACCGCGTAATACAGACAAGGGTATATTATACCCATGTTGGATACGGGAAACTTAAAAAGCATATATTACACTGTCTGTAATGAAGTTCAATTAACTAATTGAATATCAATTCACAATTAATTATTATTATTTTTAGTTTTACTTCGGAAAAGCATAAGTGCGATTTCTCATGTAATGTAAATAATTATTTTTTGGTAGATATATGTTGGTTTTAATTAAGAACATGTACATTAAAAACAATTTATATAACATGTACAAACTGAAAAACATTAAATGAATGATAAGGATGCATGAAAGTATAATTGTTTCAGCTATTATTATAAAAAAACTGAAATTTTAGCTCAGATAGCCAAGCAAATAGTTACGGTACTTCCGTAATACTCAACCGACGTTGACTTCAATCGTTCAGCAATCTTTCTAATACTGTTTTCAAATACTAAAACATGATTTATTGCATAAATAATAAATAGACGTGAATAAATATTAAAAAGTATCCATAATCAATAATTTGTCGAAAACGATAACACGTTTGCGACTTGAGCGACCTCTAAATGTTAACCGATTTGGCTCAAATCCGGCATACTGCCATGTTTTTATGTATTGTAACATATACTAAAAGAAGAGCGAGAAATAAAAAAAAATTTTTTTTTTGGCACAGTCTAATATATATATATAAGTACAGCTTGCATTATTTTTAACGATACAAAATTAATAGTAACATCAAAATATTAACTGAAGAAAGAGATTTTTTCTCTATTTTACTAAATTTTTTCAGATTTTTTTTAGCAAATTTTGAAAAAATCCCAAGGGTGCAGCTTATGTTTAACTTTAAATATCTCGAAAAACAGTGACTTTATCGTTACAAAGGAAGAGTATGTTTTTTACACAGCTAGTATTGGAGAATCGAAAAATTGTGCTAAAATGACAATTCCGCCAGTGGCGTAGAATTTAGGAAGGATCAACCTCTCACTTGCCCCTGTTGTACGCCACTGACAGTAGCCAGAAACTTTTATTTAACATAATTTAGTATGGTGTACGGTACCTACATTTCCTGCCAAGTATGATAAGGATACGTCAAATAGTTTTAAAGTACTGGGCAAAAATCGTTTTTAAATTTTTATATAAAACACCCTGTAGCTCAGTAAGGAGCCACATTTTATCTCAGTGATTTGCATTAAATCTTTATATTCTGAGCCCAGGATACTCCAGTTAAAATTAGGAATAGTTATTCTGTTACATCCTGTATATATTACCATAGCAATAACAACATATTTTGACATTTAGTTTATGTTACATCAGTTTTATTATTAATTTGTCATTTTGATCATACATTCTTTATAACTTAGGTATGTCTCAAGGTCTTGTATGTTAAATTTCAAGATTTTTAGTTTATTAGTTTTTGAGTTATAAGCTATTGAACTCAATAAACAAAAAATACCATTTTATATTTATATTTATATTAAAGATGCAGTGATAATTTATATTAATTTTGCATGAAATAAACGAAGACACATTTTTTTAATGTTTGTTGCAATAATAATTTAAATAAAATAAAATGTACATATTTTATAATTAAAATGAGATAGACAAAATTAATTTACAATATTTTTATTTCACGGCACAGACAAACATAAAATAAATAACAAAAATTGTCTATCTGATTTTGTTTATATGAACAGACTCATTAACAACAATCTGCTTAAGTGATAATACTTAATTACACTTTCTTTTTCGTATATATATATATATATATATAAACAAAATCATATATTCATTATACAAGTTTTGTTCTACATATTGATTGCCTTGTCAAAATTTCAAAATGAAATATTTGGTATTACTATTATTTGTAAATGTAATGTTTGTTGAAATTTCAAGTTGGTTTATGACACCTTTTATACTAAATAAACCAGGTAAGACCAAATTTTCTCTTTTTAAATTTTAGTTTTAATTTAATAATATTTTCTCAGAAACTACCATAGATTTGGTGGGAACTACCACATTAAGAAATAAAAAATTTTTTACTCAAAATTGTACAATATTTAAATCAATTTTGGAAATAAATAAATATGAACTTACTTGGAAACTTAAACAATATTTTTATTATTTTTTTGTTTTTCGTTTAAACTGTCTAGTAGTTTTGCTGAACAAATTTGAAAAAACTTTATATAAAATGTATCAGATCTTGCTGATACAAAAACGTTATTTCTTTAAAATCCTGCTGTGTTTTTGTATTGTATATGAAAGTGTTTCAACGAAAAATATAAGAAAATCTTTACTCTCGTTCAGTTTACGTGTTTTCAATACACAAAACGCCATTTGCGCGAAATAATATGCCACAAAAATATAAACATTTTTATAAAAACATTTCGACTTTATATTTGATTTCAAGTATCTTATAGATCAGTGCTTTTCAAACTCATTGATATAATGGCTCCGCTATAAAAATTAAAATATTTTGCGGGTCTCTAAACAAGAAAAAAATATAATACAAGCATATACTAGTGTTGTATAATATTTATTGTATTTATATACAAGTTATTTTAATATTTTTTTGCATATAAATATAACTATATCATACATATATATTTGATGAATTATCAAAATTCCAAAAATAAGTAATCTTAAAAAAAATTGAGATTTGGTTTCACTATTTTGCGGTCTTTCTCAATAAGTATTGCGGCCCCTGAAGGACCCATGGCCAACAGTTTGAGAAGTACTGTTATAAATCATTTTGCATCATAAAGAATACTATAGTTTGTATTTAAATAATATAAAAAAACTGTGAAGAAAATATTTTTATTTCTTCAGTTTAGAAAATATACAATGTGTTATAATTTATTTTTGAATTAATAAAAAAAATCAATTAATTTCTAAAAATGTATTAAAAATAATTGTATAAAAATGAAGGCATCACTTTCTACTTGTATTTAATGATAAATTTGTAAGATTTCTCATTATTTTAAAGCATAAGAATAAATAATTTTTCTTGAGATTTTCATTGCATTAAAAGCATTTTTTAATTGCATGTGTTTGTAGTTTTACTTTATTTTTAATTATACACTACGTAACTTCAAATTAAAGTAGATCTCCTTAATTTAACACAGTTCGTAAAAAAGGCATTTCTTTATTCACCAACATAGTAGCTATACATAATTTTCAATAAAACTCGAAATTAAAACCTGATATTCATATTATGCAAAAAAATTATATATTATTATTTATTAGAAATAAGAAGTGCTTTGTATAAAAATAAAATACTTATTAATGCTTGAATTTTTATTTGTAGCATATGAAGTTTCGTCCGAGTGCTTAGAATGACATGATAAGTCATTTTGCGATAGCGTACTATGTGGTAACATAAAGTCTTGTAGTTTTGGATATGATTTAATTTTAAGAAATCCTAACAAATGTATTTGCTGCAATTATTGTAGAGCTACTAGTAAGAAGAATTTATCTTTCTTTATAATAATTTTTATTAATTTCCTTATAATTTGTTTTAGTTTGGTAAGCCGATGTTGGAAAATAAAACACCCATTAATACCCATTTTTAGAATAAGGAATAAAATAACACGTTCGTATTTAGATATAGTTAACTGTAGAAATAAATGTTTGATATAATAAAAACTGATTTTTTTTTTAATTTAGTAATAATTATAAATAAAACAACAAAAATTCAAAAATTACAAAAGAATTATTTGACCCCATTGGTAAGAATAGTGTTAATTTATTTAAAAATATATATTAATAAAGTATTTTAATTGATACGCAATCAAACACATCTGAGTTTATCTGATTTATATTGTATGTATAGTTATAAACAAATTAAAACTTAAAATAAATATAATTAATAAAATTATATAAATCTGTAATAAAATTATGTTTCAAATAAAAAACAAATACAACAATTAAATTACTTTTATTATACCTGATGTCTTATTTAACTGTGCCAGTACTATACAAAATTTCAAATATTATAATGATGCAATATTAGTTTTGAAATTTCATATATGTTAACGTTATAATGTCAATAATTATAATAATTTTAAGATGGTTCGGCCATGTTGAGCGAATGTCTAATGAACTTTTGGTTAAAAAGATGTATTTGAATGATTTTGATGGTATTCGTTTGCGTGGACGTCCGATGAGTAGCTGGAATGATATGATTGAGAGTGTTTTGCGTGAGCAAAAGTTTCCAAGTAGTAGGAATAGAAGAGCATGTATGAGAGGAATTATGAATGTGGATGAAGCGAAAGTTGCTTGTTTGGATAGGAATGTTTGGAGGCGACTGATTTCGGAATGATGAAAAGAGTTTGTGCCACACCCTTTTGGGTACATGGCGTGATTGTGTATGTATGTATGTATAATAATTTTATTTCCGTTAAACCGATACAAATGGTATGGAAAAAAGTCAACAAGAAAATATATATATATATATATATATATATATATATATATATATATATATATATATATATATATATATATATGTACATGATAATAATGATACAATAATAATAATATAGTTTTCATTTCCATATAAACCACATGGTATAGGAAAAGTCAATTAGAAAAAAAAATACATAAAAAATAAAGTGAGTAAGACTTGCATTAGAATTATAACACATTATAATAAATACATTATAATATAAATATTGATTTATTTAATTCTAATGGTAATGCAAATTTCAGTGTCGTACTGTTTATTAGTTACAAGAATATTTTTATCAATATTTTAAACTATTAACTTATTTCAAAATTAATATTATGCGTTTTTCGTGAGCATGCGTTAACTATGGTTATGTGTAGTTAACTGCATGTAGTTTGAGATTTTTTCTAAAAATATTCTAAAACATAACAATTTGTAGTGAAATAAATCTTCGATATATTCTTTATTTATTACAATATATTTATATAGAACTTATTGACGTTTTAAGTCATCTTGGTTTACAGGCCCCTTTAGAACTTACGCTGCCGGCATTAAATAAATAAACAATAAAAAGTTCAATTTATAAAAAAAAATGTTTATTTCTACATATTTTAAATTTTTAAATTTTATGTTCAATACAATTAAGAAAATAAAATTAGTTAGCTAGGTATCTTATTGTGAGGAATAACATAATAAAACTGTAAGTATTAAATTTTACATATTATGTAAATATCAAAATATAGGTATGGTTTCGCTGTGTTTACTGCTACAATTTATTAATTTTAAATAAATTAAGTTTTTATCATTGTTACTAATCATATACATAATATTATTTTTTAAAAATTTAACCTTCGGACATACGCGTAATAAACAATCACAATATATAAAAAAAATATCAACTATTACAAAAAATAGTACATATTTAAAATATTAATGACATCTAAAAAAACTAATAAAATTATCTGTATAGAAAGCGGCATAATCGACTCACTTATACAATATTATTCAATAGAAATAAGAAGTGCTTTGAATAAAAATGAAATATTTATTAATTCTTGTATTTTTATGTGTAGCAACTGGAGTTTCGTCTCAGTGCAAAAAAGGACAGGATGAGTCAATTTGCTGGACAGTACGCTGTGCTTACGTAGGGTCTTGTGATCCTGGATATTATTTAATTTTAACAAATCCTAAAAAATGTATTTGCTGCAATTATTGTGAAGCTGATAAAGGTAAAAAGAATTTATCTTTTTTTATAATAATTATTATTAATTTTTTTATAATTTGTTTTAGCTTGAAAACCGATGTTGCATAATAAAACACTATTTTCACCGGACCTTATTAATATCCATTTTTAGAAAATGGAATAAAATAGCACGTTTGCATTTAGATGTAGTTAACTGTAGAAATAAAATAAAAAACAAATGCAATAACTAAATTACTTTTATTATACCTGATGTCTAATTTAAACTGCTCGAGAACTATGAAAAATTTCAAATATTATAATGATGCATTATTCGTTTTGAAAATTCATATATAATATGTTACTATATATTCTAAGCAAAAAATTTAACTTTTATTTAACTCTTTTATTTTTAATTGTAAATATTTTTTAGTATTATTTTCATTAGACTCCTTTTTGTAGATTCTGGTTCTGCACTATTTTTTTTTTATTCACTAATTATTTATATTTCATAATATTTTATTTAAAAATTTATAACTTTTTAAAATTTTAAGTAACTTTCAATGCAAATTTCTGTGTCGTACTGTTTAATAGTTATACAAGAATATTTTCATCAACATTTTAAACTATTAACTTATTTCAAAGTTAATATTATGCGTTTTTCGTGAACATGCGTTAACTATGGTTATGTGCAGTCAACTGTAGTTTGAGATTTTTTCGGGCAAATTGATAACATCATCAAACGTGGTTAACTATGGTTAGTCAACCATCTTTTGATGTATAATAGTGTAGAGATGTTATATTTATCTCTATCTACATTAATATAGTTCCAAACTAAATTGTGCATTTTCTCTGTTTTTTTCGTAAGTTACTATGTAGTTTGGTTTTGTTCATAATCACTAGCTTAGCGCTAAAACATAACACTAATTTCCAGATAAGTATGGTAGTCTGAATGAGGCCTTAACTGATCAGACAGTGTCAAAAACGGAACACAGAAATTGTATAACTGATTACCTTCGTACATCTATTTCAATGTGTAGGAATCTGTATTTGTGTGGTCGGTGTAAATAGTACAGGTGTTAGTGAGTTCGCTGGGTACATATACAGCTATCTATTTGTCTGTTTGTATGTATTTGCGTAAATCATAGCATGAACATCCGTTTCATATCAAAGTATCTAATGCTAGAAACATTTGTGACAAAAGATCTTTACTGATCAATATTAATATTATTTTCTAAGTGTTTAAGAATTAATATACTAACTAGTAAACCCGTGACCCTTAAAGAGTCACGTTTGAAGTCGAAAATAGTAATTAAGATAGAAAAATTTAAACATAATTTTATTTCTAAGACACATTGTATATTCATGAAGGGCGCGCGCACGCGCGTGCCCCATAGAACAATAGGTAAATGTAAAATTTGTAGATAAAATTTTGAGACACATTGCATATTAACTGAATACGCTGTTTTAATATATATAAATAAACTCATGAAACAATTTTAAACTAATTTCTAACTGATTTGAAGAAATGTTTATTTTTCATATATCATAAATTTTGACTGAATCACCAAGATTTAAAATTTTTCGGGTGCTAGACATTTATTTAGTTTTAACTTAGTAAAAATTCTTTCAGAACTCGTTAGATTAAAATAAAAAAGCTTTAAGATTACAGTTTACATATATCAGCATCATGAAAAATATACGTAGAGTATATCGTAACGTCAATTTTTAAATAAAATATATACAAAACTCAATTTTGTTTTTTATTTTAATCTATCTTAGTTTGCTTAAACTTTAGCGTATCTTAACCTGTTACCGGCCATAAATTATATTAAAATTAAAAATAAAATTACCAAATCTATTATACTTATCGGAGAATAGAGTGTCAAATATGGATATTAGCGTCTGCGCAGTTAAAGCATACGATTTAACAAGGTGAATGATGAATACCGATGCTGGTTGTCTGTCAGATGATCCGACGTCAAGGTGCCGGCCGTGGCCATCGGGGACGTTATTACTACTTTGGCTGCAAGGAAAAAGTAGTATAGCGTTTGGTACGGTGTAACATTTTCAAAAAAAAAAAAAAAAATTGTATAGAAATCCTTCATATAGCCTGTAGATGACGAATCTGAACTTAGTTTATGTGGGTGTATGGATGTGCGTCGTCAGCTCGCTCGCTCGCTCGCTCGGTCGTAAGTCAAAATTTTGTGGCCGCAACTCCTCCTAGACGGTTCAACCGATTTTAATGAAATTTTCAGGATAAATTTGTCTAGTGCCCAAGATGGTCATGTGGTTTTATTTTTTCCAGTGATGCCAATTTTCCGAGAAAAAAATACTAAATTTTTAAAAATTCATATTGGCTACGTTATTTATTCGATTTTGATCAAATTTTCAGAAAAGATTTCCCTAATGCTTCCATTAATTACATAATTTTATTAATATTCAGTGTTGCCAACTTTTCGAGAAAAAAATTACTAAAGTTTTAAAATTTTTATTATGGCCATGTTATTCAACCGATTTTACTCAAAGTTTCACAAAAGATTCTCCTAGTATTCATATAATTTATGTAATTTTAACAAAATACAGTGTTGTCAACTTTCCGAGAAAAAATTTAGTAAAATTTTTAAAAATTTATTTTGACCATTTTATTTAACCGATTTTAATCAAATTTTGATAAAATTTTAACAAAAAAATCACAAATTTTTTTAAAAATTCGTTGTGGCTACATTATTTATTCGATTTTAATCAAATTAATTAACAGTATCTCCTAGTGCCCACATAAAATAAAATATTATTAAAATTCAGTGTTGCCAACTTTCCGAAAAATGTCAAAGTAGTCTATACTTCTAATCTTGTTAATTTCAAGGCGTGGTATTATCTCGCTGCTCTGACACCGATACAATATTACGGAAACGGAGTTGCAAGTAGTGAATTTAGATTGTTAGCTCTACTATGCGAGTATTTCTACATATATGCATAGATATATGTAATACACATAAGGTATAAATAATACAAATGTAATTATAGAAATCGGTCATATATATATAAGTTAAATTTCGTTGTTTATAAGTCGTGTTTTTAAAAAATGTTAATTTTTTAAAAATACAATAATCAAGAGATTTTTATTTGAAATAACACAAAATTTTAATACAGAATTTTTATTTTATAATTATATTTATTAACTTGTTTTGTTAATATTATTTATTATATTTTATTTGAAATTATGTTTTATAACAATAGTTATAATTAAGTATTTATTGTTCGAAGATAAACATCTGACTGAATTGATAAAAAACATAAAAGTTCTATCTAGCGGCAAGCGCGATATATATATATATATATATATATATATATATATATATATATATATATATATGTAATGAGTCTTTACAGAATTACGGTATATGGTATTGATTATTAAAATGCGAACATAATCATTCGATCAATTTATTGTTGCCACCAATATTTCGCCAAGAGTTTTTTGGCTTCTTCAGGGTTGACACTTATAATAAATATAATAAATCATATATTAATTAAATTTTAATTAGTTTATCTTAACAAAAAGAATAACCTAATGTAATTAAAATTGAAATTATTTCACTATATATATACTGTTAAGACCGCAGTGCCATCTGTTGGCCACTAGCGCGTACACATACGCATCACATTTCATTCATTTAATTAGCTTCGTAATTCGCACGCCTACAAGTAAAGAGTTCGTTTCCGACAGTCAACGAGTGAACATCTATCGCTGTGCTGTTCAACAAGAACGCACATTTCAAGTTCATCAGAAAGCATTCGCCGCAAGTATTATTCATATTCTGTGTCGTTCGTACTAAACACACAAGTTTCGCTTCGTTATTCGCACAGACAACGAACGACTTGTCTCGTGATCTCAGTCGAACACGCATGATTTTTATACGCTCGCTTGCAACACGCTACTTGCTATATTAAAATATATTCGCTTTCATCCGCTATTCTACACATATTACGCAGAATTATATCATTTCTATTATTAATTGTGATTAATTGATTGTGAATTACAAGATACCACATTTCCGCATAGTTGACCGAACACGTGTTGGAAATAACCTCAAACATTCAGGAAAGTACAACATATTTTATTCTTTGTGATTTACATGTTATTATTTACAATTACAAACGCTTGTATACCTGTCACGCATAGAATTATTCCAATTTTATGCGCTTGTAATATTATTATCACGCATTTTATGTATTCTGCTTACATCATTGTCGTTTCATTCACATATAACATCCACGCTCGCATTGCTGTGTTTGCAACATTTATTATCAACTTTAGTTGCAGATTCTTTTCTTTATTTGTGCTTTATTAATTGTTCTGGAAGCTTATTCACACTAATTCTCGCTCAACACTCGTTGAAGATTTTGACGATCTATACACATTCACGCATAGCTCCAGACACACACCGCAGAAGCAGTCAGCTTACGTTAATTGAAGTACACGCATCTCGAAAGCTCTCACAGTAACCACACAATCCTAAGCTCAATTGTAAGGTATCTAACCGCAAATTTATTAAGGATCTGTGCTACATTATATAATCGTAAGTCGCTTTTACATTATTCATTATAATCGTGCAGTAATTGTGCTGACACTTGACTTGCTAGCATTTATTTGTTTAATTCAACTCGCCTACCTTCCCGCACTCCTACACCTCAGTTGTGGGCCAACCTCTTTCCTCATTTCTTCCTAGAGCTACCACTTCTTGTGCAAGCCCTATTTATCGCTCGGGTAGGTGAAGATTGTCTCTGATCCTTTATCCATCCTCTTACGTATCATTTAGTTAGTTCTGTTCAGCAAGTTACACACACTTATTTCATATTTACGCCGCAATACAGTCCACTAGCTCGCTACATCACCGCACACACGCCACATCGCCTTTTAAGGAACTCGAGCAACTTGCCCACAAACACAACCAGTGTTTCGTGGTCGCCAAGCCAGCACCGGGTCCCAACATATACATTTTTGTGTCATACTAAAATTTTAAAAGTTTTTATTAATAAAAATTACTAATTTATTCAATATTAATTATTTATATTTGAAATATTCTTATCATATTTCTGTAACGTGTTTAATGGCATTAGCAGTAAATAATAAAACAAGGATAATAAAATACTTCCATATAGTAAAAACTAGAAAAAAATTAAGGGCGTTTGACACAATTCATACTTATGAACAATACCTGTCATAGACACGCCTTTAAATTTTTTTCTGAAAAAATTTAAACACCTGTGCGAAATTTTTTTTGCCAGCATTTTAAGACAGTCGTAGCTAAGTTCTAAAGTCACCTAGCCCGTCATTTAGAAACGTGAGAAAATCTCCTGTATTAGCCCTATTTACTTGTTTCTTTTCGCTGGCCAAAACTGACCACTGTTTGCCGTTTTTGTCTAACACCTTACTGGAGCACTCAATATCGACTATTCACTTCAACACAATACCAGAAGCATTTTTAAAGAATGCATTCAAAATGTAGTTATTTGGTTCATTTGTACAGTGAAATAATATGTTTCAACAGCTACTTGTTCAGTTGACTTGTCACAAAAATAATATTTAACGCAAGTAAATCTTTTAGGTTACAGGTAAATCATTTTTGACAAACTAAATTTTAAATTTTTCATAAAGAAAATTTGATAGATGAATTACATTAAATGCATCTTAAATATTTTTTATATTTGTTGAACAATTAAATTTATTTAGAAAATTTTTTAAATTTTTTTTGCTATGATTTTTCTACAATAATTTATGTAAAATAAATATATTTTTTTTGTAACTTTTATTTATATTATTATAGGTAAGTATAGGTATATGAAAATATGAACTCTTTAACTGTTAAACCACAAAATTTCCTGTAAAAACTATAGATCTCATAAATTTATTATATTATATTATGTTTGAATAGAATATATACCTAAAATACTTTGTATACGCGTATGAACCACTTTACAGTTTTTAAAGCGGCAAAGATTTAAACTAGTAGTCTCTAGTATCAGTTAAATAATATTATTTTTGTAATTTGTTTTTAAATATTTGCGAAATGTTAACGTTATTCATGAATCAAGATTGCAAAGTGGACATCTCTGGACCGGAATATGTTTATAGCTAGAGGCAGTAACAAAGCATAACCCAAGATAGCGGTTTCCAAAGTGGTAAGTTGTGCTGATGGATTACAAGCTAATTTCGAGTGATTCATATTAAATGAATTTTTTTACATTTCAGTAAGTTTTTCTCGCAAACTTGGCAACACTGTATTTTATTAAAATTATATAATTTATGTGGACACTTTGAGGAATTTTTTCTAAAAATTTGATTAAAGCCGGATAAATAATGTAGCCATAATAAATTTTCAAAATGTTTAGTAATTTTTTTTCGAAAAGCTGGCATCACTGGCAAAAATAAAACCACATGACCTTCTTGGACACAAATCAGTTGAACCGTCTAGGAGAAATTGCAATCACAAAATTTTGACCGACGACCGTGCGAGCGAACTAGCTGACGAAGCACACACATACGCCCATATAAACTAAGTTCGGATTCGTCATCTAGAGGCTATATGAAGCATTTCTATACAATGTTTTTGCAGTCAAATTGGTAAAAATAACTATAATGAAATAATATTATGTTATGTTCTAAAATAATGTAAATCAGAATTATTAAAATATTTATTAATTGAACACAAGTTACGTAAATTTTTAGCAAAATAATTAAGTAATAAATCATCTTGATGATAAAAATAAAATTAATACAAAAAAAATGGACTTAATAGTGTCTCATACTCCTGATATACAATCAATAAATAATAATGGTCAGACAATATTACTTTACGTAGCTTGGGTAAGTTTTGTAGTATTGACATCTATACGAAGGTTGTCTTACATATTTCGGAATAAAAGTACAAAAACAAATATTTATCATCAAAAATAGCTTTATTGTTTTTCAAAATATTCTCCAGCAAGATGAATACACTTTTGTATGCGTTTGAATAATTACCGAAGCACTTTTTCCACTCCGATTGAGGTACCTCCAAAACATGCATTTGTAACGCATCTTCTTCAGGTGTCGTATTTTAATAAAATAATATATGATGGGTTTGGATATTACACTCGAGTCAGTCTGTTTACCCTGAAGTAATCTGTAACCGTTCGGGTATTGCTTTTGAAGTGCACGGAGTGAAATTTTTGTTGTTGTACTGCGTAAAGTAAAAAGCGTTTTACCTCCATTTATTCTAGCCTCGTAAAGCGTGGATTTAGGAGTATACATGCGCAATAGCATTAAATGTTTAAATTATAACTTTTTTCGCCGGAGCAAACGTGACGATTATAAAATGAAAATATGGTTACGTGCATTTTCTGTAGTTAAGAATAAAAAATTTCGGGCTACATTCGAGGTTGTGTCGTTTGAATAGGAGATTTACCATATTTGAAAACATAAATTCTGCATATAGTTATCAATCTTCCCAAAAACATTTTAAACTTTTTCGTCCTCGTCGTCATATTCAAATAATAATTCTTTTACTTTTATAATAATTTCTTTTCGTTGGAACAGTATTTTTACATATGACAGATTACGTTCAGCGTTCCGCTTTCTTTAACTCCGTTAACTCTGTGATTATGTTACTGCAAAATTACTCTAACTCCGCTCTATCTCCGAATAAATAGCTGTACCAATCAATAATACAAACGATGATGCACAAGATATATTAATTCAAACTCCATTGCATTTAACCACAGAAAATAATTAAATTTTAAGTATTTATTTGAAGTAGAATGTTTACAATATAATGCTAATATTAAGGAAGAAGATTGTGAAGGTCAGACAGATTAAGCAAGACAGAAACATGTAGAATTGTTATCTATTTTAATATTAAAACATAAAACAAACGTTCATGCACAAGATAAAATTGAAGAAACCGTAGAATGTTTCGTAAAATGTGAGGCTAATGTAAAAATAAAAAATAAAAATGGAGTAACTTCATATAAATGTGATAACTAGCCATCGTCTGGAATTATTCTAAAAATAAATGTATTTGTTTTTATTTATAAAATTTCACATATTTTTCAAAAGAAAATTAAGGAAAATTATTTTGTATTAGACAACAAACAACAAAGTTAAATCATATTTATATATAGGAAAATATTAATTCAAATTAACATAGACGATATATTTCTTATGAATGGTTATGATAAAAATTTATATCAGGAAAACAATACAAGCAAGAAGACCTAGAGTTGTTGAAGATTGTTACCGATAAATTGAGGGCAGAATTTGATCAAGAATATTAAAGTTTCCTATTTTCCACACATAAAATTGCAACGCATGTTGGAGAGTGCATAAAAGATATTATTCCTCTTCAATCTTCTACTAGATAAAAGGTCAATACGTTTAAACAATTCAAATACATTTACTATTGCACAACATGCGTTAAAATTTTTTCATGATACTGTATTAGTTGCAAGACCCATCAATTATTAACAATTTATTGATAAGAGAAGCAATAAAAATTTGTAAAGAAAAAGATAACATCAGTCAACGTGAAGACACTGATTTAAATAAAATTTGATTTTCTTTAATTAAAAATTTACATATTTATATGATCTAGTTATTTATTTTGTTATCTAGTAACTTGTTCTTATGTTCTGTTATTTACTGTAAATTTAATTTGTATCTTTTTTCCTGATGGAGACGAGCGTTGAATTCGTGGAAACGTCGATTATTAATAAATATTAATAAAAAACTATAACCCATAGCCGTTTTAATTTAAATCAAATTATTTAATTTTACACTGAGAAAAATAGATATTTAACAAATTGGATAATAATAAGTAGATATTTATTTGAAATATACGAGTATGTTTACTGTATTCACAAATTTATACATTTTTAAAATCTACTCACATATATATTTTAATAATATATTAAGAATTAAGACTGTAATACTATATACAAATTGATGGTATTAATTTTTGTTTTTATTATATTTATAGTTAATTTTTAAATATACTTATTTTGTTATTTTTAATATCTTGTGTTTGTGTCATCTTTTTAAATATAAATAGCGTTACGGTAACTATCCATTTTTCTCAGTGTACTTGACATCTTGACTGAATTATTAAATACATACCAAAATTTTGAAATTCATTCAGTAACAGCGTAGCCAAGCATTTTGCTTTTAAAGGGAACTAAATAAATAGTTATCATTTACAAAAAGTTAAATCATTTGCATCAACTTTATTATTAAGTATATACTTATATCAATCCAGAGTAATCCAATATTAATTAATTCAGTCCGTTAACTGGTAGCCATTAAACAATACCCCAATTTTTGAAAATAATTTTGTAAGTATAATTTATATAAAAAAAATGTTCAAAGTTTATGAAAAACTTTCATAACTTAACAGTACCTATAGATAATAATTTTCAGGTATACAGGGTGTTTACGGTCTTCTCTGTATCTTTTTCGGTGGTGAAAAAGGAGTTGATAAACCTTAAAACGCATAAGTAAATGTCGTCTCATAAGCGAGTTAATAAGCACATATGATTAGATGGGTGAATTGTTGAGGGCTAGATATTGGCAATGGTACTGGCCTACCAGGAAATCATTGTTTAGCGTAAAGTCGACTTGTAGTAGCCGTATTATGATGGCACTTTCCCATAAATCAGCATCATATCGACCAAGTCAATATTAGAATATCAATGGGCCATCTCGATTTTTAAAGAACAATGTCAAAATAATAAAATTTTTAGTCAAAGGTCAAACTTTACCTGTCAAATAACAAACAATATGCAGATGAAGTAGTAGATGAATAGAGTTTAAAACATATTAATCGTTTAATGTTAAAAACTAAAAAAACTATTATCTCGCTTAGGAAACGAGTTTTACTAAGACTTTTTAAAGTTTATCGACTCCTTTTAAGTTGTACTATCATCCTCTAAAAACTCTAAATGGATGTAGAAAAAAATACAGCAGATACAGAATTTTTTTTACTTTTTTACATGCAACAAGTTTAGATGCTTTATTTCATCTTCTTCATGCTGAATCTACAATATTTAAATATCCAAATATATTACTTAAATGTAACAAATGAAAAGAATTTTGTAAAATATAAAAACTTACGTGAATAATTCCAAATAACCACAGTAATAATAAGCGGGTAGGATTTTCATACACGCTGAAAAATTGTGAATTAACACCAGAACAGGAGAATGTAACAAACATTAACAGAAATTTACAACTGTTATTTGATATGCACATTTAACTAAGCATATTAAACATTAGTTTATAAAATTAAACAACCTAATAAATGAAACCAAATCTAACGTGACAAGTATTTATTACATCTGGCATTAATTTGTATAACCTGATGTGCAAATAGCCTAAATTGCGATTTTTATTATCTGGCAATCATTGACATATTTAAATGTTAATTTATATATACTCCATTATAAACATAATGTATACAGATACGTATGTTATTGGTAAATAAAAATAATAATGTCAAATTTTTAAAACAATAACTAATAAATAATTTGTTTGCAAAACATTCGCAACAAACACAATTTTTTATTTTTTATATATTTCTTTCTCTAATAACACGTAAACAATTGTCAAAACTCTAACGAAAACAAACACGAAACGATTACAAACATGTAGTTTATAGTTCTACGGTCATTTTATTCTTTTTGATAAACCCAAGTAAAACAATGTGTCATGTAAAATAAAATTGCTTTAAGTTAAAGTTCTGTATTAACATTTATTTAAAATGGACCTACTCAACGTACTGGATGTACGTCTTCAGCAGGAAAACTGATACAAATGACAATTATAGTAAATAAACAGAACTTAGAAACAAGTTACTAGGTTACAAAATAAGTAACTAGATCAATAAATTAAAAAAAATAATAAAATAATGTGTAACAGTGTATTTGCATGTCACTGTATGCGTAAACCCCACCCGATGTTTTAAGATGACTAATCGGAGCAATCGCTAAGTATAATTAGATTAGGTTGACTCAAGTTAAGATGTGTAAGCGGCAGTAGCTCATTTATGTAATAGCTTTTCGACCAGAGGGCCTTCCGTGTAAGCAACTTGACGATAGGTTGGCTCAAGTTAAAATGTCTAAACGTTGGATTAATTAATTATGTAATAATTTCCGTCCAAGAGGGCCTTTCGCGGATAGTTGTGGCAGAATCAAAGTTTGAGCGTCGCGTCGCGCATCAGGATGTAACATATCGCAATTATTAAGTCGACGCGACAGTTTTGTTAAATGTATTTGAGGAAATACTTGTTTTTATTCGCTACAGTGGCTACAGTCGAGTTCTATGGTCAAAGCAGAACTCACGGTCTTTCAGTATTTTCGATTTTCGCTATCCAAAAGCAAGCCGCTAACAAGTAAAGAAAGTAAAATGCAGTTTAGTCACCTTATGAAGCAAAATTGTAACGCACGCAAGTAAGTAACAGCGAGCTAGCAAACTGCAAACGCAACCGCTTACATATCACTAGAGAATTTATGTTAATCATCTATAAATGTGAGTAATTCATCAATATAGTTTACATCATATTTAAAAGAAAATTAGTGCGTGTTTTATTGAGCTAAACGTCGGATAATCCACCAATCAGTCAAGTAACAGCCATGACTAAGTAAAATCCTAGTTATCCAAATTATTGTCCCTTTATCTTTTGTGAAGAAAAATAGTGCAGTATCGTAGTCAGATAAATTATTTAATTATAAAGCGACGACTTATATTTTAGCTAACGTTCAATAAATTTAGCTATTTCTTGTAAGCATGAACAAAGTCGCTCTTCTACATGGCGCAATCAAAATAAAACAACATAATTATTTTTGAGTCAAATTACTTTAGTATTAACGCATACGTTCTATATCAAACGCTCTGCTCCTTTGTTACAAATGAAAGACAAATTTTATTTAATATAATGAGTTTTGAAACATTTTTAAATTTGTGTCATGTAATGTTTTATAAGTTTTGTTTGTAAACACATTTTTGTAGTAGATTACTAGAGTTTAAATCAAATTAATCGTTTCCAGTAAAAAGTAAAAGAATTATTATCTCGCTTATGAAACGACTTTTAACTAAGGCATTTTAAGGTTTATTGATTCCTTTTGAGGTGAACTATCATCTCCTAAAAGGTTAACGAGAAGACCATAAACACTCTGTATACCTAAAAAAATTGTATTTTCACATTTTATATTAGGTCATTAAACTCACAATTATAAAAACATTAATAAGGTTGTGTAAGATCTATATATAAAAAAAATTAAAGTAAGTTTCAAATTTTAACAAACATCCTCAAACCTTGTCAATTGCATTAAGTTGTAACTAAATACTTGTTTTGAAAATTTAGTTTATTTAGCTTTACTTTAAATTCCTTTTGTTATTATGGAAATTTTCAAACTTTTATTTGTTTAAATTTTCGCCACAATAAGTCATATTACAATTTAATATTGATAACTAATGAATAGACAAAAATAACCTCACGCATTCTGTAGCTGACAGAACTAAAGCACATTTATATGACTTTAATTTATAACTTGTTGTATTTTAACTTATTTATTTTTTAGATAAATAAATGAAAATACGTAATGTTTTGTTATGTACATTAAAAAGGCATGCTGAATATAGTGTTTGTTTATATTTTCTAACGAGTCACCCTTATACAGGGTGTTTACGGTATTCTTTGTATACTACTAGGAGGCTATAGTACAATTAAAAAGGAGTCGATAAACCTTAAAATGTCTTAGTAAAATCCGTCTCATAAGCGAGAGACAATAATTCGTTTGGTTTTTACTGTAAACAATTTGTTTGTTTTAAATTCTAGTAATCTAGTACTTAATTAGCATATTGTTCAATGTTACTCGTAATAATTGCTGCTCAACAGTAAGCACCTGGCAACAAACTAAATCAAACACAGAATCCATAGAACAACCATCTTCAGTAAGTGCAGATTTTGCAAGAAAGAAAACGAAACTATCCATTACATTAAAATAAAACGGCTTTAGATTTTTAATTAAATAGTAACTTAGATAATATTTTATATATTTCTGCACGTAACGAAACTGAGATCTCACGTTTTCGCCCAAATATCCAAAATTGATCTGAAAATTAAAAATTATGTTAAATTTATGAAATTTATAAAAAGTTTAATAGGTGCATAGTAAAATATCTTTCAGAACTCATTATATTTAAATAAAACGGCTTTAGGTAATAGCTCTGTATTAATATTTATTAAATCGACGTACTCAACGTACACTCAAAGTACACTCAACGTACACTCAACGTATACCCAACGCACGTCATCATTAGGTAAAATTATACAAATGACTTCACAGTAAATAAAAAGAACATAGAGACAAGTTACTGGAAATTCGTTGCTGTCAATCTTGCAATACAAAATTGTACATTTTAAAAACTGTATCATTCTATCGTAAATTTAAAGGCTGCTAGACTATACCTATTACTACTATATTATTATAAAAAAAGGAGTAGTTATATTTTGTTTAAAAAATCTTTCAGAACTAATTATATTAAAATAAAACGGCTTTAAATTGTAGTTCTGTATATTAATAATCAATGTACTCAACGTATTTCGAGTACATCTTCATCAAGAAAAAAGATACAAATAACATTTACAGTAAATGATTACGATATACGTTGAATACGTCGAAACGTTGATTATTAATAAATATTAATACAGAACTACAACCTAAAGCCGTTTTATTTATTTTTAATTTATAATGTTTTATTTTACTTAATATTTTTTTTCTAATATTTTCATATTTATTATAATGTTTACATTTTTACGATTATATATATATATATATATATATATATATATATATATATATATATATTTAAAATAAACAGTAAAACACCTAATCATGCGATTATATAAAATTAAGTACACATTAAAATTAAAAAAACACATATACTTAAGTCAAGGTCATATTGATAAACATATAGAATATCACATCACATATTTATTACATTTAAGTTACAATATTTAGTAGTGAATGAATTGTTGAACAGATAACATTAAAATTGATAACACAGTAAAAAATCTTTTAGAACTTATTATATTACAATAAAACGGCTTTTGGTTCTAGATCTGTATTAATATTTATTAATAATTGACGTACTCAACGTACATCTTGAGAGATTTATAGTAAATAAACAGAAAATGGAAACAAGTTACTAAGTAACAAAATAAGTAACTAGATCATTTAATTTATAAATTTTTAATTAAAGAAAGCCAATCTTTATTTAAATCAGTGCCATTTCACAGTGATTGATGTTATCTTTTTTTATAAATTTCTATTGCTTGTCTTATCAATCTGGTGTTAATATTAATTGGTCTGGCTATTACAGTATCTTCAAATTTTACATCATGAAGATTTTCTAACGCATGTTGCTCAGGCACTATTTTAAATAAAATTTAGCTTTCTATAATGGGGTCGTTGCGCTCAATCAAATTTACTATTTTCAATAATAAATATTAAAAGATTATATAAAAACAAGGCCAAAACACATTTTTTTAATTCAAAAACGATTACAGTATTTAAAAAAAAATTAGGAAAAATAGCGTTTTTTACGCGCCCAGAATCTCCCCAACGCTTATGACGTCAGCCTTTTTCAGATTAGACAAGGATAACCTATTGTCAGATATCTGTATTTATCTCTTTCTATCGCACACAACTTATTAGAAATGTCAAATGACAGCTACTGGTAGAGCGTTGCTTTTGTTAAAAGTGCACTTGATATTAATAATACATTATATATTGTAACAAAACTGTGATTGCATAAGTAATTATGTTTGCGTGTGTGTATGCGTGCTTACATGTGTGTGTGTGTGCATGCGGTGAGTCACGCGTAAAGAATGTGTTGACAGATCGTGTTTATGCGATGACGTAATGTCGGTGTGAGCTGTGTGTATGTATGTGTGGAAAGTTCTGGTTAGGCTTCTAGAAAAGACCAGAGCATTCGCGTAGGTTTGGTTGCAGGGTATATAGGCTCTTCAAAACACACGCCAGGCCAGTCATCATAAGTTAGTCGATCTGGTGAGATCGTGTAGTCGGTCCGGGGGGCCGAAAGGTGATGGCTCAGTGAGTTATCGTCAGAGAGCGATCCTAGTTGGGTTAATTGGCGATAGCTCGGTTAAATAAATAAATAGTGTGATATAAATATGTGGAAATAAATTTGTGCGAGTATAAGTGAATATGGTGTTAGTTCATAAGTTGTGTTAATGTCAGTCCGATAGTTGTAAGATTAATTATAAGTAATGTAAATAGTGTAAATGTTTGTTTAGCTCCGCTCGGCTAACCATTGTTGTTGTATAGTATTGTTATGTAATGTTTAAGTGTTGTAAATAAATGCTAGTCAAAATACAATCGCAAATATGGTGGTGATTATTTTAATACATTTCCAATACTGTTCGGACTGCCCCGACACGATTTAAATTCACGTTACACTGGTGTCAGGTGTGAGGGGTATGTTTTGAGCAGTGTTGGAATGAAGGCGAGTATTTGCGATTGTTGAACAATGTAAGCTCGATTTACTGATGAGATCTGATTGTTGTAAATGATTTTTGTTAGTAAGTCGAGTATTTTGTTATATGTGAATATAGTTTTAAGTTAGTATCTATCTACACTGTGATAGGAATGATCGGACTGGCATTGTTGTGTGTGTGCTTGCAACTGGTATTGTTGCGAAAATGTTAGTGACAGTGATAATTATGCCAAGAAAGATGAAGAATGAAAACATCAGAAAGACAGTGCTACGGTTGAAACAAGTTCCAATGATGGCTGAGTACAGTGGTTCCACAACGTGGAATGAAGTGGGGCTGATGGGCAACGAGGCGATGACATGGTCGTTCATGGAACACAACAGACTGGATGGATCGGAGTGGAGGATGGTCGATGTATGCTTGGGGCATGCGGTGTAGACATTCTCACTCAAATTCTTCGATCTATACACAACGAAAGTGTTCTGGTTGTTCGAGGATTGATGGGTCATCGATCGTTGAAGATCTGGATGCTGGTCAGATAGTTGTAAAAGATTGTGGAAAAGAGAGGCACTGTAGTCATTGGAAGCAAGTAGATGTTTCGGTTGAAATATCTGAAGCAGCAGCTGTGATTTCTTGGGCAAGATGCTGTCACTACGCGATCAGAATGTTATGATCGCGGCGTATGGATGAAGATAGTATTCTGGGTTCTTGCCGGCATCTAACATCACGCCGGTCGGCAAGTGGATGTCCGTGGTTGACTGTCACTAGCCAACGAAGAACTTGGCGGTGAAGATTGCATGCAGTAGAAGATGAGAAAGCACTACGGAGTATTCAGGACGGATTCTCGAGAAAGGATTGTGTCATGATGCGGCGGGGTCCGAGGCAGGTTACGGGCTGAGAGGACTGAAGTGGAGCAGGTTGAGGGTATGCTGGGCGCATGCCGAGTGTAGATCTGCTCAGGAAAATTCTTCAGTCAGTAATTGTTCGTAACGGAAAGGCCAGGGAGTACCACTCTCGATAAAGGACGGCATCATGGTACTGATAGTCCGAGGCAAGGTTGTGGATCGGATTGGTCAACTGGAGAACGTCAAGTACATGCTGGGGTATGTCGGGATTGGCGAGTTGAGATCCGACCGCACGGTTGAAGCCAGAGAAGCCGCTGGACTGGTGGCTGGTCCTGAAGATAGTGCTGCAGGAGAACCAGCATGCGGAGATTTTCGCGGACACCCAAAATACCCTCCTATGGTGGAGCAAGCGTGTTCCGGGACGGAACACTCTTAAGAAGGAGGCAGTGTAACAAAACTGTGATTGCATAAGTAATTATGTTTGCGTGTGTGTATGCGTGCTTACATGTGTGTGTGTGTGCATGCGGTGAGTCACGCGTAAAGAATGTGTTGACAGATCGTGTTTATGCGATGACGTAATGTCGGTGTGAGCTGTGTGTATGTATGTGTGGAAAGTTCTGGTTAGGCTTCTAGAAAAGACCAGAGCATTCGCGTAGGTTTGGTTGCAGGGTATATAGGCTCTTCAAAACACACGCCAGGCCAGTCATCATAAGTTAGTCGATCTGGTGAGATCGTGTAGTCGGTCCGGGGGGCCGAAAGGTGATGGCTCAGTGAGTTATCGTCAGAGAGCGATCCTAGTTGGGTTAATTGGCGATAGCTCGGTTAAATAAATAAATAGTGTGATATAAATATGTGGAAATAAATTTGTGCGAGTATAAGTGAATATGGTGTTAGTTCATAAGTTGTGTTAATGTCAGTCCGATAGTTGTAAGATTAATTATAAGTAATGTAAATAGTGTAAATGTTTATTTAGCTCCGCTCGGCTAACCATTGTTGTTGTATAGTATTGTTATGTAATGTTTAAGTGTTGTAAATAAATGCTAGTCAAAATACAATCGCAAATATGGTGGTGATTATTTTAATACATTTCCGATACTGTTCGAACAGCCCCGACACGAATTCAAATTTACGTTACAATATATTTTATTATTATTATTATATATTTTATTATTATTATTATATATTTTATTATTATTAAGGTAAAACCGTCAAACATTGACACATCTTTAGTTATTAATTTTTTTAAATTTTATTAAGATTTATAATTATTTTTTTCTTAGCAGAAAAATTAGCTTCATATATTAGTTTCTAAAATGTAAAGTAATTTATTGATTATCATAAACGGTATTGAAAATATTTAATATATATGTATATACCATAATTAGTCAATGTTACCCTACATCTGGGTAACATTGACATGCCTTGTTTTTTCTTGCTTTATGCATTGAAATGGCAATGTTACAATATAGGAATTTAATTTTGACATAGAACTTTCTTTTTATAATTTGACAATTTTAAATTTATTTAAAAAAATTGGTCAAAAGTGCATTTTTATGAAACCAATTATTTCCTTAGTGATAAATAATTCTTCTATTCTTATTATAAGTAAATACTAGGTAGTAAATAAAGGAATAATAACATAAGAGTAAACTTTATTGTAATTTTAAGAAAATTTATAATATACATGCAATTAATTAACAATTAAAGAATTTTACTCAGCATCGAAAAAATTTGTTTGAAAAAAATTCATGTCACGACGAATTCGTGGTTGAGGCAGCACGCGTACTATATCTGTAGCAAGAACGTAACTTTTGTCTGTAATGTCCGGAAAAGTAAAATTACCTCCTCGCTTTCTTAAAAAAACGAATTGTGCATGAAATGGTACGCAAATTGCAGGTAAAAACCTCTTAGAATGGAAGTTTCAAACACGAATTGTCACCATATAAAAAACAACACGTCGGTATCCATAGGCCATAAGCCCTAAGCTTCGAGCAACGAGCGATGGATGGTGATATTATCTACAGTAGTCATATACATTATTTTTAGAGCTAATCAACAGCGTTCTGTGACTCACTATGAAAATTTTAAAAGCCGTTTTCAAAGATGTGTCAATGTTACCCTACTGTCAATGTTAGCCTCCTTTACCTTATACATTTTATTATTATTATTATAATTACATATTTTTTATTATTATATATATTATTATTATTGGTATCGGAGTCGTTCGCCTACGTATATGTTTTTGACATTGCTAATAGAATCGACTAGTTTTTGATTTAGCCACAAGATGGTACTATAGAATGGATGACGTCACAAATTTCAAAATTTGAATTTGACCTTCGACTTCAATAATTTTTTTCTAATTAAATATAAATAATTTAACATTAATATCTATATATATGTAATTGTCTAAATATATATTTTTCATTAAAAAAATAAAAAAAATGAGCGCAACGACCCCATTAATAATTTATAAATTTTATAATCTAGTTACTTGTATATTGTTACCTAGTAACTTGTTTCCATGTTCTGTTTATTTACTGCTGTAAATGTCATTTGTATCAGTTTTCCTGATGAAGATGTACCTACATTGATTACGTTGAGTATGTCGGTTATAAATAAATATTAAAACAAAACTTTAAATTCAAGCCGTTTCAATTTATAATTAAATTTTATTTGAAAGTATAATACTGTAACGTAAATTTGATTCGTCTCAGGGCTGTCTGAGCAGTATTGGAAATATATATTAAACAATTACCATCATACTTGCGATTGTATTTTACTACACCCGGTCCGACTACACGATCTCACCAGATCGACTATCTCATGATGACTAACTGTGCTGTCGTTAGAAGCGCCTAATATACTGCAACCAATCCTTCTCGAAGGCTCTACTGTTTTTCTAGAGTCTTCATAGAAGCCTTCCACACATACATACATATACAGCAATACAGCGCACACAGACAATACGTTCTCAGCGTAAACACATTCGATAAACACATTCCAATGTCGTGTTTCACCGCACGTATACACACACATGTGCACTCACACACACACATATGCAAACATAATTATACAATACTTCGCTTTGTCACAATACATTAATTTATTATTAAAATAAAATGTATTTACATTGTTAATAATAATACAGAATAAAATAAGTGAAAGAAACAAGTTACTTATTTCCAAACTAAACAGACACACTTTAATCAAAGGTGTGGTTGTAACTAGTGTAAAACGAGAATGCGGTTTGCATATATTTAATATTTATGGGAGCGTGCGAGAAGGGTAACGACCAAACAATTTCCAATAATTTTTCTCTATTTATTTAAACTTTAATTAAATAATAACAATATACTACATACAAAAACAGATTAAATAATTTACAAAAAACACATAAAAAGAGAAACATAAATTACAAATATAAACTAATAAACTTATATGCAAATCTACGAACTAAACTAAAATAACAAACGAATAAGCAAATGTAGAGGCCTCCGGCACTTTAAGCGTGGCTTTATTTTTACTTAAATACAACCGAACTTAACTTTTAAGCGTGAGCAAAAGTGCACAAACTTTACTCAAAACTAAATTGTGAATGTTTACGAAAGATACAACAAAAATTTGAAACACTCCAAAATATTTCTTGACGTGGCGAGTGGTCTAACAGATACAAAAATTACTTAAGTTTCAGAAATATGTATCAGGTTAGTTACAACAACCACATAGCCAAAACTGCCTTGTTACAGTAGTAAGGGGCAAAATCGAATGCTTTTAATAATCGAATGATCAATATTCGAATGAATATTGTAATTATAATAAAATTAGGATGAATATAATAGCTGTATTCTTTTTACCAAAAAATAAACTCAGCTCAGTTGGCAAGTGAAGTGAGGTGAAACGAAGTGAAGTGAGTTGAGTTGCTTTAAAAAGAACAAGATCTATGATATAAACTTAACCCTGCCTAACCCCTACTACTTAATTGAGTATCTCACTTCATTTTGAGATTATTTTGCTGGTGCAGCAGAATCCGTAAGGGGAGAAGGTATCCAACTCAGTTTGTCGTAGCTCAGTTAAGATAAAAAGAATAAGTATTATCAGAGTTTATCTGAAGTGAGCTGAGATCTCAGTAAATTTTAGCTAAAAAGAATACAGCTAAATACTACCAGAACAAATGATTTTATCTCAGTTATATTACCATAAACACCACTAGGATGGTAACACAATCGTAACGTTTAATGGTTTTACATACAATATTTGAATGCTTTTTTTTTAATAACTGAATATTATAATAATAAAAATATTTTAAATTTGTGTTAAATAAATTAATATTTTAATTATTTATTAGATAAAGTTAAAAGTGTATATAACTGCTACAACAAAATAACCTTAATAAAATTACAGTATTTAACTATATATATAAGATTATAAGATCATGGTAAAATAAAATAAAACAATTTATATATTTGCTTCAACACAGGTTTTATTACGCAGTTGTAAAGCGCGTTTTAGACCAAACATTTTTGTTTACGCATGCGCGCTCTATGAATTTCAATCTTTATGGTAGTCTGTTTCAAATAAAACCGGTCCTATTTTTCATGAAGAAACTTCATGAACGCATGAGTACTGTGACGAAATTGGAAACGTCAAATTTATCTAACCTAAAATTTAATTAAATGGACGTACGTAAGTGATTTTTACTTATATATATGTTTTTATTAATTAATTATGAAAGTGTGATGGTAAATGGGTTTTGGAAATAAAACTTGGACAGAACTATTGAAAAACTATGTTTATTTAGATGACCGACATAAACACGAAGATATTTCATTGACAGCACAAAACAGAGTGACAGCCAGGTTGTGCAACATACCGGCTATCGATAGAACCAAAAAGAACAAAAATAGTAGAGCCAGATGGCGACACCTGACACACTTCAGCTAGATTAAATAAGATTAAATATTATACAGTTTATATAATTTTAACACTTCCCCGTAAACTGAACAAATATGATTTAAATTAACAAAATACAGACATTAGTTACAAAGACCAATCTTAGTACACATGTTTTTAAATTTAACAGAATTTAGTGGCTTTGTGAACATATCTCCTAATTGTTCTTCAGAACAGACGAATTCCACATCAATTTCACCTTTTTGATAAAGTTCCCGAACAAAGTAGTAGCGAACTTCTATGTGCTTTGATCTTTTGTGAAATTCGTAGTTCTTCACAAGTTTAATTGCACTCGCGTTATCTATGAATAGCACAGGTACACTTTTGTTTTCACTGATTTCTGATAATAATCTCTTGAGCCACACCAGTTCTTTTGAACCTTCACTCGCTGATACAAACTCAGCCTCTGTTGTTGAAAGAGCCACCGATTTCTGCAGTTGAGAAGTCCAGGAAACTGCGGTGTCATTGATGAGAGTGACGAAACCATTTGTAGATCTTCTAGTGTTGGAGTCCCCGGCGAAGTCTGCGTCGGAGTAGGCACGTAATCCACCACCAGTTGAGGTTGTAACGGCTCCTGCTTTCGTGTTTTCTGGTTTTTCGGGCGCCAGACACGTTTCCTGCAACTCAGGCACAGGAGGGGGGTTTTGCCTGACAGCTCAGTCGTGTCGCCAGGGTTCGGATACGGGTTATGTACACAGATTAAACACACACAAATTAAACTGACGGCACCTGTTTAAATTAAACAATTATTCAACTGAATTTTTAATTACAGAAATTTAAACAGACTTGAAAATTACAATTTTTTTTATAAATACCAAAATGTTCTAAGTCGACATCAACGTTCACAGAAGTTCACAGTAAATCAAAAATAGAATTTAGACCAAATCTCCAATATAAGATTTTTTAAATTCCAAAATTTTTCTAAGTCGAAAAAATAATCGCATTTAGAAAAATTGCACAGTAAATCAAACTACAATTTTAAATACAAAACCGAAATATTCTAAGTCAAAAAAATAATCGCACTTAGAAAAATTGCACAGTAAATCAAACTACAATTTTAAATACAAAACCGAAATATTCTAAGTCAAAAAAATAATCGTACTCAGAAAAATTGCACAGTAAATCAAACTACAATTTTAAATACAAAACCGAAATATCCTAAGTCAAAAAATAATCGTACTCAGAAAAATTGCACAGTAAATCAAACTACACTTTTAAATACAAAACCGAAATATCCTAAGTCAACAAAATAATTGCACTCACCGTAACAAGAAAATCAAAAACCGTACTGTCGTAAAGAAACACTAACTCCAGGACGAGGGCTACCAAGTCTACTGGAATGAAACAAGTTTGAGCGAGGAACTCCAAGCGTCAAAAACTTGCCTTTTTGTTTGAAAAACCGGTGGTACTTATACCCAGCAATACACGAACTAAGCGCGAGAATTACTGATAAATACTGCTAACGCCATCTATACAATTTCGTTAGCACTAGCAGTGCGCTAGTCACGTGACGCGTTCGTAAGCTGTGACCTTCAAGCCGTGTTTCTGACGTTAGTAAAATTTGACTAGGTTAAGTTTCTCCTTGTAACGAGTTAAAACAATGCGGTCACAATTTACGAATGCTGTTTACATGAAAAATAATACAAACAATACTCGCGTTATTCATTTGCAATAAATTGTTCATAATAGTTTATATTGTCCTATATTTGTGCCGAAGAGGAATCCGAATCGTCACACACTCCCTTTACTTCGGGGAGAAAAATACGTAGAGTAATTCACGTATTTTTCCACTAACACTGGCACTACACTGACACTAGTGACGTCTACGTCGTCGTCGCCTGAAACCTGGTGGCGACTCCGACTGCACGGTAGGGGTGGGGTTTGGGGGGTGCGAAGCGGGTACGGGGCTGGCAGTGTCGTCCAAGCGGTTGGTGACGCGCGTGTATTGTATCCTGGTGCGCTCACCACCGGGGTCCGGGACTTTATTGGTCGGTCGGGTGTTGCCAGCTGATTCGGAATGGGGTTGGTTGTGCCGCCTTGACCGGTCAGCTGCGCGGGGCGCCGCAACTGAGCTATCGCTGGCGATTCCAGGTGCATCTGTAGCGGCCAGCGTACTCATACCACTATGTTGCTCCGCACGTGTAGGTGTGACCGGGTTGTCGGCAGCGGGCCGGGTGGCCGCATCGCCAGGATCGGCTTGGGTCGGCTGGGAGCTGCTGTCGCCTTCTCCCGTGATTGCCTCTTCCTGTAAAACTGGTTTTAAAATTTGGTTCGGTACGTTACTTACCTTAACGTCTTTTCCGTTCCAGCCTTGTGTACGCCCGCACTGTGGTATCTCGTCGGTGGGCGTGTGTATAATGGCTATTGAAGTGGTCGGATGTGTCGGTGGCCGGAAGCGGACCTGGTGCCGATTGAAATCGATACTCATCCCCATTTTTGCCAGTATATCCACGCCTAGAATCACCTCATGGCTCAGCGCCGGCAGACTGTGAAATGTAATTGTTCTCCAGGTGTCGTTGATGATGCACCCTACGGTGAAGGTGCCCTGCGTCTCGCTGCTGGTCCCGTCCGCTAACTGTATCGTTTGTCGGTGGGTCGGTTCCACGTACGTTCGCTCGTCGCTCAGGTTTGTCGCTAGCTTGTGGTTGATATATGAATGCATTGCACCGGTGTCCAGCAATGCCTGTACTCGCTGACCCTTGATTCCGATGGTCAGGAACATACGGTTGTCTGCGGTGCTCCCTCCATCCAGGACGGTCAGTTGCGTGGTGCCAGAAACTCTGCTTACGGACTGGTTTCTCTCCGTGGTACGCCAGTTCGTCGCTTGTTTCTCCGGCTTCTGGTGGCATCCACAGTCACGCGTTAGTATCCCAGGACGGTTGCAGTTCCAACAAAAAAGCCGGGGTTGGTTCCGGCACTCTCTCCGGAAGTGCCCGTGTTGGCCACACCGATAGCATTGTACAGCTGCCGTAGCGGTCCGCGTAGCACTTGGTCGGTCGCTGTCGGGTGCTGTTGCTCTCGCCGGCTTCGCCTGTTCGCTGTCGGTTGCGGCTGTGGCGACTGCGTGTAGTCGCGGCGGGTCACGTGCGTGATGCAGCTCCTGTTGCAGGCGCTCGTACTCCTCAATCTCGCGTACCAGCTCTATGATGTCGCTTACGTCGCGCCTGCGGATATACAGTCGGTACTCGGGCAGCATGTTGGAGTAGATGCGAAACAGCTCTTGGTCCTCCGACATCTGTCCGTAACGTCGGATTAGAGTGCGGATATCCGTGATAAAGTCGCGTCCGCTTTCCCTTGGCCTCTGCTTCCGTCGGCTGATTTCCTCTTCGATCCGTAGCAGGTAATCGGAGCCGACGTGGTACAGCTTGAAGTCGTACAGGAATTCGTGCCAGGTCCTCCACGTGTCGCGGTTGTTGCGCAGCCATTGTAATGGGGTTCCGCGAAACAATTCGGGCAATGCCAGCAGCAGTTGCCCGTCGTTGACCCCGTAACACGTTTTTAGTTCGGCCACCCGCTCCAGGAACGATATCGGGTCAGCCTTGCCGTCGAAGTACGTATTCCATTTACGCACCGTCTCGCACATCGGTGTCGTGGCGTCTGTTGCGTGTTGCGGTGCGGTGTGAGTGTTGTCACCGCCGTCGCTGATTTTCGTCTCCGCATCCATTTTGCTTGGCGGCTGCCTGTTGAGTCGCCTTACCACGTCCACCAGCCGGTTCCGTAGTTCTGTTGCAGTACCGACATCACTCTGCCCGATCCCGCGTAGCCGTATCATGATATCTTCTTTCTCCAGGTTGTACACCCAGCCTACTGTTGTCGCAGATGGCTGTGTGTTGATGTTGGATGGACCCGCCTCCGCGTTTTCCTCGACCGCCGTTAATTGCTGGTCCCTGTTCGTGAGCGGCATCTTGTAACGGCTCCTGCTTTCGTGTTTTCTGGTTTTTCGGGCGCCAGACACGTTTCCTGCAACTCAGGCACAGGAGGGGGGTTTTGCCTGACAGCTCAGTCGTGTCGCCAGGGTTCGGATACGGGTTATGTACACAGATTAAACACACACACAAATTAAACTGACGGCACCTGTTTAAATTAAACAGTTATTCAACTGAATTTTTAATTACAGAAATTTAAACAGACTTGAAAATTACAATTTTTTTTATAAATACCAAAATGTTCTAAGTCGACATCAACGTTCACAGAAGTTCACAGTAAATCAAAACTAGAATTTAGACCAAATCTCCAATATAAGATTTTTTAAATTCCAAAATTTTTCTAATTCGAAAAAAATAATCGCATTTAGAAAAATTGCACAGTAAATCAAACTACAATTTTAAATACAAAACCGAAATATTCTAAGTCAAAAAAATAATCGCACTTAGAAAAATTGCACAGTAAATCAAACTACAATTTTAAATACAAAACCGAAATATTCTAAATCAAAAAAATAATCGTACTCAGAAAAATTGCACAGTAAATCAAACTACAATTTTAAATACAAAACCGAAATATCCTAAGTCAAAAAATAATCGTACTCAGAAAAATTGCACAGTAAATCAAACTACACTTTTAAATACAAAACCGAAATATCCTAAGTCAACAAAATAATCGCACTCACCGTAACAAGAAAATCAAAAACCGTACTGTCGTAAAGAAACACTAACTCCAGGACGAGGGCTACCAAGTCTACTGGAATGAAACAAGTTTGAGCGAGGAACTCCAAGCGTCAAAAACTTGCCTTTTTGTTTGAAAAACCGCTGGTACTTATACCCAGCAATACACGAACTAAGCGCGAGAATTACTGATAAATACTGCTAACGCCATCTATACAATTTCGTTAGCACTAGCACTGCGCTAGTCACGTGACGCGTTCGTAAGCTGTGACCTTCAAGCCGTGTTTCTGACGTTAGTAAAATTTGACTAGGTTAAGTTTCTCCTTGTAACGAGTTAAAACAATGCGGTCACAATTTACGAATGCTGTTTACATGAAAAATAATACAAACAATACCCGCGTTATTCATTTGCAATAAATTGTTCATAATAGTTTATATTGTCCTATATTTGTGCCGAAGAGGAATCCGAATCGTCACAAGGTATAGCATAGTCCCAAGTGAGATGTACCACGCAAGTATCGAAAGATGCGTTTAACGGAAGCCCAATTGGATACAGTAGGTTCAGCCATGGATCGAGCGACTTTTGAAACGGCATATGCTATGTCTGGGCGTGTAGCACGGATCAGCTGTAGATCGCATAAATCCGTTCTTCTCCATGAATGAGTGAAATTTGTTGTTCCAGCAGCGAGGCGGCTGCTTAAGGCCATATAACGATTTCTTCAAACGGCACACACGACCTGATCCATCATCGAAACCTTGTGGTTGAGTCATGTATATTTCAGCGTCGATTTTACCGTATAAAAACGCGGTTCTCACGTCAAATTGACCAAGCACGAGTTTTTCTTGCTGCGGTCGCGATGAGGGCACGAATCGCATCATAACGAGCCACCGGGCTAAAAGTTTTATCATAGTCAAGACCTGGACGTTGGAACACTCCACGAACAACTAAGCGAGCACGATATCTATCGATAGAACCGTCTGGCTTGTATTTTAGTCGAAGTACCCAACGATTATCGATAACGCGCTTACCCGACGGCAACGTCACTAGATCCCACGTGTCATTTTCCTCAAAAGCGTTTATTTCTTCTTTCATTGCGCTCAACCACTTGTCCGAATGGCGACTTTTCATGGCATCACCAAAGTTAGTTGACTCTAATTCTTCTAGAGCGGCTTCTGTCAGACACGTCACAGCACTGTTTGCCTGAGAACGATGAACATGATAGTCCACTTTGTAGTCGTCATACCTTATTGGTTGACGGATCGTACGTACCGGACGCCGAGAGTTGGCCTGAATTGATTCTTCATCACTTTCAACAGTTGAATCCGAACTGCTGTTTTCTTGAGTGTCGTTAGTTAATTCGCTGATGGTTTCGATGTCTTCAGAGGGGTTGTCGACTTCCCCGTGATTCTGAAGTTCGAGATCAATTGTATTGTTTGTTGTGCATAACTTTTCTGGACGAAAATCGACATCGCGCGACTTCATTACTCGATGCTTTGTCGTTCACGTAACCCACGAGATGACCGAGAACTGCCTTGTTGTCGAATTTGGAACGAAATTTCTTTGGTACGTTTACGTAGCACTCCGATCCAAAAATTCGTAAGCAATCAAAGCTGTCGAATGCTTTTCCTGTCCATAATTCGAACGGTGCTTTACCCGAAATACTCGTTTTTCCAGTACGATTAATCAAAAATACTGCCATGTCACATGCATGCGCCCAAAATGACTTTGACAGTTGACTGACAGAAAGCATTGAACGAGCCAGTTCAACGACGTTCAACGACGTTCAACGACGAAATCCAAGAGTCGGTTGGAGCTAGATCTGTGTTGGCTGCTAGACCCGTAGCGAAGAACACACCTGGTTTCTTCGGATTTGGTTCGGACTTGTTATTGCTGACGTTTGGGGATGCTGCTTTTTGCTCAGCAGCAGCGCGTTTTCGGCAATCAGCAATGAGGTGCCCAACTTTCTTGCAGTATAGGCACGAACGTTTTTCTCTCTCCTTAGTGTTAGCTGATGTAGAGTTTGGTGCTGATTTGTTCTTCTTTTTCTGTGGTTTTGATTTTGCGTAAAAAGCACTAGAAGTCTGCGTTGTTCCATGCGAATTCAGCGAATTTTCAATTGAACGCAGATTTTCGATGAGTAGTTTTGTTGTTTTCTCTATTTCTGGAACACGATACCACGTTGAGCGATAGTATTGACACTCTGGGCCAAGAGTATTGAATATACGGTGATGAAGCAACGATAACGGAAGGTGGGCATTCGGGTTACCTTTTTGTAATTCTGCCAGAATATCGTCGAACACATTTGCTAATTTGGAGGTGTGCTTTGTGATAGAAGTAGTCTCATCTTTTGCAATCTCAAAAAAACTATCGAATAGGGTGTACAACCGCTGTAGCGAAGATTGTTCAAATACCGATAGCAAAGTATCCCAAATCTCTTTCGCATCAGTTTTCCTGCGAACATAAATAGCAGCTTCTTCGTCGAGTGCTGTTCCAAGTATACGGGCTGCGCGTGCGTTGTCTCGTTGCCATCGTTTATACGCATCTGATGGTGCTGCTTCAGCCGCGGGTGCTGCGGGGCACTGTCGAGTGCCATCGACTATCGAATAAAGACACTGTTCTTTCAAACAAAGTTCAATCTGCCATTTCCAGGTTTCCCACTGATCATCGCTTGCTAATTTTCGAATGCTTGCTACAATGCGACTGCTGTCGTCGGTATGCTGTTGCACTGAGTCGGCTATTTTAGAAGCTCTGATTTCAGAATACACGAATTCGCTTACTGCACGAAATTACCGAAACTCAAACGCGTACACGCAGTGGAGTTGTGGCAGGACCCATAACCTGTGATGGTAAATGGGTTTTGGAAATAAAACTTGGACAGAACTATTGAAAAACTATGTTTATTTAGATGACCGACATAAACACGAAGATATTTCATTGACAGCACAAAACAGAGTGACAGCCAGGTTGTGCAACATACCGGCTATCGATAGAACCAAAAAGAACAAAAATAGTAGAGCCAGATGGCGACACCTGACACACTTCAGCTAGATTAAATAAGATTAAATATTATACAGTTTATATAATTTTAACAGAAAGTTATTATTCTTGTAGTTACAATGTCAGGTTACTCAAGTGAAGTTACTATGTTACTAATTCAAGAATATGAAAAACACACAATACTATACAAAGTAAAAGATCCAAATTATTACAATAAAGTATTACCAACAAAAGCTTTGCAAGAAATTCTCGAAATAGTATTAATATTACGTCCTATAACTATGTATATTAGCAGATGTAAAAATTAAAATTAATTCATTGAGAAATACATATTTGAATGAAAAAAGAAAAATATTAAATAGTCAAAGAAGTGGTCAAGGAACGTCGCAAGTAAGATTGTTTAAGATGCACTTATGTTCGAAATAACTAAAAAAAATAAAAAAATTATAGATTTATGTACCGTCCTTATGGTATTTTAACAACCTTCGGTTTTTGGACGATCATATAACAGTCAGAGAATCAAAAACTAATCAACCAGAACAAAATTTTCCAAATGAACAGGATATTTTGGAAAATGAAAATAAAAATACAGAAAAAATTTTATCAGATAGATTCTTCGCCAATTGAATCTCCGGTTTCATGTGATGTTCAAAAAATTAAAAAGAAAAACCTAAAACAATGGAAAATGAATTATTGGAACATGCGACTGCCGCTTTGCAGTCTGTATCAAATAATTTGGAAACTATGCCTAGTAAACACTCAGAAAATTTCTCTCGAGAAAATTCATTTGCCGAGTTTGTAGTTTTAAGACTGAAAATGTTGAAAAGCAATTCAATCAAACACAAGACTGAATATGAAATAATTAGAGTATTGCAACTAGCAGAGTTGGAGGATATGGAAAATAATTAACTTTTTTATAATTTCATTTATTTTATATATGGTACAATATCTTTTAATTTATTTTTCCTTATGTTAATTTATATTAAAACTAAAATATAACAAAAACTTATTGTTCAATTAATAATTTTTCTTTTTGTTTATTAATGTTTATTATAATTTCCATTTGATTTTGTATTTTTTTCAGTACACTTACTTCTATTGTTAACCGTATACTTTTTTATGATTTATAAAAATATATTTGTCATATAACATGTTTGGTATTTTTTATCCATTCAGAATTTGGTGAAAATGTCTTATATACTATGTTATATTTTTTTATATTTGAGTTAATATAACATATATATATATATATATATATATATATATATATATATATATATATGTATGTATTTTACTCTATATATTAGTTTGCCATGGTACAGCTACAAGTGTATTAAAATATTCACTAAATTGATTTCTTATGTTTTGTGAAGTTACACTTGCTCGATTGTTACTAGAATAATGTACTTGCATTTGATTTAAATTACGGGTAGTCTGATTTTCAACAATATTTACATAATCTGCGTTATTTTTCATAATTAAGAAATTGTGGATTTAAATTAATTGTTCCTAATAATATACGAAATCTGTTTGCTAAAATTCCAAATGTGTTTTCAATTGTTCTCCTAGCTCTAGAGAGTCTATTAATAATAAATAAAATAATAAATAAATAATAAAATAAAATTTTGAATTGTTATTTAAACTCTGTATAAAAATATTAAAATTTTTCGAACATTCGAGAAAAACACAAAATGGGACATAGAAGTTATAAGTTATAACAATATTTAGCGCTAATTTTGAATTGTATGAATTTGAGGATTTTGTTTCATTTGTGGTATGTGTTGCCATCTATTGTATAATTTAAAATATGTTGGGTGAAACTTTTAACCATCTAACCTTGACTATCTCCCCGTTAAAACATTTTACAATATAATAGCTGTATTCTTTTTACCTAAAATTTACTGAGATCTCAGCTCACTTCAGATAAACTCCGATAATACTTATTCTTTTAATCTTAACTGAGCTACGACAAACTGAGTTGGATACCTTCCCCCCTTCGGGATTCTGCTGCACCAGCAAAATAATCTCAAAATAAAGTGAGAGATATTCAGTTAAGTAGTAGGGGTTAGGCAGGGTTAAGTTTATATCATAGATCTTGTTCTTTTTAAAGCAACTCAACTCACTTCACTTCGTTTCACCTCACTTCACTTGCCAACTGAGCTGAGTTTATTTTTTGGTAAAAAGAATACAGCTATTATCGTCTAGTCGTGAAAGTTTTAATTTATATATATATATACATTTAAATACAGTTAATACTCAAAAATAATCATAAAGGAATAATCTGAAAATGAAAAATTCATATCGCCTCGACCTGGGATCGAACCAGGGTCCTTCCGCTTGCCGGGCGAATGCTCTACCACTGAGCTATCGAGGACATTACAGATCAAGCGAATGAAACCTAATCATTTTCAGTACACATTCTATTCATAATTTTTCATAGTCAACAAATACGCAATATCATTAATTTTTAATGTCTAAATGCATATAAGAACTATACTTATGAAAGGTGTTGGTTCGTGCAATAGTGCAATCATATATAATACATTAATCTGGTTAGTTGATAGATATATCATTTAAATACAGTTAATACTCAAATATAATCATAAAGGAATAATCTGAAAATGAAAAATTCATATTGCCTCGACCTGGGATCGAACCAGGGTCCTTCCGCTTGATCTGTAATGTCCTCGATAGCTCAGTGGTAGAGCATTCGCCCGGCAAGCGGAAGGACCCTGGTTCGATCCCAGGTCGAGGCGATATGAATTTTTCATTTTCAGATTATTCCTTTATGATTATATTTGAGTATTAACTGTATTTAAATGATATATCTATCAACTAACCAGATTAATGTATTATATATGATTGCACTATTGCACGAACCAACACCTTTCATAAGTATAGTTCTTATATGCATTTAGACATTAAAAATTAATGATATTGCGTATTTGTTGACTATGAAAAATTATGAATAGAATGTGTACTGAAAATGATTAGGTTTCATTCGCTTGATCTGTAATGTCCTCGATAGCTCAGTGGTAGAGCATTCGCCCGGCAAGCGGAAGGACCCTGGTTCGATCCCAGGTCGAGGCGATATGAATTTTTCATTTTCAGATTATTCCTTTATGATTATATTTGAGTATATATATATATATATATATATATATATATATATATATATATATATAATTTCAAGATTTTTAGTTTATTAGTTTTTGAGTTATAAGCTATTGAACTCAATAAACAAAAAATACCATTTTATATTTATATTTATATTTATATAAAGATGCAGTGATAATTTATATTAATTTTGCATGAAATAAACGAAGACACATTTTTTTAATGTTTGTTGCAATAATAATTTTAATAAAATAAAATGTATATATTTTATAATTAAAATGAGATAGACAAAATTAATTTACAATATTTTTATTTCACGGCACAGAGAAACATAAAATAAATAACAAAAATTGTCTATCTGATTTTGTTTATATGAACAGACTCATTAACAACAATCTGCTTAAGTGATAATACTTAATTACACTTTCTTTTTCGTATATATATATATATATATATATATATATTTATATATATATATATAAATATATATATATATATATATATATATATATATATATATATATATATATATATATATTTATATATATATATATAAACAAAATCATATATTCATTATACAAGTTTTGTTCTACATACTAATTGCCTTGTCAAAATTTCAAAATGAAATATTTGGTATTACTATTATTTGTAAATGTAATGTTTGTTGAAATTTCAAGTTGGTTTATGACACCTTTTATACTAAATAAACCAGGTAAGACCAAATTTTCTTTTTTTAAATTTTAGTTTTAATTTAATAATATTTTCTCAGAAACTACCATAGATTTGGTGGGAACAACCACATTAAGAAATAAAAAATTTTTTACTCAAAATTGTATTTAAATCAATTTTGGTAATATATAAATATGAACCTACTTGGAAACTTAAACAATATTTTTATTATTTTTTTGTTTTTCGTTTAAACTGTATAGTAGTTTTGCTGAACAAATTTGAAAAAACTTTATATAAAATGTATCAGATCTTGCTGATACAAAAACGTTATTTCTTTAAAATCCTGCTGTGTTTTTATATTGTATATGAAAGTGTTTCAACGAAAAATATAAGAAAATCTTTACTCTCGTTCAGTTTACGTGTTTTCAATACACAAGACGCCATTTGCGCGAAATAATATGCCACAAAAATATAAACATTTTTATAAAAACATTTCGACTTTATATTTGATTTCAAGTATCTTATAGATCAGTGCTTTTCAAACTCATTGATATAATGGCTCCGCTATAAAAATTAAAATATTTTGCGGGTCTCTACACAAGAAAAAAAATATAATACAAGCATATACTAGTGTTGTATAATATTTATTGTATTTATATACAATTTATTTTAATATTTTTTTGCAAATAATTATATCATACATACAAATTATTTGATGAATTATCAAAATTCCAAAAATAAGTAATCTTAAAAAAAATTGAGATTTGGTTTCACTATTTTGCGGTCTCTCTCAATAAGTATTGCGGCCCCTGAAGGATCCATGGCCAACAGTTTGAGAAGTACTGTTATAAATCATTTTGCATCATAAAGAATACTATAGTTTGTTTTCAAATAATATAAAAATACTGTGAAGAAAATATTTGTATTTCTTCAGTTTAGAAAATATACAATGTGTTATATTTTATTTTTGAATTAATAAAAAATATCAATTAATTTCTAAAAATGTATTAAAAATATATGTATAAAAATGAAGGCATCACTTTCTACTTGTATTTAATGATAAATTTGTAAGATTTCTCATTATTTTAAAGCATAAGAATAAATAATTTTTCTTGAGATTTTCATTGCATTAAAAGCATTTTTTAATTGCATGTTTTTGTTGTTTTACTTTATTTTTAATTATACACTACGTAACTACAAATTAAAGTAGATCTCCTTAATTTAACACAGTTCGTAAAAAAGGCAATTCTTTATTCACCACCATAGTAGCTATACATAATTTTCAATAAAACTCGAAATTAAAACCAGATATTCATATTATGCAAAAAAATTATATGATATTATTCATTAGAAATAAGAAGTGCTTTGTATAAAAATAAAATACTTATTAATGCTTGAATTTTTATTTGTAGCATATGAAGTTTCGTCCGAGTGCTTAGAAAAACATGATAAGTCATTTTGCGATAGCGTACCATGTGATAACATAAAGTCTTGTAGATTTGGATATGATTTAATTTTAAGAAATCCTAACAAATGTATTTGCTGCAATTATTGTAGAGCTACTAGTAAGAAGAATTTATCTTTCTTTATAATAATTGTTATTAATTTCCTTATAATTTGTTTTAGTTTGGTAAGCCGATGTTGGAAAATAAAACGCCCATTAATACCCATTTTTAGAATAAGGAATAAAATAACACGTTCGTATTTAGATATAGTTAACTGTAGAAATAAATGTTTCAAATAATAAAAACTCATTTATTTTTTTTGTTTTTTTTTTAATTTACTAATAATTATAAATAAAACAACAAAAATTCAAAAATTACAAAAGAATTATTTGACCTCATTGGTAAGAATAGTGTTAATTTATTTAAAAATATATATTAATAAAGTATTTTAATTGATACACAATCAAACACATCTGAGTTTTTCTGATTTATATTGTATGTTGTAGTTATAAACAAATTAAAACTTATAATAAATATAATTAATAAAATTATATAAATCTGTAATAAAATTATGTTTCAAATAAAAAACAAATACAACAATTAAATTACTTTTATTATACATGATGTCTTATTTAAACTGCGTCAGAACTACAAAAAATTTCAAATAAAAAAAAAATTATAATGATGCACTATTAGTTTTAAAATTTCATATATGTTAACGTTATAATGTCAATAGAATTATAACACATTATAATAAATACATTATAATACAAAACATTGAGTTATTAAATTCTAATGGAAATGCAAATTTCAGTGTCGTACTGTTTATTAGTTACAAGAATATTTTTATCAATATTTTAAACTAGGTATTAACTTATTTCAAAATTAATATTATGCGTTTTTCGTGAGCATGCGTTAACTATGGTTATGTAGTTAACTGTAGTTTGAGATTTTTTTTTTTAAATATTCTAAAACATAACAATTACAATTTATTATTACAATATATATATATATATATATATATATATAGAACTTATTGACGTTTTAAGTCATCTTGGTTTACAGGCCCCTTTAGAACTTACGCTAAGGGCATTAAATAAATAAACAATAAAAAGTTCAATTTATAAAAAAAAAATGTTTGTCGCTACATATTTAAAACTTTTAAATATTATGTTCATTACAATTAAGAAAATATTAGTAACTTTATTGTGAGGAATAACATAATAAAACTGTAAGTAAATATCAAAAGTAAATATCAAAATATAGGTAATGGTTTCACTGTGTTTACTGGTACAATTTATTAATTTTGAATAAATTATGTTTTTAATAATCATATACATAATATTATTTTTTAAATATTTAGCATTCGGACATAAGCGTAACAAACAATCGCAATATATAAAAAAAATTATCAACTATTACAAAAAATAGTACATATTTACAATATTAATGACATTTAATAAAACTAATAAAATTATCTGTATATAAAGCGGCATAATCGACTCACTTATACAATATTATTCAATAGAAATAAGAAGTGCTTTGAATAAAAATGAAATATTTATTAATTCTTGTATTTTTATGTGTAGCAACTGGAGTTTCGTCTCAGTGCATAGAGGGACATCCTGTCCTTCTATGCACTGAGTCCTTCTATGAGTCAATTTGCTGGACAGTACGCTGTGCTAACGTAGAGTCTTGTGATCCTGGATCTGGGTCTGAATTCCAATAAAAGTTTTGAAATTTCAGTTAGTGTAAATAATAAGTAAATAGATTTTGATTACCCATTTTATAAAACAAGATTTCATTAAAAAAATTTAATATTTATATAATGCTTCTAAGCACAAAACGAACTTAGTTATAAAAATTTGATCTGCTAATTGCGAATTGAACTAATGAAGATATCAATATCAGTTACGAATACTTTTATCACTAATTGTATAATTATCTCTAATTGGTTTATATTATTTATCTAAATATTTTAAAATTAGTTTGCTTTCTTAGATAACTGGAGAATTACACACTATAAATTAATAAGTCAAATATTATTTATTAGTTGTAACAATATAAATAAAAGATTATTAGCAAAATTTTAAAAATCAGAACATTGGCTGGTATTATAAGCTCAGTTTTTAGATGTTTTAGTTTAATCGTCATGCCTCAATTATCTCAATTAATTTAAAACCGGATTCAGTTAAAGCCGAATTTAAAAGCAGGCTTGTAATACCAGCCATTATATTTGTATTTTAGGTTTATTCCTATCAACTATAAAACTTGTTTATAATTGTAAAAGTTAAATCCACATTGTCCATGAAACAATTTTAAACTAATTTCAAACTGATTTGAAGAAACGTTCACTTTTAATTTATCACAATAATTAATAAGTTACGATAACTTTATTTTAAAAAGCTAAAAACTTATTAGGCCCGTATTCTCACCTCACTTTTTCGTGAAAAAGTGCTTTTATCATTAATTTCAAAATAAATTTTTGCTTCTGTTTGCCATCAAATAATTTTTCTATATTTAATCATTTTTATTATGTTTGGTATTATAAAATTTAAATACCCTATTTTAAAATGCTTAATAAATGATTTTAAGGGAACGTCAAAAGTACTTTTGGCAAAAATCACTTTTATAACTGAGGTGAGAATACGGGCCTTAGAATTTCAAAACTTAATATTAAGTATATAGAAAACAACAATTTTATAATGAAATATTTATTCCAGAATTCGATTGTTAATACAAAAAAAAAGCGTTATTTTATTTATGAATAGAATGCATTTGAATAATTATTTTTCAACGTAATAGAAATATTATTTCTGAAAAAAAAATATTTATTTTCGTGTAATAATATGTAAAAAAATTAAACAAATATACTTACTACTATTTGGTACGCATCTGTAGCAATAGCAACATAGACCATTTTGAACGGGGTGATATCCACTTTTTTCATAAGAAAAAACCATAAAACTTATGTTGTTCCAAGTATATATATATATATATATATATATATATATAACGGTATATGGTATTGATTATTAAAATGCGAACATAATCATTCGATCAATTTATTGTTGCGACCAATATTTTGCCAAGAGTTTTTTGGCATACAAGAAATTTACAATAACACAAAATAAAAAATTTTAAATTCACATTATATGTTTTACAGATAAATTAAAAAATTTTAAAAATTCAGTTTTCAATTTTTTCTACTAAACGATGCATCGTAGAATAATGGTTTCTTTACTACGTTATCTTACTCATTATTCCGCATTTTTCCATGTCATGCTTATTTTCCTACACTTCATAGTTTTTGAGAAAAAAATAAAAACCAAAAAATTAAAAAAAAAATTCTAGCGCCCAAACGGCACATGCTAGCAAATTAAAACTAAAACCAAATAATAGAACCTTTTATGCCCTATCGAAAAGTATTTTAAGTATTTCTTCGAATTTCACTCGAGAAAGTAGTATATCGCAATTTATCGAAATTACATGTTAAACGCCCATACGAACTTAACGAACGAACACCCGGTATATATATATATATATATATATATATATATATATATATATATATAGTGTGTCCCCGGATTGAGTTCACTATAGGTGTAATCGGCAAAAAATTTAAAAATTTCATTTTCATGTTTTGGGATTCCGCCCTGCTTTGTCTGAAAACAATTTTAAGCATATTTTTAGTTTTTTAAAAATCAAGGTGGCCATAAAAAATGTAAAAAATTATTTTATTTTCAGGTAAAGTGCCTTTTTGATCAATAATACTTTATAATGTTCTTGAGAAAAGTTGTTCAGAATAAGAAATTATGGCTATGTGCAAAATTTAGAAAAGATCAGATTAAAAAAAAATGTGTCTAGACATAACGCCGACTAGACAAAACGCCGACTGAGGACACTACGCCGACCGTTCATTTGCATTTGCGCAAGCTAATCGTTGTTATTGGTAGATATTTTGCATGAGATTAATATATTGACAGATTTTACTCAACCCCCAACGTTTTGGCATGTGCAAGCATCAACTTTTTGTTTATTTAGGTTGTGCAAATGCGAATGAATGGTCGGCGTAGTGTCCTCAGTCGGCGTTTTGTCCAGTCGGCGTTATGTCCAGATACATTTTTTTTTTAAATTGATCTTTTTAAAATTTTGCACAGATCCATAATTTCATATTCTGAACAACTTTTCTCAAAAACATTATGCCGTATTATTGACCAAAAAGGCACTTTACCTGAATACATACTTCATGGCCACCTTGATTTTTAAAAAACTAAAAATATGCTTAGAATTGTTTTCAGACAAAGCAGGGCGGAATCCCAAAATATAAAAATGAAATTCTTAAATTTTTTGCCGATTACACCTATAGTGAACTCAATCCGGGGACACTTATATATATATATATATATATATATATATATATATATATATATATATATATATATATATATATATATTGTGACATTTAGATGAAGAAAAATATTAGATGTTAAAGTTAAATTTTATCAAAGTGTTCAAATTTTGAAATATTTTATTCATCTGATTTTAACCTACCTGTCACCCATAATGGGCACCGGAGTCAGTTGTTTGGAGGAGAGCTGGGTCGTAGGTGGGGTTGGTAGGAACTTTATTTTGTGATGTTGGTTAATTAGGTGGCGCCAGTCAAAGCGGATTGTTGAATCAAAATGAGAAGCTTTGACAAATCTCAAAAAGGAACTTAACGGGATAGGGATTGATTTCATTTTTCGAGAATTTGTTTCGGAAATGCGATAAATTATTTAAATAAAAAAATAACTTACGTGTGTAATACAAGTTGTTATATTGCATGATAGTTGTTCAATACAGTCGTTTGATTGATATCGGCTGGTTAGCGGGTGGTCTAGCTAATGAGGATCTTCGTCTGGGTTTTCGTCAGCACCGAGGAGATGCCAGTATGTACAGCGCAGCAGAGCGGCGTGATCGTTGATGGAGACATCAGGAGAATGATCGCCCTCGAACTCGGAATACGCCCAGCGGGCTTTAGTACGTCATAAAAAATCATCCAGTCAATAATTCCTGCTCGATTTAGAGTATGGTCGATATCTTTCATTGGCTGATTCAAACTCGGCTTCCACAAAAAACTGATGCTGCTATACAACTGAATCTCGCCCGGACGCCGTTGAAAACCACAGCCTGGTCATCTAAACATGAGTGGGCACAGCAGATTTATCCAAAATAACATACATGATAAAATCAAACAAATCGAACTTGAAATAAAAGTCGATACAATCGAAATTACAACGATAGGCAATATTTTCATACAATATCATCAATATAACAATTTAATGCAAAATCAAAATAATTTACAAGTTACAATTTAAATTACACAAATCATAAGTTAGCTCAAGTGACGTTAATAAATTTAGCAAACAAAATAAATATCATAATTCAAAATTCAAGCGATAATAACAAAATTCAATTAGCAACCAAAATAGATATCATAGCACAGAATTTAAACGATAATTACATAGTTCACTTAGCAAACAAAATAGATAACAACAGTATAATCGCAGGATACAAAATCTAAGTGAAAATAGCATAGTTCAAAATGATTCAAGTAAAATTAAAATATTCAACTAGAAACGAAAATCACATCACTCAAAGAGAAAATAGACCACAACGCTACTACAATAAAATTACTTAACAACATTTTCTAGTTAAATAAGTGAAAATTACTTGCTCAATAAAATATAATCCAAATCAAAATAATACAAACAAGTCGATAATTTGCTACTTACAATACGCATCATGACATTCATACTACAAAGAAAATGATTACGAATAATGATCGGGAAGAATGAACACAGAACAGGGAACAATTTGGGGTCACGTGCATAGGAGAGACAAAACACGAAAGTACTCAGCCGATCTAGACAGAATGTCTTTTCCGTAATTTGTAAATCTGGAAGCCGTCGAACGCATTTGATCTTATAAGCGTGGCCACAAAAAACTAATATCGCCGCGGCCGAACATAGCTTCTTCAGCATAGATTTATACACCGCGACAATCTAAAAATATACGACGAATAAAATATCATCACAGCCGAACATAGCTTCTTCAGCCTAAAATTTAAGCGCTGTGATAATAGCAAAAAATAACGATACGATAAAGCAAAAAATCATTGCAACACGAACAATGGCACTCGGCCTCAAAATAACTCGTATTGCAATAATCACGAACTCTACAAAAGTTCAAACATTAAAACGCCGGTCGTTTTAATACGCGAATAAAATTATCAAATCAGTGCTCGCAGCACTGCACAAAAAAACTTGAAGATCATAACGCGATCTAGTACGTGGCTCGAAATTTACAAACACAGACAATGATACGCAAACTGGAGCACTTTCACAAATGGAAATCGGAAAGGATATCTACTAGTCTTTACGAAGAAGGAAATGAGGATTGGAACAGGAATCTGTGCTGCTTCAAGGTTATTTTATCATCTCAAAATTACTAATCTTCAATTAAAATATAACGATACAAACTCTAATAAATTGAACTATACAAATTATAACTCAAAACAAAATAACTAATAAAATTATTCAAGAAAGAATTTGGCTTTACAAAATATAACAAAACGTAATCAAATGTAAGTTGACCATCATTGTATTCACGAGAGCAAAATTTACGTTACTAAAATAATTCAAATATCAATAAAATCTCATGAATAACAATTCAAACATAATACCAAATAAACAAATTGTCAACTTACATCTTTTCGAATCCAAACGAACAAATTCCATATTGAATACATACTTTTTCTAATACCGCATGGCAAATTAACCTTCAAACATCACGACAGACACAACGAAGACAAAACTAGTAGGTGATTGCTCGAAGCGGGCTAACTGCTGAGAGAACGAGTTTGCACAATCCAAGCGTATTTACGTGAATGCTAATTTCACACGATATATCAATATTGCCATTTCACTACAAAATAAATACTCTATAAAATACAACTATTTTTTATATAAAATTTGGCTCGTGACAAAAAGTGTTTTTGTCACAATATATATATATATATATATATGTATACAGGTTCCTGATGCATGTTGCATTTTATTCTATTCACTGATTCTGTAATTCAATCAGATGCATCAGTTAGCATTTTTCCGTTTTGGATTATCTGCTAGATTTATTGGTAATGCTTCTATTCACAATTATTCAAATAAAAGAAATATTATGATTGTAATATCCAGGACTGGCTCATGATTTTCAGAGACCCTATAAACATACTTACTTTCATGGGCTATTATAAATTAACCCTAACACTCCATTTAACTAACGTAAGTACTAACCATAGGTATGTGAGACCAAAAAAATGTATAGGTAGCAATTTTCTTTATTTTGTCACTCTCTACATTTATTATTGAACAATTATATTACTATAAATTAAGAAAATTTTTATTAAATATAAATGTGTAGCTAAATAATATAACAAGAAATAATTCTTTTAAAAATCAACTAATTATAACACTTTATATAAGGGTCTAGGAGACCATGTGTTAGTACTTTAGGGTTAACTAAAGCTAAACGTTACATAGTTTACCATTGTCCCAAATTTGTTTAATCATCAAATTACTTGCTTTTTAATTTTTCTAGATTCTGATAAAATTTATTATAAACTTTGACATATTTCTTGAAACCTATAGATACTATTTTACAGAAAATACGACATAAATAATAACATATACTAAACCTACAGGGACAATATATTTTCAAAAAATATTATTGCATCCTTCGTGCAGCATTCAAATAGAATAAATAAAACTGCAAAACTGCACAAAATTGCCTTCATTAGAAAATATGTATATTATCTAGGACACAACAATTTTTGGAAAGGGCACAAATTAAAAATATTGAAAATAAAAAACAAAATAAAAAATTAAATAGAAAATTGTTTTTTTTTTCTTTAAATCATATATTAATTAAATTTTAATTAGTTTATCTTAACAAAAAGATTAACCTAATGTAATTAAAATTGAAATTATTTCACTATATAATAACATTTTTGTGTCATACTAAAATTTTAAAAGTTTTCATTAATAAAAATTACTAATTTATTCAATATTAATTATTTATATTTGAAATATTTTTATCATGTTCCTGTAACGTGAAATTTAATGGCATTAGCAGTAAATAATAAAACTACAAGGATAATAAAATACTTCCATATATCTATTCATAAAAATTTAGCTACATTCATACATTTTTGAATCATTCAAATATACAAAAAGTAAAAACTAGAAAAAAATTAAGAGCGTTTGACACAATTCATACTTATGAACAATACCTGTCATAGACACGCCTTTAAATTTTTTTTCTGAAAGAATTCAAACACCTGTGCAAAACTTTTTTTTGCCGGCATTTTAAGACAGTTGTAGCCAAGTTCTAAAGTCAACTAGCCCGTCATTCAGAAATGTGGGAAAATATCCTGTAATAACCCTATTTACTTGTTTCTTTTCGCTGGCCAAAACTGACCACTGTTTGCCGTCTTTCTCTGACACCTCACTGGAAATGGAACATTCAATATCTACTATTCAATTCAACACAATACCAGAAGCATTTTTAAAGAATGCATTCGAAATGTAGTTATTTGGTTCATTTGTACAGTGAAATAATGTGTTTCAACAGCTACTTGTTCAGTTGACTTGTCACAAAAATAATATTTAACGCAAGTAAATCTTTTAGGTTACAGGTAAATCATTTTTGACAAACTAAATTTTAAATTTTTCATAAAGAAAATTTGATAGATGAATTACATTAAATGCATCTTAAATATTTTTCATATTTGTTGAACAATTAAATTTATTTAGAAAATTTTTTAAATGTTTTTTTGCTAGGATTTGGATATTACACTCGAGTCAGTCTGTTTACCCTGAAGTAATCTGTAACCGTTCGGGTATTGCTTTTGAAGTGCACGGAGTGAAATTTTTGTTGTTGTACTGCTTAAAGTAAAAAGCGTTTTACCTCCATTTATCCTAGCCTCGTAGAGCGTGGATTTAGGAGTATACATGCGCAATAGCATTAAATGTTTAAATTATAACTTTTTTCGGAGCAAACGTGACGATTATAAAATGAAAATAAGGTTACGTGCATTTTATGTAGTTAAAAATAAAAAAATTCGGGCTACGTTCGAGGTTATGCCGTTTGAATAGGTGATTTACCATATTTGAAAACATAAATTCCGCATATAGTTATCAATCTTCCCAAAAACATTTTAAACTTTTTCGTCCTCATCGTCATATTCAAATAATGATTCTTTTATATTTCTAATAATTACTTTTCGTTAGAACATTATTTTTACATAAGACAGATTACGTTCGGCGTTCCGCTTTCTTTAACTCCGTTAACTCTGAGATTATGTTACTGTAAAATTACTGCAACTCCGCTCTAACTCTGAATTAACAGCCGAGTTTACCAATAATACAAACGATAATGCATAAGATATATTAATTCAAACTCCATTGCATTTAGCCACAGAAATTATAATTTTAAGTATTTATTTCAAGAAACCGTAGAATGTTTATTGCAATATAATGTTAATTTAATGAAAAAGATTGTGAAGGTTAGACAATATTACATTATGTAGCAAGACAGAGACATGTAGAATTGTTATCTCTTTTAATACGAGTATTAAAACATAAAACAAAAGTTAATGCACAAGATGAAATTGAAGAAACCGTAGAATATTTCGGAAAACATGAGGCTAATGTAAAAATAAAAAAATTAAATTGAAGTAACTCCATATAATGTGATAACTAGCCATCGTCTGGAATCACTCTAAAAATAAATGTATTTTTATTTAAATTCTCTTGGTGTATATGTTAAATTATTTTTATTTTTGCATTAAACACCATTAATTTTTATTTATATATCTAATTAAATATTAGACAATTTTTAAATTAAAAAAAATGCATTGGCCCTGCCGAAGTTTGAACCCGGGACCTTAAGATTGCGGCTCAACGACAAGACAATGCATTGTCTTGTTGTTGGGCCGTGTAGGTCAGTTGGTAGAGCATTAGGCGCGAAACCTTAAGGTCCTAGGTTTAAACCCCGGCAGAGCTAATGCATTTTTCTTTAATTTAAAAATTGTCTAATGTTTAATTAGATATATAAATAGAAATTAATGGTGTTTAATGCAAAAATAAAAATAATAAATGTATTTGTTTCCATTTATAAAATTTTACATGTTTTTCAAAAGAAATTTAAAGAAAATTATTTTGTATTAGACAATAAACAACAAAGCTAAATCATATTTATATAGAAATTTGTTAAGAAAAAGATAACATCAGTCAATGTGAAGACACTGATTTAAATGACATTTAACCTTATTAAAAATTTATATATTTTTATGATCTAGCTACTTATTTTGTTATCTAGTAATTTGTTCTTATGTTCTGTTATTTACTGTAAATGTCATTTGTATTTTTTTCCTGATGAAGACATGCGTTGAATTCGTAGAAACGTCGATTATTAATAAATATTAATGTAGCTTATAGCTTATAGCTTATAGCTTATATATATTATTTAGCTTTAATACAAAATTAAACTAATGGGATTGTGTAAAAATTTATTGAATCAGAAACTATCCAAAATTGCTGCACGCAAAAAACATAATCAGCAAATTAATCTTAAATATGTATCAGCGATATCTTGACTGAATTATTAAATACCGAAATTTTGAAATTCATTCATTCATTTTAAAGGGAACTAAATAAACAGTTATCATTTACAAGAAGTTAAATAATTTGCATAAATTTTATTATTTAACTAAATATCGATCCAGAGTAAGTCAATATTAATTCAATTCAGTCCGATAATTGGTAGCCATTAAACAATACCTCAATTCTTGAAGATAATTCTGTAAGTATAATTTATATAAACAAATGTTCAAATATTTGTGAAAAACTTTCATAACTTAACATTTTTTTTTTTGAAATATTATTAAATATTGATAAGACGTATAAATAAAAATTTTCAGGTATACAGGGTGTTTACCGTCTTCTCTGTATCCTTTTAGGGGGTGATAGTACACCTCAAAAAAAGAGTTAATAAACCTTAAAACGCCTTAGTAAAAGTCGTCTCATAAGCGAGATAATGGGCACATATGATTAGATGGGTGAATTGTTGAGGGTTAGATATTGGCAATGGTATTGGTCTACCAGGAAATCAATGTTTAGGGTAAAGTCGACTTGTAGTAGCCGTATTATGATTGCACTTCCTCTTAAATCAGCATCATATCGACAAACTCAATATTAGAATATTAATGGGCCATCTCGATTTTTAAAGAACAATGTCAAAATAATAAAATTTTTAGTCAAACAAAGGTCAAACTTTACCTGTCAAATAACAAACAATATGCTGATTAAGTAGTAGATGAATAGAGTTTAAAACAAGTTTCGATGCTTTATTGCATCTTTTTCAGGCTGAATCCACAATATTTAAATATCCAAATATATCAATTAAATGTAACAAATGAAAAGAATTTTTTTAAATATAAAAACTTACGTGAATAATTCCAAATAACCACAGTAATAATAAACGGGTAGGATTTTCATACACGCTGAAAAATGTTGAATTAACACCAGAATAGAAGAATGTAACAACTATTAATAGAAATTGTCAACAGTTATTTGATATGCACATTTAACTAATCATATTAAAACAGTGGCGTAGCCAGGGGGTGTTAGGGGGGGGGGTTTAAACCCTCGCCTCCAAGAACCTACCAAACTACCAAAAAACATACGTATGTGAAATATGAAATATGTTATTTTACTTTCATTTTTATAAAAATAATTTTTATTGCTCTTTATTTTTTATACAAATTATAGTATTATTATATATATATATATTTATATATATTATTATATTATTATATTATATTATATTTATATATATTATTATTATCTTTATTGATTAATATTATATCATTTCTTTAGTAACAAGTTTCTGGCTACGCCACTGTACTGTATTTTAAATAAACAGTAAAACACTTAATCATGCGATTATATAAAATTAAATACATATTAAAATTAGAAAAAACACAGATACTTAAGTCAAGGTCATATTGATAAACATATAGAATATCACATCACATATTTATTATTTTTCACTTACAATATTTAGTAGTGAATGAATTGTTGAACAGATAACATTAAAATTGATAACACAGTAAAAAATCTTTTAGAACTTATTATATTACAATAAAACGGCTTTCGGTTCTAGATCTGTATTAATATTTATTAATAATTGACGTACTCAAAGTACATCTTCATCAAAAACAAATGATAAAAATGAGATTTATAATAAATAAACAGAACATGGAAACAAATTACTAGGTAACAAAATAAGTAACTAGATCATTTCATTTGTAAATTTTTAATTAAAGGAAGTCAATTTTTATTTAAATCAGTGCCATTTCACAGTGATTGATGTTATCTGTTTTATAAATTTATATTGCTTGTCTTATCAATCTGCTGTTAATATTGATTGGTTTTGCATTTATTACAGTATCTTTAAATTTTACATCATAAAGATTTTCTAACGCATGTTTTGTAGGCACTGTTTTAAATAAAATTTAGCTTTCTTTAATTAATAATTTATAAATTTTATAATCTAGTTATTTGTATATTGTTACCTAGTAACTTGTTTCTATGTTCTGTTTATTTACTGCTGTAAATGTCATTTGTATCAGTTTTCCTGATAAAGATGTACCTACATTGAATACGTTGAGTATGTCGATTATAAATGAATTAATACAGAACTATAACTTCAAGCCGTTTTAATTTATAATCAAATTTTATTTGAAAGTAATATACATTAATTTATTATTAAAATAAAGTGTATTTACATTGTTAATAATAATACAAAATAAAATAAGTGAAAAAAACAAGTTATATATTTCCAAACTAAACAGAAACACTTTAATCAAAATTTTGGTTGTAACTAGTGTAAAACGAGTTTGCATATATTTAATATTTATGGGAGCGTGCGAAAAGGGTAACAACCAAACAATTTCCAATAATTTTTCTCTATTTATTTAAACTTTAATTAAATAATAACGATATACGACATACAAACACAGATTAAATAAATTACAAAAAACACATAAAAAGAGAAACATAAATTACAAATATAAACTAATAAACATATACGCAAATCTACGAACTAAACTAAAATAATAAACGAATAAGCGAATCTAGATGCCTCCGGCACTTTAAGCGTGGCTTTATTTTTACTTAAATACAAGCGAACTTAACTTTTAAGCGTGGGCGAGCGTTCACAAACTTTACTCAAAACTAAATTGTGAATGTTTACGAAAGATACACCAAAAATCTGATAAGTATGGTAACTTACGTTAAAGCAGACGATAATTGTTGTTGTTGTTGCGGCAAAACAATACGACCAACCCTCTTCTGACTGACACTCTTTTTATTCACACGCTTAATATGTTCCTCGAGCAGCGATTGATCCTTATCGGATATCTGTCCGATTAGCCGATAGATTTTATCACCCTCAACGAAATAACCCTGTACGATACAGTTGAGTGCCTCGTTACGTACGGAATTATCACGATCGGATATATGTTTGGCGATTTCTTTCAGTGCCGCGTTGGGACTCGGCTGATAAATGGTCGTACCGTGATTTTCAATCAATGAACTTAATTCGTCGAGACATTCGGCGCGATGTCGGGCGTTCTTTGATTTCAAACCTTCCATTATATATGAAAATAATTCACTCACTGGATAGATGATTGCAATTTGTTTTAATAGACTTTTTACGCCATTACGTACTGCATCTTTTGGATGAGAAATCTACACACACACACACAATTAATAAATGAAAATACTTCTAAAAAAATCGAATAACTTTTTGAATTTTTTTCTGCGAAATTATAAAAGATTACAAAATAGGATCTTTGAACTTCTTTCAGGCATTTTTATTTTTACTTTTGTTGGAAATCGACCAAGTTTTAATTTTTTCTTGGAAGCTCTGCAAAACCGAACGACAAAAATCAAAAGATACTCTTAAACTATGATATATTATCTGGTTTTTGACTCATTTTTACGACAAATATTCAACGATCAAAAACCAGATAATATATCATATACTTCAAGTGGTGCATTTTGATTTTTATATATTTCCAAGAAATATCTTGAAGTGGCGAGTGGTTGGTCGCAAACCCTGATACAGAAATTTGTCACATCTGGTTTTTATTTCACCCCTTTACAGGAATGTATCACCCTTATTATTGAGTTTTGGAAAAAATTGTATATAAAAAGGTACCTTTATTTTTGAACGTACTATCAGCTCTAGCAATTACGGTACATAATTCTGGACCAACCTGTATACATAATTTTATTATTACTTTTTAGTTATATACGAAATTAAAATTAAATATATTTATTTATATTTTCTCCTCACTTTAAGTGCATCTATCAGTCAAACTAACTTTCTTTCCTTAATATTCATCTGGTGTTCATAGTTCTATGGTTATTTGCTACCTATCATAGTTAGATTGACTAGCTCTGATTTTGCATAATTACAAAAATTTTAGCCTTAAAGTTGTTTTTCAATTTTATAATCTATTTTGTTTATTTTTATGAAAATCTGCCACATTTTGTTTGTCTATCATACAAATGATTTCAATTTATTTCGAATGATTTTTCAATTTAATTCGAAATATCTCGAATGATTTTCATAATAGAATAATCGATTATTTTTTATTCGAATTATCCCATCACTAGTTATGATAATATTAATTAATAATTAAATTAACATTGTCAATTTTAATTACAATTTTAGTATCATATAATTATTTAAATGTAATTGACATTATCAAAATATTAAACAGTACAAATTCTGTTTTTGTTGTCTTACTACTTAAAATAAGATAAATAAAGATAAAACTAAATAGAATAAATAGTTCAATTAAAGTCGTCGTGATAATATTAATTAAAAAAAATAACGAATTATCTCCAATATATAAAATAATTAGTAATGATTCGATGTTGAAATAAATAACTGTTATAAGAACTTTATATACAACATTAGTTTTGTGTGTGTGTGTGTGTGTGTGTGTGTGTGTGTGTGTGTGTGTGTGTGTGTGTGTTTTAGTTTATTTGTTTAGTTCTGGTCTTGTGATCACCAAAATTAAATTAAAACCACCAAATTTACAATTAATTTTGTTATATAAATCATAAATAATTCATATTTAGCTGTATTCCAGTGCGTTTTACATCGTTTATTTAATTCTGGACCTTACAAGCTACCGTATCGAGCTTTGGTATTTAAGTAGAACATTAAAAAAATACGCAATACGTATTTTTACCACTTTGACTGCAAGGAAAATGTGGTATAGTGATCGATACGGTGTATGTAACATTTTCACATAGCTTCTAAATGACGAAACATATGAGGGTATATGTGTGTGTGTGTGTGTGTGTGTGTGTGTGTGCGTCGTCAGCTCGGTTGCTCGCTTGATCGGTCGACGACCAAAATTTTGTGATCGCAACTCCTCCTATACGATTCAACCAATTTTAATGAAATTTTCAGAATAGATTTATTTAGTGCCCAAGATGGTCATGTGATTTTAATTTTTTCCAGTGATACCAATTATCCGAGAAAAAAATTACTAAAATTAAAAATATTTTTTTGGATACCTACATTATTTATCCGATTTTGATTAAATTTTCAGAAAAGATTACTCTAGTACCCACATAAACTAGGTAATGCATAAAGGACAAACAGACAGATAAATACACTTTATTATATATATATATTATATTATATATATATATATATATATATATATATATATACATATATATATTATATATTATATATATATATATATATATATACATATATATATTATATATTATATATATATATATATATATATATATATATATATAGATAATTATAAAATTTAATTATTGAATAATGCAGCCACCGAGAACTTTTGGTGAAAAAATATAAAAATTGTATTCCAATTTTTAGTATTTATATTATAATGTCTATGAGTTTACTCATATACTTCTAAATTTGTTTTTATCGGCAATCATCAAAAGTTAATGAGGTAATAATCAAACTTATACTTATGAATACATACGAGTGTCTATATGTATAAGAGATAGATGTCTCCTTAAAACAATAACTAATTTTAAAAAACACATCATTTTATTTTTAATTGAGCTATCTTAATATAAAACACAATTTTAAGAATAATTACGTAACTATATATGTCAGGGGTACAAAAGAGTAACTTTACAAATCGTATAGAAAATAAAGTAATACCATTGGTGGATAGCTCTTTACAAAAGAAGGTATTCGTATATTTATACTTTTGTTTTAGGATACATAGTTTTCGAAAAAAAAATTTTTGTTTTAATTTTTACCCCTAAACCTTGATAGTTGCCGAATAAAATATACGTGTCGCTTAGTTTGTAGTGTTCTACTTGAATACCAAAGCTCATCGAAATCGGTGATGGACATCTCAATCTTGTAATACTAGTAACAAATATTAGGAATTACGCAATTTTAACTGATTGTCGAAAAAATATAATAATTCAAAACCAGTTTCAATTTTCACCAAACTTACAACCAATCTCATAATCCAAATAATCATAATTACAAATTATTCTATATTAATTATTTTTATCGTTAAATATCAACTTCAGTACTATTCTTAATTTATTTGTTTGGTCCTGGTTTTAAGACAATTACATTGTTCAAAATATGTTCTTAATACTTATCGAACTTACGAACAAATCACAAATAGTAATTAAAAATATTATATATTCAATTCTACTTTAGTGCAATTTATTGGATTTCTACAATCCTGGTTTTAAGAAAATTCCACTGTTTCTAATTTCCATCAAACTTACAAATCCCTTAACACAAACTTATTCAACATATTCATCATCCAAAAAATAAAATGTTTCTTAAAATTCAACTAGTCCTTCTAATATTATTATCCTGTAACGAAAATATTCTTGGAGCTCATATCCTGGGAGTATTCCCGCCTCCAGCTCCCAGTCATTATATCCTGGGGAGTCGGCTGATGAAGGAATTGGCAGTTAGAGGTCATCAGGTTACCATGATCAGTAGTTTCGGAGAAAAGATGCCGTTGAAGAATTATAAAGATATTGTTCTGACTGGATATAAGGAAATGCAAGACAGTAAGTATTAACAATATATTACTGTAACGAAAGTTGAGTACCGGTATGTGCCTTTACGGACGCGGCGTCCTTTAGACATGTTTATAAGCGCGTATTAGTGTGTGTGTGTGTGTGTGTGTGTGTGTGTGTGTGTATGTGTGTGTGTGTGTATGCATGTGGGTGTATGTGTGATGGGTGTGTGTGAGTGTAAGTATAAAAATATCGCGGTCTACTAACCCACGCTAGCTAGATTTAAACATCCTACCTAAAATATGTTCTAGAAAGGTGTAGAATGTTGTGCAGTACTCTAGAGCAACGGTGGGCAACCCCCGGCCCGCGGGCCAAAAACAGCCCGCGAAAAGTTTCTATCCGGCCCGCGAGATTTTCAGAAGGAATTATAAATAAATATTTTTTTGATGTAATTTGTCTAGTTTATGCTAACAAAATCTTTGCAGCACCAGTTGTCACATTAAATAAATACTTTTTTTACTTATACATGTATATTTATTGTTTTATTATTAATAGTTATTTTTTCTAATTTTTGATAATGTTTCGAAGACGATAAGAGAAATAAATGTAGTAATTAACTTTTTTTTTCATTTATTTAATATTTGCAGACTAAAAAATTACAGGTAACAAAAAGGTGTTAATTAACTACTACGGCCCGCGGAAAAAACGTAAAATTTATTTTGGCCCATGTTATAAAAAAGGTTGCCCACCCTTGCGTCCAAAGGTCTAGAGCTTGTTGGGTTGAGAATATAAAGCCCACGATACAGTTATATTTTGAAAAAGTTTAATATATAACTTTTTTCAAAATTTGCTCAAAAAATTTAAAGAAATTCAGTAAAATAGAGAAAAAAATTAGCTAAGCTAAGTAACTTTTTTTTCTAACTCATACTGATTTAGCAGGAAAAATTATTGAAAATTCTAAAAAACATTTTAAAAAAAATTATAGCGCCAAAACGGCACATGCTAGCAAATTAAAACTAAAACCAAATTATATAACTTTTTATTCCCTATCAAAAAGTATTCTAAATATTTCTCCGAATTTTATTTTAGAAAAAAGTATTCTGCATATTTTCGGTATCCCATGTTATTGCCCTATATCAACCTGGCGAACGAACACCTTATATATATATATATATATATATATATATATATATATATATATATATATATATATTGTGTCTTCTAAGTTTTATATACAACATGTTTTTATACATGAATATACAATGCGTCTCAGAAATAAATGATGATCAGTAGTTTCGGAGAAAAGAAGCCAAATGAAGAATTATAAAGAATTAATTATATATTGTACAAGGAACCAGAATGTTACTAATATCACACGTGTACGGCCGCTGCCTTGGCGAGTGTTGTAAATCGTACGAGTTGGAAATTGGCATGCTGTGCGAATTTTACACTAGACTTCTACTACGACTATACAATACAAAATTCCAGCAACAACGCTGACTCATTAAATATTTCACATACAATAATTTTTCTTCGATTCTATATCTATTAGAGGTATATATAAATAAACATTTAAATATGTCAGTGAACGCCAGATTAAAAAATTGCAATTTAAGCTATTTGCACGTTAGGTTATGCAAATTAACTCCAGATGTAAATAAATACATGTCAGTTAGGTTAGGTTGGATTAGGTTAGTTTGGGTTTTACTTGTTTTATTTGTTAGGTTGTGTCATTTCATAAATTGATGTTTAATATATATAAATGTTCTCCGGTAAGCCTTGTGTGATGATGGAATACATATAAGTAGTTATGTTGTACCTGCTTTAGCGTATGTTGATGAATCTAAAGAGGAACTGAGAAGGATAATTGATAGAATTAATGTTGTAAGTAAGGATATGAATCTTGTGTTGAATGTTCATAAATGCAAAGTGTTCGTTTGTTAGAAGGGTGAATTGACGACTGAATATAATGAATGTAATGCCCCCGTTTGAGTATATACAATGCTGTTTTGGTGCTTACTTTGATATATGGTAGTGAATGTTGAGTTTGACTGCAAAAGCTTAAAATAAAAAGACTGCTAGAATTAGGTACAAAATAAGATAGTGTGTGATGAGTGTAAAATTTAAAAAAAAAATGTTGCAAAAGTTGGTGTTAGTCAGTTAAAAATGGTTCGGTCATTTTGAGCAAAAGTCTAATAAACGTTTGATTAAAAAAATTATATTAATAAATAATTTTGAAGGTGTACGTGTGCGTCGACGCCCGATATGTAGTAGAGAGGTATTATTGAGAGAGAGAGAGTGGCTTGCGTTAGCGAAAGTTTACAACTAGTAAGAATATAAGAGCATATATGATAGAGTGTCAGTATGAATGTGGATAAAGCTAAAGTTGATTGTCTGAATATAAGGGTGTTTGGAAGAAATTGATTTCTGGATAGTAAAAAGAGTTTGTGCGACATGGCGTTTGCGCCACGTACATGGCGTGATTGTGTACTTATGTATGTATGTTTAATATGTTATTTTATAAATTGATGTTTAATATGCTATTTTAATGTGCATATCAAAAACGGTTGTAAATTTCTATAGTTGTTACATTGTTCTATTCTGGCGTTAATTTACCTTTTTTCAGCATGCATAAAAATCCCACTTTATCTAGGAATTACACAAGCAAAAAGAATTTGAAATTTTTATTTGGGAACTTTTGCTAGGAATGTAAATGTTTCCAAAGAAGTCCGTTTGAGTGTATATAATGCAGTTTTGGTGCCTACATTGATGTATGGTAGTGAATGTTGGGTTTGGTTGCAAAAGCATAAACGGAAAATGACTGCTGTGGAAATGAGATTTTTACGTGGGGTATGTGGTGTAAATAAGAGAGATCGGGTACGAAATAGATTAGTGTATGATGAGTGTGAAATTGAAAAAAATGTTGTAGAAAAAGTTGGTGTTAGTCAGTTAAGATGGTTCGGACATGTTGAGCGAATGTCTAATGAACGTTTGGTTAAAAAAATTTATTTGAATGATTTTGATGGTATACGTTTGTGTGGACGTCCGATGAGTAGTTGGAATGGTATGATTGAGAGTGTTTTGCGTGAGCGAAAGTTTCCAAGTAGTAGGAATAAAAGAGCATGTATGAGAGGAATTATGAATGTGGATGAAGCGAAAGTTGCTTGTTTGGATAGGAGTGTTTGGAGGCGACTGATTTCGGGATGTTGAAAAGAGTTTGTGCCACACCCTTTTGGGTACATGGCGTGATTGTGTATGTATGTATGTATGTATGTATGTATGTTTTTTATAAAGTACTTTCTTTCTTTTCTAGAACGAATGACGTCATTCTTAAAGAACATAACTGAACTTACTAACGCCTCACTAATTCAACAATTTATAGCAATGACTAGCATTATTCAAAACATGGAAAACGCTTTAGATCATTCCAAGGTCAAAGAACTCCTAAATTCCAATGAAAAATTCGACTTAGTAATTATGGAATCATTCCTAAATGAAGCACACACATATTTTGCCGAAAAATTTAATTGCCCGTTAATTGTAGTTAGCACCATGGGATCTAATTTAATGCTTAATAATTATGTTAAGAACCCCGAACCAAGTTCTTATATAACTAATATGTTACAAGGTTAGTAATAATTGTTATTAATTTTATAATAAATATGCACAATAATGTTTATAGTATATTTTGTACGTTTTTATGCATGTAATTAATATTGAACTTAATTTATATACTAATAATAATATATATATATATATATATATATATATATATATATATATATATATATAATAATATATATAATATATATATATATAGCAAGTTTTGTTGTTAATTTTATAATACGAAAGTAGTTCCAGAAGTACCCGACGTAACAAAGAAAACAAAAATTTGGAAAAATATATCTTTATTTTTCTACATAGTCTTCTTTTAGCCCGATAAACTTTTCGCAGCGATGTTCAATAGCGTGTTCGATACCCTATTTAATAGTGAGAATCGTCGAGCTCCTCAAAATAACCTTCTTTGGAGGCGATTCTTCCCTTTCAGGCCATTGTTTTAACTGTTCCTTCGTCTTAGGTGTCTCAAGTGATTGGCCCATGTTCCATCCATATGGTTATGAATCAACGCAAAAACTCGGCTTTATTGCTGTTAAACTTTGAGCGAAACACTCGATTGGAACATCCTCTCGCGACACTGTTTTTGTTCCATTGTGAGTAATCCATATTCTATATTCAGTTAATACTTGCGATGTACAGTACTTGGCAGCTAGTACGGCCTCCTCGTTTAAACTCTGCCACCCAATATTTTACTGTTGTAAACGAAAGAGTAGACTCCTTCCTCTCTCAGAGCCCTCCCCTCCCCAACATCTAGCTCCGCTTTGATATTGGTTGAACTGAGGCCTTTCAAATGAACCAATGACCAATTTTTTTCAATTGAAATCGTTTCACTCTGAAATCGTTCACTATTGATGACTGCCAAACAAATGCTAAACAACGTAGTGTCGTCAAACTTCAAACTTAAGTTTTATAAGGTTATTACTTTCTACCAGTCATTCTTTTCAAACAATACCGCCATCTATACGTCAGATCAGGTACTTCTGGGTCTACCCTAGTAAGTGTGTAAAATGGTAGTTTTTTTACACGATTGAGTAGTTTAAAAGAAAAACAAAACACACTTTATCAAAATAAAAAAAATCAATTCGAAATCTTTATTTTAAAATTAAACAGCTTTAGGTTTTAGTTCCATGTTAATATTTATTAATAATCGACTTTATTGCTATTGCTCAATATACTTTAGTTAATCTTCATGATGTAAAATTCAAAGATACTCTAATAATTGTAAGACCAATCAATATTACCAGTAAATTGATAAGAGAAGCAATAGAAATTTATAAAGAAAAAGATAACATCAATCAGTGTGAATAGTAACTGAGTTAAATAAAATTTGGCTTCCTTATAATTAAAAATTTATAAATTTTATGGATCTAGTTATTTATTTTGTGATCTAGTTAGTAAATTGCTAACCTATGTTCTGTTTGTTTATTTATTATTTTTCCTGATGAAAATGTACGTTGAGTATACGTTGAAAACGTGGACTATTAATAAATATTAATACAGAACTATAACCTAAAGTCGTTTAATTTTAAGCTTTGATTATATAGAACTGGATACGCTGAAGCCTATAATATAATGTACAAGGTTTTGTACTCGTACGCCAGACGAAGACAGATATATAAATCAAATAAGTGTAAAAGTGACAGAGAATATAAAATGTAAAACTGTACTGCGCACTCCGTCATATACAGTTGCGCTTGCGCAATTCGTTTTTACATTTTATTCTGTATTTCTGTTCTTCATACACGGTACATACTTCGTGACATCCAGTTCTATATAATCAAAGATTTTAAGACACTTTATGCTTTAAATGATTATAATGTTACTATATTTTTGAAACATACAACATGTAGTACAGAAATTTGATTAATTATTAAATTAGAGAAATTATTTTAATTTATTATTATTTTCTAGGTCTTCGATATTTTATTATTTTACAATATGTACCTACTATTATTATTAACTTGTAATTCAATATTGAAGGATTTAAAATTTATGGAATAAGTGTATAAAGTAGTAGATTTTTTGCTAATTAAAAGTTTGAATGAAAACAAAAAAACAAAATAAAACGACGTTTCGACAAACTCAACGTACGTCTTTATCAGGAAAAATAATACAAATGACATTTATTACATTAAATAAACAGAACATGGAAACAAGATACTAGGTAACATGATATTCATAATTTTATAATTACAGGAAACCAAATTTTATTTAAATCATTGCATTTACACTGATTGATGTCATTTTTTTCTTTTATTTATTGTAAATATCATTAGTATCATTTCTGATGAAGACGTACGTTGAGTATACGTTGACTACGTCAAATATTAATAAATATTAATACAGAACTAGAACCTAAAACCGTTTTATTTTAATATAATAAGTTTTGAAAGTTTTTTTTTTATTATGTTATTGGATATGTTTTTATTATTTATTAATTAATTATTTTATTAATTAGTTTCCCTTTAATTAGGTGGTACAGGCAACATAAACTTTTGGAATCGACTAACAAATTTTATTATAACAAATTTTATAGAAGGAATTTATCTATTTTATACAATTCCTAATCAGAATAAAATTTTACATACGCTATATCCAGACGCACCTGATATTAACGATATTATCCGAAATAGAACAGCTTTGGTGTTACTAAATTCACATCCTAGTTTCGGCATTGCTAAACCGTTGTTACCTAACATGATTGAAATTGGTGGTTATCACGTTGAAGAACCTAAGGCATTACCTAAGGTAAGTTTTTATTTTTTATAGTATATATTACTAGAAGTAGAATGTAGAAAAAATAGAAAGGCGTAGAAAGAAAGCATATTGTTTGTATGATTTAAAATAAATTTTTAGGATAGATTCTTTTATATGCATAATAATAATAATTACAAAATTTTATTTTTGAACAGTGTTGCCAACTTTCAGAACCTAGTCTTTATGAAAATTTAAAAAAATATATTTATTTAAATTTTTAATATTTTATCTTGGCTACACTGTTTATCCGATTTTATTCAAATTTTCAAGATAAATTCTTCTGAAACATCTATAATAAATGTATAATTTTATTTATCATAGATGTATTATTTATTTTATTTCAATCAAATTTTTAAGTTAGATTCTTTTAATTTCAGTAATTAATAATAATAATTACTCAATTTTATTTTTTTACAGAGTTGCCGTCTTTTAAAAAAATTAATATTTTATTTTAGCTGCATTTTATCCAGTTTTAAATAAATAGTTGTGTCTA